>CM072513.1:63874041-64281541 GCA_036898135.1 Oncomelania hupensis | reverse complement strand
AAAGATTTACTCCTCCCTTCATAAACAACCCATAGAAAATCAACATGTGTGGGTGTGCGTGCGTGTGTGTGTGCGTGTGTGCGGGTATGCGTGTGTGTCTTTGTGTCACTCCATTGCCTTTTAAATTCAAGTGGTCTCCCTTTCTCTGCAGTTATAGTTATGCCCCTTGATGCAGAGTTGTCTGTCGTGACCTGGGTAATGTGACAATAGCTCAGCAAGACGTCTGACGAGCAGCGCGCCTTAAGGGCATACTCTGCAGATAGGAAGACGCAACAGGATCAACAAAGAAAAACCGGGGGTAAAACGCAGCAGACTAAACATGTTCTCGATATATTTATGTAGTTCGCTAAAATGTTTCTTTAGGAGTTCAACAAGCCAAGTCAATACGTACAATATAGCAATAGTAGATCTATACAATACTAAAACTAAACTGCAGTGTTATCCTTATGCTACATTAAACCGCAGTATGCTATTCTGAATTCTAAACATCGTTATGTTATGCTATTCTGTAGCAGCAGTCTACATTATACTATAGAATGGATTATCGTGTTGCCTGTTACTGTATTAATATACTGCGTTACGCTATACCACATGATAATTCAATAATGGTGCGGAAGGCAGTCAATTTAAACTTTCAAAAAATAAACATTCGATTTCCTTTCCGTCTTCTAACAGCGAACTCCCTTCCTTTTAGCATCCAGTAGTAGTAGTAGTAGTAGTAGTAGTAATAGTAGTAGTAGTAGTAGTAGTAGTAGTAGTAGTAGTAGTAGTAGTAGTAGTAGTAGTAGTAGTAGTAGTAGTAGTAGTAGTAGTAAACTATTGTGTTTTGCTGTTATATGCGATTATGCTCCACAAAACTGCATTCTGCGGCCAAGCTTGTTTGGTGTGCTGGGAACAACAGCTTAATTCACCTTAAATCTCTCAACCATAATATTTTAGGGAACAAATCTTCAGACAAGGTTATTCCCCTATTTTCACCTGAAGCATGAACCAATTTGTAAAGAGGGGCGAACAGCATTTTTAAGATCATGCGATGGAATGCGTGCGTGCACGGACTAGACCTCGTTTTTTTTCTCTCATGCCGTGCCTCAGGATAATTTTTTTTAATATTTCAGGGTGCCAACGGGCTTTCAACTATTGCCTGTTTGGCTGCAATGTTATCACCTGACATTCGATTACACTGCGTACACCACTGATCCAACTGCGCTCCTTCACTTATTGAGGTAAAACCCTAAAATGACACCCCGTGCCTATTAGGACGGCACCTCGCGAATTCCCCACTTTGAAGTCATCGTAGGCGTCAAGCGCTACCTTAGGCCGAAAATAAAGTCGCACAGAAACAGCCACAAGTAAAACCGCAGATAGCGTATTTTGCCGCCAGTCACGCAAATATTAGGCTCTAGTTCTTTTTGCTTGTATTCTAATCTAAGTGCGGTAATTGACTCATTGACTGCAACATACGATCTTATGAGAGAGAGAGAGAGAGAGAGAGAGAGAGAGAGAGAGAGAGAGAGAGAGAGAGAGAGAGAGAGAGAGAATGTGTAACAATTCATCTTAACTACAGCTTACTGCAGCAAATGAATCAGTGTATTGATGATTGTCGCTGCTCCAACCAAGACGAAGAAAAAGAGCTTATTTAACATTTCGCAAGAGATTTATATTTAGTTTTCTATCAGAGGTCAATTTAAGATTTTATTTAGACTTTAGATTTTATTTAGATTTACATTTTTTTTAAAGTATTCATCAGTACTGTTTAAAATATAATCTCTATCTGCTTTTTCACGATGGCCGTCAGACAGCTGTCAAATAGTTTAAAATACCTTTATCCCCTTCACCTCCTCACATATTTATCAACTGCAAATACAGCTATGAATAGCAGATGTAAGAATTATATTTTTAAAGTTTTAATTTTATATATAGATACCACAAGCTATTTTCTCATCCCTACTGTTGAACAAATTACAAATTAAAGACTACGAAATGCTCAAGGGCAAGAAATCTCCTCGTTCGCAAAGTTGCCTCCCTTTAGTACATGGCACAAGAGGCATTATGCTGTCTGCCAGCACGACATCTCGTCTTAATGTTAAAATTGCCAAACAAGAGGGGAAGAATCCAGAAGGAAAGAGGAGGAGTGCGAAGGCCTTGTGCACAATCTGAGCTCAGAGAGATTACTACTGCACTCGTTTTTCTGATAGAACTGAGACACAATTCCTTGACTTTTCACGGTCTTGCAATCATCCCAAAAAAACAGCTATATCAGTTAGCGAAAAATACAAAGGGAACGTCAGTAAGAAGGCTAGACCTTATTTGTATTTTTCATAAATCTCTTTGTGACGATCATTTGTTTGCTTTTGTTTGCTTTGGTTTGTTTATTTGTCGTCGTCGTCGTTGTTGTTGTTGTTGTAGTTGTTGTTGTTGTTGTTGCTGTTGTGTTTCTTCTTGATCTAGATTATAGATCTAGTTTTAGAAGATAATTAGATTGACTACTTACTGTGTTGCGCTGTGTCTTGAATTCTGCTTAGTAGCTATTAAAAATTTGTTTACTTGAATGTTTAAATTAGGCAAATGTATAGATCATTGTAGACGTTCGAGTGTGTGTGGGGGGGGGGTATGTGGATGTGCGTGTGTGTATGTGTGCGTGTGCGTGAATGTGTGTGCGTGTGTGTATGAATGTTGAAATAGGGCAAATGTATAGATCATAGAAGATATTCGTGTGTGTGTGTGTATGTGGGAGTACTGTGTGTATGTGTGTGTGTGTGACATGTGCGTTTGGCTGCGTGTGTGAAGTGTATTTAGGTAGGTGTGCATGTGTGTGTGTGTGTGTATGTGTGTAGCTGTAAGTGTGGATGAATGTCTGCATGAAGCGCGTGGTGGTGCGTGTGTGTATTTTTGTTTGTGAGAGTGAGCATAAAATGTTATGTACGTGTGAAGTATATGTGTGTACGTGTTTGCGTGCGTGTGCATAATGTTGGTGTATTAAATGTGCTTCTGTGTATGTGCGTGTGTGTGTGTGTTTGCGCGTGTATGTGAGCATTATCTGATTCAGGTGTAGTGAAAAACAGCCTCAATTTTGCATCGCCTGATACAGGTGTTGTGACACAGCCTTATATCCTCAAATCAATGGAAAGCAGCGAAGGAAATCCTAGACGCTGCCAATAAATAACTCATAGCTCAGCACGACAGGTTCGCCTTTCCAAATCACTACTAATGCACCTTTAACAAGGAGAGATTTAACCGTCAGGAAACTGCAGAGGACATGAACTCTAGCGCTGCGGTAGATCTCTCTGTTTCTGTCTCTGTCTGTCTCTGTTGCTGTCTCTGTCTGTCTGTCTGTCTATCTCTCTGTCCCTCCCTATCTATATCTCTACCCTTATTCACCTTTCCTCTCTCAAAAACATAATTTAAGGAATCTCTCAAATACCTAGGCGTCCTTCACAATCTAGCACCTATTAACATGCTGTATGATTATTGTCGCCTCCCCCACCCCACCCCTCCCCTCCCCACCCCCCCACCCCCCAAAAAAAATCTATTTGTATTTCATTGCATATTACCCTCCTCGTTTCCTCTTTCTCTTCTACAAAAATATCACATTGTCTTTGCCTCCAGAATTTAAAAAAACGCCACATTATCAAGTCCTAAATACAGACTGTCCACAACGTGCACAAATAGGATTCGTAGTGTGTATATGTGTATAAATAAAAACAATGACACATAAAGTGGGCTGTACTATATATATTCTGTTTCCAAACTATGACTAAAGTCGAGATCGAAATTGAGCAATTACTTATAAAATGTCTAATGCAAGGTAAGAGAGAACAGCGGGGCCGGGTAGCTCAGTTGGTAAGAGCGTCTTGCTAGTAACCGAAAGGTCGCTGGTTCGAATCCCGGATTGGTCAACGTGTGATCATATTATTTTCCCCTTTACCAACAACTGGCCCGCTGGTGTCAGTATAAATCGGTCCAGTAGTCACCTATATGCGAAAGTGTCGTGTGACTATAATCTACATACAAACAAGAGAGAACTATTTGCAACTTATATATATATTCATCCCTTTTTCTTGGCTAATGTTTACTGCAATTGAATCTTAACTTCGTGTCTGACCGTTCAAAAGGTCGCCTACGTTAGCAGTTAATAGTTTATTATCTCTCTTATAATAGAGGATCTCTCTTATAATAGAGGCGCAGGCGTCCAACAGATTAACGCAGCGGAGCGGTTGGAACATGTTACAAGGCGCTGTTGTGAATTAAACAAAGCAAGAGCATTGCGCACCTGTGGTATTGAGTGACGTGCAATGATTGTTATCAAGAAGCTCTTTGCCAGACTCGCGAGGTGACGATATTCAGAAAACAAATATTTTATAAGCTGTTTACACGCTTTTTTTTCTTGCTTTTTTTTTTGGCGGAGGGTGGGGGTGGGGGTGGGGGTGGGGGAGCGGGGTATAATCCTCACCTCAATAATGTGGGTTAATTAATAAACTCTTCCAAGATCATACTATATAATGCAATAGTTTTTTTTAATTACCTAAGACTATATATGAGTTAAAATGCTACAAAAACAGTAGGCTACAGATGTTCTGTTTGTACTTTAGGTTCTTTTTTTTTCTTCTTCGTCCTCCATCGTTACCATTTCTCTTTTCCCTGGCCTTATCCGTCTTCGTCCCGTGCTCATCAATGTGGATGACAGAGCACAAAGCAGGGAGGATTGGGAGCAGACGATTTAGGCTGAGCCATTGTCGAACGTTTAGTGTGGAAACAATGGTTTTGAAGTAATCCTGAGATGAGGCAGGGCCAATATTTCATTTGTATCGCGATACCTGAAATTCGAAACTGCTTGCATCATTTGACTTTACTACTAACCCCACAGCTTTCCAAACATGTACTATACTTGTTTTCTATTAAATTTATGGTTTTCTATAGTGTCACCAACGAGAACCTGATTCGTCCGATCGCAAAAGTATGCGTTAATACATAGGCATGCCAGAGAGCCGTAATGTGCATACCATTCTGCTTCATTCTCCTACACGTACATCTATTTGGGTGTTCTCTTCTCTTTTGTTTCATGCAGCCTGCGTATAAAATACTACTGCTACTCTTTGGTCTGCCTCCATCCCTTGGAAACACGGGAAGATGTTTTATTGGAAGTAGGGCGGGAAAGGGGCGATAATGAGTAACATCAATTAGGTTGTCACTTTGAATAGGCTAAACAAAAGTGAGATGAATCGCTTGTCATCCAATGAAGAAAATCGAGTAATTAATGACAATTTATGAAGCGCTGAAACATTTACACACACACACACACACATACACACACACATACATACATACATACATACATACACCCTTCCCCACCCTCCCCCCCCCCATACATACAAGACATGTTCCAGGGCTGAACATAGTAATGGACAGTTATATAAGCCGATTTTTTTAATCTGTTAGTATTATCCAATTAGGCGTTGAAGATAAAATATGTTTTCATCGGTATCTGTGGACTCATCATCATCATCATCATCATCATCATCATCATCATCATCATCATCATCATCATCATCATCATCATCAGCTCCCTCCCTCCCCCTCTCTCTCTCTCTCTCTCTCTCTCTCGATCTTCCTCTCTCCTAAAGTGAAGCCTCCATTTGATCTGTGATGCTGTACGGTTTATGGGCAGAATTAGAAGAGTGTCGAAAGGCGAGACCAACAAACACACGGGGAGGCCGACAGCATTGAGGGGATCGGGGTGAACAGGGGTTCACCATCAATATGGAAAACGACCTCTCCTAATCCCTCTTCAGATCTTTCACACACACACACACACACACACACACACACACACACTCACACACACACACAAGGGCACACACACACGCATTTTCTCTCTCATACACGCAGAGGCACGCACGCACATACAAACACGCACACACGAACAAACACACATACTCACTCCCCCATCCCACCTCTCTCTCTCTCTCTCTCCCAGTGAATACCCAGCGAGAAATTAGTACATTTAAAGTGGTATTTGCTGTAACTTAATATTCAGCATTCATACACTACCTCCAGAGCCTTTGGAATGGAAATAGGTGCTGAGAAGACCAAAATGATGACCAACAACACCAATGGCATCAACACGGACATCAAAGTCCAAGGCCAATCCCTCAACACGGTGCATAGCACTCTTTGCGGATGACAGTGAACTGTACAAAGCATTTCATCCTAGCGCATCCTCCACGTCAGAGGCAATCCAGAGTCTCGAAAGCTGTTGTCGGGAGATCAAGTCTTGGATGTTCTCCAACAGGTTAAAATTAAATGATGAGAAAACAGAGGTGTTACTGTGTGGCTCAGATGCCTGTCGTCGAAAGGTATCTGTGGACTCCCTCCAAGTTGGCTCTTCGACTATTCCGGTGTCCAGCACAGTACGAGACCTTGGTCTTCTTGTGGACAGCGGCCTCACCATGGTGCCTCAGGTCAGCGCCACAGTCAGATCATGCTACCTTGGTCTGCGAACACTGGGTCAACTTAGGCCAGATCTGGACAGAAAAACGGCCAACACACTTGCTGTTTCGCTCATCCAGTCTCGCTTGGACTTCTGCAACAGCTGTGTTTGGGGCTTGCCCAAGTGCCAGCTGCAGAGGCTACAAAAAGTTCAAAACACAGCAGCTCGGATTGTGACAAAAGCTAAGACTCATGAGCATATTACACCAGTTCTTCAGGAACTTCATTGGCTCCCCGTTGAAAAGCGGATTGAACATAAAATACTTTCCCTTGTGTTTGGATGCAAGGAAGGATCAGCACCCAAGTACCTGCAAGAACTCCTCCCTTGGCATGCTCCTGAGCGAAACCTTCGGTCTAGCTCACAGTGCAAGATCTCTGTGCCAAGTGTCGATCGACATAAGAAAAAGAACTTTGGAGCAAAGTCTTTTGAATGTGCAGCTCCTCTCCTGTGGAACAGACTTCCTCTCTCGCTACGTCAGTGTAGCTCCAAAGCAGCCTTCAAGCGTCAGCTGAAGACACATCTTTTTAATCAGTGACCAAAACAGATTTTTTTTTCCCCCAGCGCACCGAGCATGCTTACTTGGCCTGGATGGAATCGCGCTATACAAGTGTTCATCATCATCATCATCATCATCATCATCATAGCTTCAAATATTTAGGAGCAGTTGTATCAGACAATGGATCCCGACAGGAAGTCCTTTCCAGGATCGCACAAAAAACTGCTGCCCTGACAAGGTTGAAGCCCATTTGGAAAGACAGGACCATTAGTCTACACTCCAAGGTAAGGCTGCTGTGCTCCCTTGTTATCTCCATTTCCTATATGCTTGCGAAACATGGACCCTCACGGCAGACCTATAACGAAGAATACAAAGCATGGAGATGAGGTGCTACAGAAGACTTTTGGTCATTTCCTATACCCAGTACATCGCCAACGACGAAGTCCGACAGACATCACACAAATTGGACAGCACGATGGCATGTTCACAGTGGTGAAGAAACGGAAACTCCAATGGTATGGCCACGTCACCAGGGCATCAGGCCTTGCAAAGACCATACTGCAATCCACGGTGCAAGGAGGCAGAACAAGAGGGAGACAGAAAAAGAGGTGGGAGGACAACATTCGAGAATGGACTGGCTTTAGCAAAGCCATGAGGGTTGCTGAGGACAGAGAAAGCTGGAGATCATCTGTGGTGCCCCAACGACTTCCGAGTTACAGAATAGGATAAGATAGGATAGGAATATTCCGCCTGGTAATGGTACTTGTTATCATTGCTGTAATTGTTTGTGTCAATGCGAATGGTTATGAAAACTTGGGACATCACATCCAACAATTACAAGACAGAGGAAAGGTCGTAAAAAGTTAATTAATGAATGAGAGCGTTTCGGTTAGAAAATATTGGGCATCCGATCATACCACATCATAGAACGTATAGTACAGTGAGATAATTCAAAAATGACTTAAAATCTTGAACAATACTAGGAAATTATTACATCTCATGCTTATCTGTGTTAATTACTTAATGCAGTCATTTCCATTTATTATTACAATTATCTCGTGAAGTCGTCATCTATCTATCTATCTATCTATCTATCTATCTATCTATCTATCTATCTATCTATCTAATCTATCTATCTATCTATCTATCTATCTATCTATCTATCTATCTATCTATCTATCTATCTATCTATCTATCTATCTATCTATCTATCTATCTATCTATCTATCTATCTATCTATCTATCTATCTATCTATCTATCTATCTATCTATCTATCTATCTATCTATCTATCTATCTATCTATCTATCTATCTATCTATCTATCTATCTATCTATCTATCTATCTATCTATCTATCTATCTATCTATCTATCTATCTATCTATCTATCTATCTATCTATCTATCTAATGTAATCCAATCTAATCTAATCTAATCTCTGTCTCTCTCTTTCGCTCTTTTTCTCTTTCTAGCTAAATTTATTTAGTTGTGTTTTATTTTAATAAATCTATCCTTTTAGCCATCAAATGTCACGAACAGATTCAACAATGTTTAAATGCCAAGGTAATATAACCAATATGTCTTTTGTGTGTCTGTTTCAAATGCAACCTTTGAGTTTATGAATTAGCATACCATAAAATAAAATCTAAACGATAGTTTATTCACTTAGGAAAACTAAGCGACATAAACATTAAACTGAAGTAATATACTTCTGGAAAATTAAACTTAAGTACATAGTACCACGAAATGGAATTTCATAGAAGAAGAAGAAGAAGAAGAAGAAGAAGAAGAAGAAGAAGAAGAAGAAGAAGAAGAAGAAGAAGAAGAAGAAGAAGAAGAAGAAGAAGAAGAAGAAGAAGAAGAAGAAGAAGAAGAAGAAGAAGAAGAAGAAGAAGAAGAAGAAGAAGAAGAAAAAGAAGAAGAAGAAGAAGAAGAAGAAGAAGAAGAAGAAGAAGAAGAAGAAGAAGAAGAAGAAGAAGAAGAAGAAATAGAGGCATCGTGTGTCCAAGTTGAACGCAGTCTGTGTGCACCAAGTTTGATCTGGATGTGACACACTAGTCAATTGTCAGTGACGTAGACTCGATGTCGCGCAGCCGCTGCCATACTTTCCCCTAATCGAGGCATCCATCGCCAACCATAGCGGTCAAAGTGGACATTAAAAGCCCGGTGAATCAGGGCTAGACTGGATCTCCTTTGAAAACCTGTCATAGCTGAACAGAAATTCTGGCGTCATCTGCTTTAGTCCTGGGCTCCTTTAAACGCGACATTGTATTCTTCCTGATAATTTGGGTCATTAGTGCCGCATTCAACACGGTGTCGGATTAGCTCGTCTTTATGCTGATGGTTTAGATGAGGAGCTATTGTTGTTCTCTGATGTACGCCTCGTTCCCGGCTACGACGGCAGATAATAAATTCACGAGTAGCTGATGGGATTGTGAAAAGACTAACCCATAAACTCAGCCCGGCGATAACATCTTCATTTACAGGACCTGTCGTGGTCTTCATCTGATACTGCTGTCACGCTTATTATCTACTTAATGTCCTTTATAGTTGGTGTCGCCGTTTTCTGCCCGCTACATGGCACGGTTCTTAACTCTATGTTGAGTTGTTGATATGGCTGAGGATTAAGAGAGAAAAAGAACGAGAGACAGAGAGAGAGAGAGAGACAGACAGAGAGATAGACAGACAGGCAGACAGACAGACAGAAAAAGAGAGAGAGAAATTTGTCTACCTTTTGCCCTGAATAGATGCTTTCTGTAAATCAGGCTAGACTTTAGCTCGCTTTAGTCTCTGTGTGTGTGTGCGTGTGCGTGTGTGTGTGAATGTGTGCTGTATGTGAAAAATTGGGAAGGGGGAGGTTCGAACTTTTGCAACTTTTTGATACTCTCCCTCCTTCCTCCCTTTTTTATTTTCCCTTTCAATACCCCGTCCCAACCCCAAGTTACCTCAAGTTCTTGTTGCCATTCCCATTCAGTTCTAACTACTTTTCTGTGAGCGTTCTCATTTTAGCTTCAAGCTGTCTGGCAAATTGAGCGTTGTTGTTGGGAAGTGTGGGAATTGCTCCAACTGGAATCTGTTCACTTCACACTTTAGTGACTGCGCCAATCGTTTTAATGTCAACATTTTGCAGTGGTTGCCTGTGGTTTATTTTACTGTAGTTAGTGTAGTGTAGTGTAGTGTAGTGTAGTGTAGTGTAGTGTAGTGTAGTGTAGTGTAGTGTAGTGTAGTGTAGTGTAGTGTAGTGTAGTGTTTAGTTTATAATTGTGAAATATTTGTCTCTTTGTTCTTTATGTAAATATTGCTACCTTCATCGATGCACAAAAGCGAATACAGCGTGTTTTGTTTGTTTGTTTGTTTTTTGTGTTTTCTTTTTTAATAGTTAGCCTGAACGGCTAACAAGACAATAAAACCGTTAACATCACTTTGACTTTTAAAGACTGGGATGGAATCGCGAAGTACTTTACTACTGTAAATTGTTATATTGTTGCAATCATGTTGTCCCGCGGTCTCTGGACAAACGTAAAGCTCTTTGAACACGTGCTGGCCAGTGGGAAAACGGCTCCACGTCACGCAAAGTGATGCGCCACCTTAAAATGACGCCATTGTTGTTCGCGCGTAGGATCCCTTAGAGGTGCTGTTCCCTACGGGCCCGGTGTTTTGCATTATTGATGTGGTAGCAAACAGAGGGACCACTGGAACTTGATCTTTGCCGTAGCTCGTGGTCCGCTAGGAGAAGCGGGTTTGGACCTCAATACGATGTAATTAGTCAGTAAGAGGATTATGGGATTTCAGCAAGAAACTATGAGGATTATGGGATTTCAGCAAGAAACTGTGTGCCTTAAGAGAACAGCAGTTTCTTGAGAGATGGTGAGGCCAACAAATACCGGTCGTACAAACACCTTTTTGTGCTGTTTTGCGGAGGGATAGGGAACCGGGGGTGATGGTGCTAGATATTCAAACATCACAGAGGCCGCTGACCTTGTGATCTGTGTGTCTCAAGAGAGCGTGCTTAATGATGTTATAACTAATAATTAATTTGCAAAGTTGTGAGCATGCGTGTGATATTTTTTTAAAGTCTGTTTGGCGGTGTGTATATGGGCAAACCCTTTCTGCTATCTAAAACAAATTTCCCTTCATTTATGCCTTGTTTCCTGTGCTCGCCCTTTCTCAAGGACTATGCGGCTTGATAATCATTGATTAACAAACAACAGGAGGGGTGGTGATGATTTTAGCCATGTTTAAAGACGATGAGAGTGAACAAAGGGGGGCTAAACACCCGCTTTGGTAGTTCCCCATGTTTAGTGGTGCCGAGCAAATGACAGAAAATGACAGAGTGCGCCCTCCCCACTGCAAGATGAAGCCATTACACGGCGCAGGCGCGGCGCAGACATGTCATTTCCTTCTGCACCCTGCCATCTCATTGGTTCTTAATCACAGCGCATGAGACCAACGTACGGTACGATGGGAATGGAGAAAATGGCGGCTGGAGAGGAACTAAGGGGCGAGCTCGGAGAGTTTGAATCACAGGATAGGTCCAATTTCTCTTGTATCACGCCGGAAATAGACTTTTACGCGACCGAGCGAGCTGTTCGATCGAGCAAAACAATAAGAAAAACTCTAAAAGAGAGTATGGGGAAGGAAGGTTTTGTATGGAAAGCTGTCCGAAAAGGCTTTAGCGAAAATAGCCATATAATGAGTGTGTCTCGTAGATCTTGCTCGGGTAATGTAGTTCTAGAAGAAAGAACCATTGAAAATTCAATTCTCTCTCTCTCTCTCTCTCTCTCTCTCTCTCTCTCTCTCTCTCTCTCTCTCTCTCTCTCTCTCTCTCTCTCTCCAGTCCGCGAGTCCTTTATTGTCCCCATAAACATTTACATGGAGATTTGTTCGTGCAGTGTCCATCTGCATATAACAATTCAAAACAACGAAATTAAATTTTAATACCAACTTAAAATTGAAAATAGATAATTATGATGATATTTACAGCGATTAAAACTTGTCGACAATGACACGCACACACACACGTATATACACAAACAAACACACCCAAACCGAGAGAGAGAGAGAGTAGTAGTCGTAGTACGTATTAATTGTTCTGGTTTAGAAATATAGATTAAATACAAGATGGCAAGCCATTCAGATGTATTTCCAGACACTCATACACATAACGGGAAAAGTAAGCATATTCAAAAGTGTTAATATTTTGCTCGGTGTTGTGACTCGGCTTTATTCTAACAAAGCTAAAGGAAAATATGGAATGATAGGACACGATCTGAACTCTCTGCAAGCACCAAATGTTTTTTTGGTGCGTTTTTTAAGAAAACGGGGAAGCACAATGATCTTGACTTCTGAAAAAGTACAAATACAAATGATCTAACATGCATAGCAGTAGTTAAAGTATCCACAATGTTAAAATGATGAATTTTGGTTTTGTTATTTTTGAGATAAAGCAAAAAGTTTGTTTTGAACCATGAGCAACGGACCGACCGACTGACCGACAGCCAGACTGCTAGTGAAGGATTGCCCTTTATTTGAAGTACCTGTACTGCTGTATACCTAACCTCAATAAAATTGCTTCAGCCGTTTTTCATAGATTGAGTAAAACGTGTTTAGCAACAAAATGATTGTAGTGACCTTGACCTTTGCGGGAGTGCAAATATGATGGCATGGGAGGCAAGGCCACTAACCTAGGTAATGTTCTTATGAAGCTCAGTCAAAATCCTTTCAGTTTCTTGACATATGGGCCTAATTGACTCGTTCTGATTCCTCCCGATTATTTCAAAGTATTTCCAGATCAGATAAGTCTGGAAATTTAAAAAAAGATAAAAAAAGTTTATAATAGAGTTTACCAATAGGAGGGCTTTGTGAAGAGAAAGAAAGTCAACACTTTTTTATTAGGTGTTTCCTCAAACTTTTAGCCTTGGCATGGAAACTATACACCGATCATTACCATCCATTCACAAGGGTGCAATAGAGTGAATGTAGCTGTACAGCCGCGCATGATGATGATGGTGATGTCCATTTATAACGCGCGTGTCTCAATCCATTGTCGAATGCTCAGTGCGCTAATGCATAATTATCATTACCCAAATTGTAGTGCGTTTCCTTATTCCACCGTGTTTAAATCTTCACATTTATCTTCAATAAGGTTGAACATACACGGTTAAATTTCGTAATGAATTTAATATAATTCAAAGTACAAGTTATTGAGTGATCTATCAAGGTTTCATACACAATGTTTTGGTGTGGTGGCGTCTCGGCAGTCCTCAGCAGTGCGGATACTCTTGTGTATTCTAATCACGCATTTCAAGCAGTTGCACATTAACTTTATATTATTTCGTCCATCACACTCGCTAGTAAGTCTAATGGAATAGTTTCTGCTTAATAATCTGATACTAAACTGTCAATGGACTCTTCAAAATGTCCTCTCAGTTCTCACCTGTCAGGTGCGGTCCTGAGCCTTAATTGCAAGTTATTACAGGTGTCTTGTTCGGGTGAGCTTGGTCAGGATCCTGGGGACTGAAGAAATGGACTGGAGCTGGCTCTTGAGCAGCACTCCAACCGCGCTACGCACAAGAATAGTGTATGAGGATGAAATGAGATAAATGAATGGTTATAGCAGGGAGACAGGTAATTAAAATAGCGCGGTCATTGTCTGCTGTCGGCAGAGAAAATGAAAGAACAAATTGAATGATTCTTCACCATGAATGACTCTTACCAGCCAGTACTAATTACCTCTCCTCAGGTGTGAAGACTCAATCAGCGATGAGCACTGCGCTGCGAGGCAGTTATTTCTGTTTGCTCTTTCAAGCTTCGCTCTCGGCTCCAGCGTCAGGTGCCATCCACAATGCCGCGCAGGAAGTGATTGCAACGCTTTCTATCCACAATAGAGCGATGACAAGTCCTCGCAACTCGTGCACAGGAAGTCATCATCGGACAGGAAATTGTTTGTTGTGCTTATTGTCTCCATCTCTATTGGTCGCGAGTTCCGTTTGTGTAGGACAGAGTGCGTGATTGATTGGTACTGCACGCTGCACGGAGTGAGACTCTCCGGAACCGGAGGTGGAAAAGACGCGACTGCCAGAGGAAAAAAAAAGAGAAGAATATCCCTTTCTGTTGTTCCTTTGAACCTTTGAATTACAGTTATTAATCAGTAAATGGCAGCTACAAAGTGGTTTTAGATCTCTCTTTCTCTCTCTCTCTCTCTCTCTCTCTCTCTCTCTCTCTCTCTCTCTCTCTCTCTCTCTCTCTCTCCCCCTCTCTCTCTCTCTCTCTCTCTCTCTCTCTCTCTCTCTCTCTCTCTCTTCTCTGTCTACCAAAACAGTATTATAATTACTGCTCTCCCTGGCAGGAGGACTCCAAAGTGGTTCATCATCGTTCAGCGCTTCAAAATTAAAACATGACTGCATAATTTAGTTTACAGAAACTGCATTCTGTAACATCGGCTGAGTATGAACTTCTTGTGAAGCTATCTTTTCGTCTAGACGAAATAAGGAGTAGGAGGAGGAGGAGAAGGAGGGGAAGAAGAAGAACAAGAAGAAGAAGAAGAAGAAGAAGAAGAAGAAGAAGAAGAAGAAGAAGAAGAAGAAGAAGAAGAAGAAGAACAAGAACAAGAACAAGAACAAGAACAAGAACAAGAACAAGAAGAACAAGAACAAGAAGGACAAGAAGAACAAGAACAAGAAGAACGAGAAGAACAAGAAAAAGAACAAGATGATGATGATGATGATGATGATGATGATGATGATGATGATGATGATGATGATGATGATGATGATGATGATGATGATGATGATGATGATGATGATGATGATTTAGACCTAAATTAGTAAATTTTACGCTTAAGAAAGTCAATACGTTTGGAAATTTCAATCTAGAGGGAAAACACAACTTTTTCTTACAACAGTTCTCACGGGGCTTGAGCGTATGCAGCACACAGATAGTCGTTTGCTATAAAGACCTTCTCCTTTAACACCTTCGGGATAAAAACGTTGTGCTATTTGCAAGCAGTTTCATGAGTACGAGCAAGAAGGATGTTCATAATCATACCAGTGTCGTTTCAAAGTTAAACTGCAGCAAATTCACACTATTCATGCATTAAGAAGCCGTACAGCGATTCCTGACGTCGTGGTTGTCCAGGTTATTCACACTGACTTATAAAAGTGGTCATGATTACAAAGGACAGGTTGTCTTTCTAAAACCTAAAGTAAATTTTCTATGTATAGGCGTTACATTAAATAATGTAAAATAATTTCAAATTTAAAATTAAAATCTGCAAGCAAGAGGATATTTTCAGACAGAAAAAAAATGTCTTCAGAAGTAGGCGCAGAAATGGAATGTGCACACAAGGCTATTTGGTCCTAGCTGTACTTGCTCTAGCTTCGATCACCCAAAATCACAATTTAGAAGGAGAAAAATAAAACGAAAAACAAAACAGCATGTTGAGGGTTTTCGTGGGGCTGTTGCACTTGACCCATTATTGGACGTAGATGGAGACGAGTTTCTGCATGGCTGTGCAATGCGTGGGTGATATTTGATGATTGAGGATCCAGTGGACGCCCAGCGCGGCTGGATGTCGGAAGTTGTTGGCCAGCGGGCACGCGACTCACTGGCGACACAGCCTAATGACCTCTTTCCTTAACTGAAGTGTCCACTTTGCCCATGTACGTCGTGGCCGTCAAAGTTGCGATGGTATATAATTTTTTTTTTAAAAATAAAATATTTACAAACTTGAAAATGGAATCTTGTAATTATTGGCTGGTTTATAGAATTGCAACTTTGAGCTATTTTGCCAAAAGACGTCCCGATTTCAGTCTGTTAAGTCCTTCTGAACCATTTAAGCAATGACAAACTGACAAGCCTACCTGCAAAGAGGTGACTATTTCGATGACCTCAATGATTGCTGACTTCATAGTTGTATGTTTTACCATTGTGGGTTGATGTGCATTTGCATGCAGGTGTGCACATAGATATGAGTGGCCTATGTTTTTATAATAATAATAATAATAATAATAATAATAATAATAATAATAATAATAATAATAATAATAATAATAACGATACTACTACTACTACTACTACTACTACTACTACTAATAATAATAATAATAATAATAATAATAATAATAATAATAATAATAATAATAATAATAATAATATACTACTACTACTACTATTGCTGCTGCTGTTGCTGTTGCTGCGCCAACCTTTTCTTTTTTACCATAACCCTGCCCCTCTCATGCCTCCACCGCCACCATCGTGATTAGTTATGAGGACACAGTTGAATCTTGTAGTCATCCTTGTCCCACCTTCTTCTCTTCCTCTTAAAATTCTCGACCTCCGTACGCTGTGCTTCATCAGCAATTTATGCACCCGCATGCTCTGTTCGCGTTCCGTCAAAAGTGTGTGTATTCGCACTTAACGTCATTTTACACACTCCAAGGGGCGCTACTCCAGCTGCAATTCATTCGTCGCTTCTGCACCAACGAGCAACTTCCGGTCTCCGTCTTATCACGTGACACGAAACCTCTCCAGGTCCGATTACTATCTCGCGAGAACTCTCGTAATAACCAGAACTTTTAGGAGTCAATAAGGCCCTGGGAGTTGATTTTTATTGCGATAACATGACACGTCTTCAGTCTGCCCTTCTTGAGACCTTGGGCACACTAATACCGGAACTTACCCTATGACGAAAATGACCGAGATGTGATGTAATTAATTTCGCAGTCTTCATAAGCTGTTCTTCATCTTGTACTGATATCTTGATAAGACACTACCCTTTGCTTGGAACAGAACTTTCTACATATATATCACTGAAATCAAATAAGTTATATATAACACTACAGCAATCTGATCCTACCCTATCGCCTCTTGATTAGGAGGGTAAATAAGTTTGAAGTGCCACCACCCTGTGTTGTGTTAACAGTGACAGAAATAACCTGTTCAAGGATCCTTAAATCGTGGCAATGTTTTATCTTTCTGCATCCTTCTAGATGCAAGCTATTGGGCCTACCACTGATGCACTGGTGAATAGTACAGTTTTCAGGTTTCTATCGAAGGAAATGAGGAAGATGGACGATACTTTCCCCACAGGGAAAGTTGAATACCTGCTACGTTGCCTACTACGCCCAATTATAGTCGAAATGATATTGCCAAAAAGCGCATCATTCCTTTGTTAATCGCTATGTGCTCGCAACATTGTAGGAGTGCATAGCAAACATATAGTATGCTCCAAATACTTTCCTATCTATACCGGAAATAATCCCTCTAACCCTTCCCGCAAGTATTTATATTACAACCCTCTGTAATTTTTCCAATCTGAAAAAAGCTTGTTTAAAAACCATTCTTACAGAAGGGCCCAGGAGAGACGAAGATTACAAACGGGACAAACTTGTTACTTTACATCCCTGATAGAGTGCGTTTTAGTGGTTCATAGATGAGAGCATGTACGTCAGTCTTGGGAATATCGGTTTGAATCCTTTGACGTCAACAAACTCTTTTGTGCATGCTGGATGCCAGCGACCAATACCTTGAGAAGCTTTATGAGCCTTTGAAGTGCACAATATAGTCGGACTCCGTGCAAATAACATCACTATGGCAACGTTTTGCGTTCTTTTGTGATGTTTGATCTTCCTTATGCTGGCGGTAACGTGGTTCTTTGCTGTCACTAGCAGGGGAAGCTACTATAAGAACAATAGTACTGTAACCATCACATTTGGTCCTCTACCATGCATAATTCCTAGTCACACACACGCTTATACTTCTTATTCATACATACACAGGTAGGTCTACAGTACACAAATATACAATAATAACGCACACAAAAGGGCTGAGCGAATCCTTTGTGATTGTGTGCAGGGGTAGGTAGGTATGTGAAGTGGACGTTGATGTATTATTTTGGGTCCGGGGGTTAGATAGCGAAGCGTGGGCGTGGTGCTGGAGAAAAGGCAAAGAAGGATTTCATTGTACCAGCCTCTATACACACTGTCACCTGGTTATCGTTGAAATACTTCTCGTGAATACACCTGGATGGCATCCAGGCTGAAGTTGCTTTATATTTGGATGAAGATATAGCATTTGGAGTGTTCTTTTTTTTTCGTTCTTTCTTTTTTTTTTCTTTCTTTGCTTCTGTTTACCTTTTTTTTTTTTTTATAAATCTTCTTTGTTTAATTATTGTTAATTGTTGTTGTTATTGTGTTGTTGTTAACCGTCTTCTTCTTCTTCTTCTTCTTTTGGTTCTCCTTCGGATGAGAGTATAAACCGAGGTCTAGTCTGTGCACGCACGCATTCCCTCGCACGGATTTTAACGATCATGTCGCCTAGACGGGGGAGTGTCAGTTACACAAATACACCCAACAAGCACAAGGGTGAGTTAGATCCTGTATCGGCCAGTGCCTTGGGCAGTTCTTGAGCAGTGACAAACAAAGGCGACGGCGTTGATGATGATGATGATGATGATGATGATGATGATGATGATGATGATGATGATGATGATGATGATGATGATGATGATGATGATGATGATGATGATGATGATGATGAATGTTCGTGATGATGACCAATTTTATTGTGATGTGTTTCAGGGAACAGTACTGCCGAGAGCTGAGTGAGGATGCGCTGAAGATGGCCAGCCATGGAATGTGCGGCATGCCCACCATGGGACAGCACATGATGCCACCCTCGGCCCACGACTACCCCACACAGCGAGACTACCACCACCACCACCACCCCAACCCGCATACCCACCCCCAGAGCATGAAGATGATGGAGGATATGCGGCAGAACCTCAATATGCCGCTCGTCAAGAGCGAGCAGCTCCCTCCCTATCTCTGCTCGCCCCCACCCACGCCCCTCAGTCACCCACATCACCACCCACACCACCACCATCACCATCACCACATGCACAACCACCAGTCCATGCTGCACGTTTGACATCATCGATGATAAAAGCGAAGACTTCAGAGGTGACGCTGTCGGTGAAAACATAATTTTTAGTTTAATTTTCCGGATGTTGGCGAATGCCCAGAAGTTTCTTGGTGTCATCGTCTCACAACAGACAACGACTGAAAAAAAATAAAAAAATAACAATATGTCGCGGATGTTGGTGAATGATCTTTTAACGTGAACTTGAAGTCAGCACAAGATGATGTCATTGTCCTATGAGGTAGGTTATTATTGTGATGTCACGGTAGGCCTGCATTGGCCTACATTACTTGTTCGTGAGGAGGCTGCTCCAATCATAAAGTACCAGAACGCCGAATGATCAATTTAAATTATTTGTAACCTGGAGTCCTAATTTGTGTTAATATACAGCGGCTTTGTATTTTGAGATAACTGCATAGTCCAAAATGAACATAGAACAATGTAGGTAGTATACACTGACATTTGTGAAGGTCGAAAACAGTGACTGCAAAAGATAACCAAAGACCAAAGCACAAAAACTAAAATATTTAATCATGTTAGCCAACTATCTTCCAGCTATTAAGGACGTTGAATGTTCATGCATTTCCATATTAAGGCACTACCACATAGCTAACTGGACGTTTCACACAAGGACATAATAATTTGACATGCCTGTTCGATTACGAAGTGTGAGCTTCTGCATATCAGTGATAAGGTAACCCAGTTCAGTGTATTCTTTCTATGAGCATGTGTGGTGTTTTTTTTTCGAAATCTCATTAACTGTAGGTGTGCTTAGATCTGTGTTAACTTAAAACAAAATCCTATTTATTGTACTCCATGTCGTTCGAAATATCAGTTATTATAGGCTTTCTTACGTGTACCTAGCATGATCAGAACGAAGAATTGCAAGGTTGGTTTGTTGTATCAATGTTTTATTCATCAGATTATCTTAAGAATGACAGGGAGATACACGTATTTACCAAAGTACCAAAGATTATTACACACAGCATTTTAGGAGGAGTCCTTCTCAAACCAAAGACATTGTTGTTTAACGTTAAAAATTCGCTGTAAACTGTCCGCAAAAAAAAGAAGCAATTAACGCCTAATTTACATTTAAATGTTTTGTGAAGTTGTAGTATTGTGTATCTTTATACGTGTTTGACACAGCCTCTGCATTGTCATCGTGAACATTCTGATTATGCAGAATGGATTGGTAAAGCTTTAATAAATTGATTTTTAAAACCAAAGAAAAAGTGCTGTTAATAATTATTGACCAAAGAACCAGTGCTCGCTTCTTTTGGCATTAATAGTGAGAATTATATATTTTGTGTTTGGATTTTTAACACTCTGAAAAGCAACATGTGTGTGCCAGAACACGATATTAATGAAAGCCTTTAAGTTTGTCAATGCTGGTTTAAAAAAATGTTTTTTGTCATCAATTTTCAGCGCTTGTGCAAAGATTTAAAGTAAATGTGTGTAAAATTCGCTTCATTTACTTTGGCGTTTTTGGGGCTTTGTATATGTGAAAAAGTACTGTATATGGTTTTGATTTTTTAAAATCATTTATTGTAATAAAAGACTTCGGCAACAGCATCGATTTACTCTGTAATTGAGTTTTCGGAGCTTTGCCCAACAAAACACTGAAATAACAGTACTGCAAATGTGCTTACGTATTGACTACGTATCCTTCAATACTATATGCTTATAATTGGTTAGAAGAAAAAAGATGAAGATGATGAATTGATGTTATTTTGTAAAGGTTATTTTGTCTTATTTTCCCCCAATATTCTTGCAATTCAAATTAAGAAAAATATTCTTCTTCTTCTTCTTCAGAAACTTGAACTGCACCTCAATGGCTCAGTTGCGTTAAATTTGTTTCGTTCCTATATTTATGAACGTACGCAATTTGTACATATTCATGGACTAAATTCCTCTGTAGGCCATATAATGCATGGGGTTCCTCAAGGATCGGTTCTAGGTCCTATTTTATTTTGTATTTATATTAATGATTTACCGCTACATCTCTCAGATAATTCTGTTGAATGCCATATGTTAGCTGATGACACGACATTGCACAATCAGGGGAGGAACATAGGTGAAATTCAGCAATCTCTACAAGGTGCTCTTAACAATGTTGCTGATTGGTGCAGGTTAAATCATATGTCACTGAATCCAGCTAAATCAAAAGCAATGTTAATAACAACTAGACAAAAGCATCAGCGGGCTCCGCTTTCTCTTGATTTAGTCGTGAATGGAAATAATATTAATCAGGTTGAAAGTCATAAACTTTTAAGCGTCCTCGTAAACAACAAACTCAGCTGGCATTCACATATTGAAAATCTTTGTAAAACTCTCTCAACAAAATTATGTATGTTGTCTAAGCTTCAATCTATCATAACTGCAGATGCTAAAAAGCTTTTTTATAATGCTTATGTCAAACCTCACATTGATTATGCATCAACAATATGGGACGGCTGCAGTGATGCCTTGTTTAAAAAAAATTAATTCTATTCACCGCAGAGCTGCAAAATTACTTATCTCCAACACTTCCATCAAAACTGATTCAGAATTAAAA
Source organism: Oncomelania hupensis (assembly GCA_036898135.1). Lineage (NCBI taxonomy): Eukaryota > Metazoa > Mollusca > Gastropoda > Littorinimorpha > Pomatiopsidae > Oncomelania > Oncomelania hupensis. The sequence goes on along the minus strand of CM072513.1, from coordinate 64,260,087 downwards.
CTAGCTGGTATGCTTCCCCTTAGCAAACACCTTAATTACAATAAAGCCGTTTTAATGTACAAAATAATAAACAATAGAGCGCCTGATTATTTAAATGTCCTTTTTAGCAAACCTTCATCTCGTTATTCAATTTTCAGACATAATTTAACCTTGCCACAGCCACGCTTAGACATATTTAAAACATCTCTGTCATATTCTGGTCCAAGTATGTGGAATTCTCTCCCACAAGAGATTAAGGAAAGTAAATCATTATCATTGTTTAAAATTAGACTCCATAAATTTCTATTTTCCCTTGCTCCTAATATTTAAGATGATTGTATACATTTTGTTCTTTCCTATCTTGCGACAGTTTAATTTGTTCATTTGTGAAATAGCTTGTGTATGTGTGTGGTTGTGGTGGAGGGGGTGGGGAGAGTGGGAGTAGGAAAGGGGTATTGGAGGGAGGTGGGGGGGAGGGAATATGTGTATTTCGGTACATTAATTTTCTTAGTAATTTTTTTAATTCTTACCATTGTTAAGGTTTGTGTTAGTTTGCAATCAATTTTATGTTAATTATTTTGTTTGTTCTGAATGTTTTTTTTTTCTTTTACAATTTTATTAAGGACTAGCTGTAAGACAGGTCCATAGGACCTAATGCTTTTATCCTATTAAAGGTTTCGACTTCAACTTCTTCTTCTTCTTCTTCTTCTTTATCATCATCATCATCACCTCCTCTTTCTTTTCTTCCTCCTCTTCCTCCCCCTCCCCTTCCCTTTTTTCATCTACCTCCCCCCCTCTCTCTCTCTTTAAAAGCTAGGAGTTTTTAAGCAAATCCTATCAACTAATAATGATATGCTGCCCCTGTTAATAGACCATGCTCGGATATACGAGGGGAAACAACTTTGACCGACTTGGAAGCATGTTGCGCCAGAGTTGTCTAACGTTCAGGCGGACATTCTTTGAAAACGAACAGTTTCTCGCCTACAATTTCTGCTCTGTCCTCCATCAAATCTTCCAGATCAACCGAAATGTTGATTTCAGTTGCAATCCTAGTTAGCTCTGCTAGTTAGGCCTTGCACTGCCAGGCAACCACCACCCCCATTTCCCGAAGAAAAGCTTGCAGCTCCGGGGTAGCTTTCATAGTGTTCGTAGATTAGATTAGATATTCAATGTTTTTAGGGTCCAGCGGACTGTCAAGAGCCGAATCAGGACCACTAGACGAGATGTCCGCCCCGATAACTCTAGATAATTAAAAACATAATAAAAAGGCAAGTTATCTCTCATTTCAGAAGACGATCTATTATTGTTGTTGTTTTTCTTCTTATTTATTTATTTATTTATTTATTTATTTATTTATTTATTTATTTATTTATCTGGCTGTAATCTGAGAGAATAAACCAACTTGCGATGTGGCAATAAATGAAACGCCCGACCATTAAGAGTTACATTACATTACATTACAGAAAATACATGAATATTGATATTTACATAAAAATATCGCACAAGAAAAGCGGTTAGTGGTTTGAAACTGGTGCGCAGAGACTATCCTATCTTATCCCGTAAATCGAAGGTCGTTGGGGCACCACAGATGATCGTTTAACCAGCGTACTCTATCTTTCTTTGTCCTCAGCAACCCTCATGTCTTCGCTGTGTCAAGCCAGTCCATTCTTGAATGTTGTACTCTCATCTCTTTTTCTGTCTCCCTCTTCTTCTGCTACCTTGCACAGTGCCTTGCAGGATGATCTTTGCAGGCCTGATGATCTAGTGACGTGGCCATATCATCGGAGTTTCCGTTTCTTCACCACTGTGAGCGGGTCATCGTGTTGTCCAATGGCTCTTGTGATGGTCTGTCGGACTTCGTCTTTGGTGATGTGCTGGGTATAGCAAATGCCCAGAAGTCTTCTGTAGCACCTCATCTCCATGCTTTGTATTCTTCGTTGTATATCTGCTGTGATGGTCCATGTTTCGCAAGCGTATTGGTCATCTTTAACGCTGCTCACTAGGGCCAATTGTGGACTGTGTGACCAGCTCTGCCAACAAATAATTTTTCCCTTCGAGTTCCGTTACCCATTGAAACATTCAGTACTTCACAATGAAAACAGCGGCGCAAGTTCATTATTAATTTGTCTGCAGTTCGACAGCTCGCCACTCTTATTTCAATGACTTCATGAATTTTCGCTTCCTTCGCTTTACGTCAAAGCTTCTATGATTTCAAAGCATAATTTTTCTTTACAAAAATTGTTATGACAAATAATTATAATTCCGTTTGCTGTCTAATCATAGGAGTGAAAATGTATTTTTTAAACAGTTTGAAGGACACATTAAAAACGGAACAGGAATTGTTTTTCTCCTGTGCGTGGATTAAAACAAAAAAAAAGCTTGAAAGTTGACGGATGACATGGGAAGAGGGGTGGGGGGGAGGAGGGAGTCATTGTAAATGATTTATACTCTAATGGAGGCGAAGAAACAAAACTGGAAGGAACGAAGGGATAAATGTGGGAAAAGAAGGAGGAGGAGGAGGAGGAGGAGGAGGAGGAGGAGGAGGAGAAGAAGAAGAAGAAGAAGAAGAAGAAGAAGAAGAAGAAGAAGAAGAAGAAGAAGAAGAAGAAGAAGAAGAAGAAGAAAGTATATTTTGATGCTCAAAATTTATACTTTTTCTTTGATTTTGTTCTGTTTATAATTCAAATTAATTAATAGGCTTTTAGTCCAGTGGATTTGGAAAAAAAGTTAACTGCAAGAGGGAAAATCTGGAATTTATGCCCTACATTTTAAATTCTGTAATCTAAAATCACTTTGGTCAAAAGGTGTTAAATGAAATAAAACTTTAAAACTATAAAAATTCTTTAAAATTGATTTTTTTTTTAAAATCCGCGTGTAATTTACAAGAACAATCAGTTGTGCGTAATGAAAGAGAAACTCGCAGGAAATCACAGGCTTCATGTTTCAATGGATTTTTATAGTTTTATACTCGTGCAAACCAATGCCACGGTCACCCATTCTACTGTAGCACGTTGAGCGCGGTGATTTAACAAATATTAAGTTCTTAAATGATTTTATTGTGTTTTTATTTTGTAATTGTTAGATTGTTTTTAAATTTTATTTGTTGTTAGATTTTATTCTCCTACTATGAATTGCAGTGTGAGGGTAAAAAATCGTATACTTTTGATCTTGTTTAATAAAATAAGTTTAATATGACTGTACTACGGTCCTGCGTGAATATAAATATATATATTTTTATGTTGGCTAATGTGAGTATTGTACATTGATTAATTGCACTGTATATGTATACGACTGTGTACAAAAGTGCAAGTATTATGTTGTCGGTGCCATGTTTTTAAGTATAAATAACTAAATGTCTCTGCTGTCATGTAAAATAGTATTGTAAGTGTAAATAACGCGTGTTTCATGGTGAATGTTATGGTAAAATTATTTCATCATGGAATTTATGAAGTTCAGTTTTCCTAAAATAAAATCACGGATGATGTCAAGGCTTAACATGTCAGTGTTCAAATTCACTTTCAGTCTACACATGTCTGCCTGTCTATCTGTCTGTCTCTCTATTTCGGTTGCATTTACAAATATATGTCTGTGTGTCTGTCTATCTCTGTGTCTGTGTGTCTCTCTCTCTTTCTTTCTCTCTTTCTACCCCTCTCCCACCATTCGTTGGGTTGGCGTTCTATATAAAAAGTATCCCCACTTTGGGGAAATTTAGTGCTTTAAATTACCTCTGTTTCTGTCAGTCTCATTTGTTCTTTCTCATTCCTAATCTGTTCTATCAAACTACTATCTTCTTCGCTCGGCCAGTTATCTATAATTTTTCTTGAAAACTCTCCCCAGACTCCTCATTTGTGCATGTGTATGAAGTCTGTTGGATCTGCTTGGGTATATTGAACGTTTTCTGCCAAATGGGTCACTAGGACTTTCTATACTATTATTATTTAGCAATGGAGGCATTTTATATGTATGTGTTTTATTAATATTTTATAATAATATTTATATTCCTTTTCTTTTTGTAAACGGGGCTTTCATAAATTAGAGTACAGCCTCAGCATCCTCTGCATGGGATGCCTTTATTGTAAACTGATCGGCTGGTGGAGTGCCTTCAGTGTTACCATTAGGGTTGTTTCAGCAGATCTTTTATACGGATCAGGGGCGAGTCCTCTTTCAACCAAGTTGGGGTCCGGATTCGGCTCTGTGCATTCCGCTGGACTCCCCCCCTCCTCCTTCCCCAACCTCTCTCTCGGTGCTCTTCCCTGCCTGGGTACCAGCAAGAGGTTCATGCTAGAGCTCCCATCATCTCAAGCTGACATTTCAAATTTCATCGGCATTATGCCTTCAAATGTTGTAACAGATGCTCTACAACAGTTGTTGGAAGTATTGTTTCAAGACACCGAGCTGACGTACTATAAAATCGACGCCACGTGCTGCAAAACTGAAGTGGTGGTAATACGACTACAGGCAACAGGCGCGATGATATCAATGGCTGCAGACAATACCGTCCTGTCATTTTGCGTAAAACATTGCCACATGCATCCAGAGACAGATACCGCGCTGAAGCCTACAGACTTTGTGAGCACAACCAGGCAAGTGGTCAACAAACTTAACCATTTCGGATTCGCAGCATACTACCTTTCCAGTCCAGTTAAATTCGGAACTTTGTTGTTTGAATGGACTATTATGCCTATGCGCTACAACTATTACTGCTTCTGGGGTAGAGATGGCACGTGACTTCCGTGAAACTGTAGCTAAGGAATGCGAACTGGCTGTGACGCCAAGGACTATGAAACGCGGAAAGCGTCGAATGCGCGTGCAATTGCACACGAAAACGCACACGCAATACACCTCTTGAGAGTTCTGGAGCTAACATGACTTTGTGTGGAGCGAGGGAACCGATCCCAGTGCTCAAACACATTTCGCAAATCGCCACGTCAAGTAAGACCACTTCCGGTTACGACTTCCCATGCAAGGATTAGTAGCGTATGTTTTAGAGTACTCCAGATTTTTATGCTCGTTGGATAATAAACTTTACAAGGATGTCATATCATTGTGCAGTTCAAAACTGCCACAACGGTAGTTACAGGTTACGCATTTGGAAAAGTAAAATTTGCTCGACACACAACGTTTTAAACGGATCTGAAAGTTGCAGTTGTGAACCGCCATTCAGGTAGGTCAAGTCAAAGATACTTTGTTACGTTTCATCGTTTGTAACTTTCTGTCGACGACAGACCACACAGTGATAATATTTTTATTCCACAGTACAATATGTGCTTTTAGTATAAAAATCAAAATGCAGATCTATACAGGCACATTATTTTCGAGGCTCGCGGGGGCTACATTTAATATTATCACAGGCAGGGAAATCTAATAGGCCTAACGTTTCTCATAACTGTTCTCTATTATTACTTTTGATATTAGTAAATATTTTTTTAAAGTTACTAATCTAGATTTCCTTGCCTGTGCAATTATGTGAGGCTCCTTCGGTGACCCCTTGTACCAACAAGAGCCTTGAACTTGAAGTTGAATAACTTCGACTTCGAGTTGGAAAGTAAGCTCACTCTCTTTCTATAATATAGGCTATATATGTATATGAAAACAATTATTATTTAACCAATGCAATGTGGGCTTTACACTTGTGACAGTGTGAAATGCCTAAATATCTGGCATTATATGTGATAGTCTAATACTATTTTATATGTATTACTAGTTTCATTTCAATTGCTTGGATTATTTACAGTGAACGATAATTTGTGTACGTTTTCAGATTAATTCCATGGCCTACACGCCTTTCTAATCCAGACTTGCGGGACAAGTGGAAACTCCTGGTGAATCGTGCAAACCCACAGTCTAAGGGAAAGTTACTGTCCCCATCAAAGAACCAGCGGGTGTGTTCTAACCACTTTGTGGATGGTCAACCAACAAGCAACAATCCATTGCCAGCCCTCCACCTAGGTTATCAAGGGTTTGAAGAGAAGGTATGTTCAGCAATGTTATCGATTGTTTTTCACTTTCCCATTACTATAGTATTTAAGTTTCAAGCAAGTTGGTAACTTGGTCTTGACGCTCTTATTAATTTATTATTTATTATTTATTATTATTAAAGTCTAGTCTGAGTACTCATGCACTTAGCATCTCCACTTGGACTTTAAAAATCCTGACGCCATGTCAATTACACCAACACACTCAGCATGCATTAGCCAGTTCTGATTCAGTGATTGTCTGCGGTGTCTGTGCGCAGGTTTGCAATTATAGTGGGCACCTTCGCTGGCTTGAGCTAACAACCACCTTGAGCAGACTTTAGATGGAAAGTGCAGAATATAAGAACTATTAAATAAATACATTTAATGAATTTACTCATCATTCTTATTTCTCTGTTGCAGTATTTACTTTTTTTGCTTTGCTATGGACATAGTTACACGATTTTTGTTTTGTTTTATGTTGCAGGTACGAAAAGTCTCCTTGCAAAACTATTATCAGCAGGCTAGTCGCAGTACAGCACACAAATCATCAAAAGAGCCTGCTGATAACAGAGCGAGCACTGTGGATTTGAATGATGACCAACTACACCAGCCATCCAGTATCCCCGACACGCCCTGCTCCTATAGCGACAAGCTTCTGCTGTGTATTTTTGCTTTGTTTTCAATAATACTTCTTTGCTTCAGACAGCTTAAGCGCATGCAGTTTGACTTTATTTCTCTATTAAAGAGATGCAGTTGCCTGGAAGCTAATATCAGGTCTCTTAAAGAAGAAAACAATCTTCTGAAACTGTCTGCTGTAAATTTGAACTGTAAAAAAGAGATGAAACACCCAGTAGCTTCTAATGCGAATAAGAATAAAAAGCAAGCTCCTAACTTGTTTCGTGATCTCATTACTGACAAAAATGTTCTGTATTATACTGGGGTAAGAAGCAAGAAATTATTGAGTATTCTACATAATTTTATCAAAGATTTTATAGTTAGACGTTGGAATGGTGCGTCTAAAGTACCTAAATCAAAAAGAGTTTTCCGGAAACCTCCAGCTAGGTTTGGCCCAAAACGATTCCTTAGGAGCATCAATGAAATGGTTCTGGTTTTAATGCGGCTACGTCTTGGGTTAGACCTGAAAGATCTGGCGGACCGGTTTAAGATTTCTGAAAGCCTTGCAAGCAAAATTTTCACCGCATGGATTAAAGGTATGGCAGCTGTCCTAAAACATACAATTAGAGTTCCTGACTTAGAAACAGTGCTGGCAACAAAGCCAACCAGATACAGAGGGCAGAAATGGACAAACTTGGTAGCCATCATTGATGGCACAGAATTTTTTATCGAAACGCCACAAGATTTGACCTTGCAGTCTGTCACATGGAGCACTTATAAGCATCATAACACTCTAAAAGTTTTAGTGGCAGTTTGCCCCAACAGTTACATCTGTTATATTTCACCTGCTTATTCAGGTAGAATATCAGACACTGAACTAACAAAGGACTGTGGGTTTTTGGACATGCTTCCACCATATTCTCTTATTATGGCAGATAAAGGGTTCTATTTGGGTGTCGAGTGTGCAAGCAGAAACATTGCATTGGAAATCCCACCTGGTAGGAGAGGACAAACCCAGATGCCTATTAAGGATGTCAAAAAAACAAAGAAAGTTGCAAACTTGCGCATTCTTGTGGAGCAAGTTATTCGGCGATTAAAAAATTTTCAATTAATTAATAATGAACTTTCTTTAACCAGTACTGACCTTATTGATGAAATTTTAATTGTGTGTGCAGCCCTGTCAAACTTGAGATGCCCAATTTATTGTGACTGATAGCAAACAAAAAAAATTGATTCGGGTTTAGGGGTCAGTCATTTGTCATTAAATTTTGAATGTCCTTCGGCATTGTGATATTTTATTGGAGTTCGCAGACTATTGATTCTGTTAACAAGTAGAAAAAAACAGCAGTGGAAGTGATATATATGTGTGTGAATACAGGGTAAAGGAGATTGGTGCAAACCTAAATTTTTTCTAATAAATTTTGTGTTAGCTACTCATTCAATTATTGCTTATAGGATTCTGTGAACAACAGTGAGCTGAATGAGAACCACTTTGATTTGTTATCAACAGGGATGTCCTCATTGAAATTTACTTATTCAACTGGAATCAAAATGTTTTGTTTAAAGCGTGGAAGAGATAAATAAATTACGTGTCCATCTGTATGGAATATTTTGCTGTGCACTGTAACACCCAAATTTGACAGTTGGATCTGTTTCTTAAAGAATTTTTCTTTCCTTACAGTTAATACGTTAGTTTTAATTTTTGTATTTTCAGACTTACCTGGAAATACTTTAATATATATAGCCAAGAATCAGAACGAGCCAAATTTTGATCTGTCCGTCGGCCCGTTGCACACCATTTCTCAAGATTCACTGAACGGATTTTGACCAGACGTAATAAGAACATTACCTAGGTTAGTGGCCAGCTTCCTGTGCCATCATATTTGCTCTACCGCAAAGGCCAAGAGCATTGGAATCGCTTTGTTACTAAACACGGTTTAATTTATTTATCTAAAAAATGACTGAACCGATTTTGTTGATTTTTGATATACATGTACTTCAACTCGTGGCCAATCATTCTGTTAGAGTCCGGTTGTCAGTAGTTGGTCTGTCACTCCGAATTTAACTTGTATGGAAATACATTTGAATGGCTTGTTTTATTTTGGCGTCATGAAGTTTATGATGAACTTGTACCTAAGCATAATGATGAAATTGCAGCTGAGTTTTATCTTACTGAATAAGCAGAATGATAACAAATAATAATATTGAATGCCATATAGGCAGTTTGCTTAGTAGAGTCCAAAGCGCGGCCATCTAGACCAACATATACGCGCTTGTGTTGTACATACAATTCACATAAAATCTTGCATAACATATAAACACATTTGTATTAGAACTTAGAAGGAAAGAAAATATATTTTTCTATTTTCTGAAAATGTTGATTTACTGCATCCTGTATCATTATTGAAGGGAGAAAACTGGAGTACTCAGAGAAAAACATTGGTGAGCTGAAAAGTCCTGTACCTAAGAAAAACATTAGTGAGCTAAAAAGCTGAAACCAAAGAAAAAGTGTTCACCCCCAAAGGGGTTGGAACCAACAACCTCTAGAGGTGGAAATTAGCTCCCAAACCAACTGTGCTACAGGGCACACCAAATGAAACTATGTACAGCAGCAAAAATATTGTGGTTTCACTATCTGCAGATAATATTTATTGGAATTTTCTAAAGTGGTTGCACACATCACATCTCAATAGGCAATAGAAAAAAGTGAGTTTACAGAAATAGCAGCATTAAAAAAAGAATGTTTAAAGAAACTAGCTACTGGGTGGTCGGTGATTGTTAGGTAAGTTTTTTGTCGCACAAACACAAAAGTGGGAAATATGAGACATTTTACGCATTCAGGATTTTGCTAAACTCAAAAACCAGAATAATTATATTATGTAAAAAAATGCATGTGAATAGATTTATATTTGTTGAAATTGTTTATTTTGAGTACATGTATATGTAGTCTTATCTCTAATGTATACTGTTACAAAAATACTTCATAGTTAGTAAGGCGATCGCCTCCTGATCTTCGAGTCAGGAGTTCAAAGTTCGGTGGGGGCTAAATGTATGTGGCCTTATACCAACAACGACTTGAGAAGTTTTAGTTGGAAAATGCGCTATATAAAAACATTTATAAATATAATTATCAGTATTACTAATGTGTTAAGAGACTTTTGTTCAAAGACAGATTGTGATAGCAGAACATAAATCAAAGCACTGTGTACACTAGTTACTCATTGACAACTGTTTATTCAAACAATGTTGAAATAAAAAAAAAAGTACTGTGTGCAAGTGAAGACACAAACGTTTGGACTGTTCATTATATTTTATTGCCCCCTATGTGTTTGTAAATCTTTCATCAAATCATCTATGCTCACATAATTATGTGTTTACCTCTTCCTTCCAATTCCATGCTCAAATGAAGAGCAAAGCTAAGACTAATTACAAAGCATCCACACAAACAGCACAAATTTCAGAGCAGTCAATGTTATTGCACGATGACAGTACTATGCACGCAACACTGAACTAGCATCAGCAATAGTTAATAACAAGAAAACAAACAAAAAAAGTTTTTACATTATAGCAACATATGTGAAGACTTGTCTTCGGTGTTCCTCAGGGGTCAGTTCTAGGCCCTGTTCTTTTCATCCTATACACATCTCTGTCTCACATCATCCAAAACCATGACACTTTCCACCATTTCTACACAGACGACACACAGCTGAAAAACAGTGACACTCCTCAAAACCTTTTGTATGAAGCTGGATGGTTAGAATGAATGCGCGAGTACTGCGCTTTGAACTAATATTGTTCCTTGGGGGAAAAAACGCTATATAAATATCATTATTATTATTAATAGATTAATACATTTCATTAGTAACAGTGATATTAACATGGGCATATTTGTTTGCATGGGATTGCAGAAGCACCTACATCTTCAACAGCAGATCTTTTGGCTTTACATTCGTGTTCAGATTCAGCCGTTGCTTTGATCAGTTCTGGAGCAACCTTTTGTTCCCAAAACCAGATCAACTTGGGCAAGATACTGTCCCAAAAGTCAACATCAAAGTGTACAGTCACTGTTAGTGATCCATGATGGGTGAAAATGTACAAGTCACATTCCTTGGTTCCAGACAAAGCAAGCTGGCCTTGTATTTGGCCATAATATACATGTGTTTTAGAAAGTGTTGTCTGGTTATTGTCGCAAGAAAGATATGGTACATTATCCTCAGTAGGAGCTGTATTTCTGATAGAGTACGGACATTTTATTTCACACAGCCTTTCATCTTTATGACATCTGCATGTTACAACTAGATCTGGACTGCTGGCCAGAAACGGATGATGTTTAGACACAATCAACCCACTATCTCTAGCCTTCAACCCTTTATGTTTCTTTTTCTGTTCTGTGATGTATGCAGCTTTTGCATAGTGCTCCATGGAAATTCCATGTTTCAAAGCTGGTGTTATAAGCTCTTTTCCTTCTTTACCTACAATGCTCTTGACCAGGCTCTCACAAGACACATCTTCTCCTTCTTTTAATGCTGTCCTAGCTTTTGTGCTTATTCTGTAGAAGGATGAGGATGTCAGTCTTCCAAATCTGTGATTTTTCCAATCATCTGAGGCTGTTTGGTCCCTCGTGTTTTCCTCTAAAACTTTAATGTCATTGTCAGTAAGAATCATAGCATTTTTTAGCTCTTCTACAGTGGTACAATTTTGTGCCAGTGTCAAGGGGGGGTCAGGAAGCACTGGTTTGGGTGGCATTGTAGGTTTCCTTTTTTCTTTCATCAAAACAAAACAACTATCTGAAGCCTCCTCCAAAATCAGATCCTTGAACTGCTCTGAAATTTCTTCACCATTCAGCAGTTTTTGAGCATGATGTTCATCGAAAGGCTGGAATTGCTTCTTCTTCTGTTTACTTTCAATTTTATATTTTCTTGATAGCGTTTGTCCATATTTGTCTTTTACAACATGCATATCTTGCCATCGTCCAGGTTTTACTGCCAAGCCCCTCCTTGGCACTACCCAAGCACAAAGACCATCAGTACAAGCTTGTTCAGTAGCCCCCAATCTAACTGCAGCCTCAATCCTGAACAACAGTCCAGCTATATGGTTACATGAACCCAAAAGTCCCGCTGGACAAGTGCAATAAGCTGTTTTAATTTCACCCCCCGATGACTTGTCAGATTTTTTCTCTACCATCACCCACACACTCCATGCTTTTTTCCTGACATTCATGGAAGGAAAAACTTGCGCTTTCAAATAAGCCACAGGGGAGGAGGGTTCTAATGGCTGATATTTGACTTCTTTCACCCACTCACATGTGTAATATCTGTAAGCTTTCCCCTGTTTATATTCATTCAAAATTTTTTTTGTAAGGTCTTTTGGGTTTGTTGTGGTCTGCCCCAAGTACTCAGCAATGTCAGTGATGAAGATGTTTGGCCAGTGAGTAACACCTTCTGCTTCAGACATCCAACCGTGTTTGATGTTCAAAGGGTCTGGATGCAGCTGGCCGTCTTGATGCAGTCTGGCAGTGTACTCGTTGACCAGCTTCTTCTCTGCCTCCTCTCTCTGTGCGTCCACTGGGGAGTCATCCTCATATGCAGCAAATGCTCTGAAAAAATAAATTGTTACTAAATAGTGTATAGAAGAAACTAAACATGGCAGTTGTCAGATTTACTGCATGTGGCACAAAACATGACATAGGCCTATGTTATTTTTCTCGTGAACAGGATACGGCACTAAGAGGTTTAACCAATGCTATTGGATAAATTTTACCCATGAACGCAGTAAAGCTCAACCATGAATCAAATAACTTTATAAAACGCTGAAATGCCCTCACCAAAATGCCAAACAAACATGACACATGTGACATGGCCTGACAGTGACACCACTACGATCTCTCTCGAGTCTCATCTGAATTTTAGCAGATCTGATGCTTTTACTTTCATGGAGTGATTGAACATCGCAAGCAAACGCTATTAATAAATCTACGTCGACCGATTTTACTCTCTTAAAAATTTTAAACAACAAAGCTCCAAAAGTTCAACGCCGGTGATAGAAAGGTAAGCAGCCGAACTTCATCTTTCAGCATTGCTGGTGTAAATATAATCAAAAATAAGAAGAAAACCGTGCTTACCTAGCCGCAAGTTCATCAAAAGAACCCTCTACATTCTTCTTCCGAACGCTCAAATAATGTTGCAGGGCTTCTGGGGTCCATAATCTAAACTTTTCAAGGGCTTGTCCGTCAAGGTCCATAGTAAGAAGTAGGCTCGGAAAACAAAACCGGAAGTGCTCTTACTTGACGTCGTTTATGAAAAGGTCTGAGCATGCGCGAGATCTGGAACTCTCAAGAGGTCTATTGCATGCGCATCTGGTAGCTGATTGGTCGAAAACTTACACACCAAACTGCGCAAGCGAAAATGCAATTGCAGGCGCATTTACCTATGAGCCACATTAAAACTAGGAAATGTTCGGAAATACGTTCTATTTACCAAAATAATTGAATTTGACAAATAATTTGAAATGGAACCTTTGCCACCCACACCCTTTCCTGCCTCCAACCCTACAAATTAAATGTTATAATAATTTATAAATATTATTCTGTCTTTACTTTGTGACCAATAGAACAACAACAAAAGTATGTTATTCGCAGTAATGAAAAATTAGAGTAGTAAAACTTAACGTAGCGATAAAAAACATATTGATAAAAAAATTGGAAAAGAAACAAAACAAAGCTGTAGTGAAGAGAGTTCTAGATGACGAAAGTCAGCTATGCGGTATTGTTCAGTGATGTAAACTAAATATTAGACAAATAGATCCAGATTTCCAGATAATTAAATGTTAACGGCAATTTTTAATATTCAACGTTAGGATTACAGTTAGTGACAATTTGAATCAGGATTAGGGTTATGACTAGTATTAGGGTTACCTATAATTGTAGACCTAGACTAGACCTAATTTCACCAGCAGATTTTCGGCATTTTCATCCTCACAATATAGATTATTCCTACGATCGCTACTCGGATTTTCCGATGCTTTTTCTGTTCCATTTACTGTATATAATTTGGAGGCAGGGGAGGGTGTGGATGGCGATGGTTTCATTGTAAATTATTTGTCAGTTAATATTAAAATATTTTAGTACATAGAACTTATTTTCGGACATTTCCCATTCCTAATTTTAATGTGACTCGTAGATAAATGCGCGTGCAATTGCGTGTGCCATAAGTATGTATTTGCGCTTGCACAGTTTGGCGTGTAAATTCTCGACCAATCGCCTACTAGATGGGGGTACAATTGCGTGTGCATTTTCGCGTGCAATTGCACGCGCATTTGACGCTTTCCGCCTTTCATACACATAAACACTGAACTAAATCAATGGACGCAACACGATCTACTGGTGAAGAAAGTGTGTCAACTGAACTTGCGGCCCAAACCCCGGGTGACCACAGTAGGCCTGCTCCACAACAGTTATGCACAGCCAGTTCAGAGCATAAAAATGCACTGACTGCTTTGGAAGCTGCAATACTAGAAGAACTACAAGGCCTACGCAATGAAAGGAATCGAACATCTCAATTTCTGTCCTCATATAATAGCCCTCATCCTGACGATCAGCCCCTACCATTACCATCATCGCCTTAACCAGACAGCATCCAGTGAGGCGCCTGCGTGACCAGAATAATAATATGCCTATGACAGTTTTGACGACCAAATCAAAACTGTATCGAGATTTTCCGCGACTGTCAACCATTCGCGATGCTACCACTGATGTACGCGTGTCTGATCGACTTCGGCATTGCCAATGTTTTAATCCAACCCCTCATGCTTCTAACTGTGAAGGAGCGCGATTGCTTATCAAAATAAAATACTCTCTCTCTCTCTCTCTCTCTCTCTCTCTCTCTCTCTCTCTCTCTCTCTCTCTCTCTCTCTCTCTCTCTCTCTCTCTCTCTCTCTCTGCTGTATCGTTTGTGTTCTTATCTAACTGGTTGTTACCTTTGTCTTCCTTATATCTTTCTTTCTTGTTACCTTTGTCTTCCTTATATCTTTCTTTCTTGTTACCTTTATCTTTCTTATTTCTTTCTTTTTTGTTATCTTTGTCTTTCTTATATCTTTCTTTCTTGTTACCTTTGTCTTCATTATATCTTTCTTTCTATTTACCTTTTTTTTCTTATATCTTTCTTTCTTGTTACCTTTGTCTTCTTTATATCTTTATTTCTTGTTACCTTTGTCTTCCTTATATCTTTCTTTCTTGTTACCTTTATCTTTCTTATTTCTTTCTTTTTTGTTATCTTTGTCTTTCTTATATCTTTCTTTCTTGTTACCTTTGTCTTCATTATATCTTTCTTTCTATTTACCTTTTTTTTCTTATATCTTTCTTTCTTGTTACCTTTGTCTTCTTTATATCTTTATTTCTTGTTACCTTTGTCTTTCTTATATCTTTCTTTCTTGTTACCTTTGTCTTCCTTATATCTTTCTTCCTTGTTACCTTTGTCTTTCTTATATCTTTCTTTCTTGTTACCTTTGTCTTCCTAATATCTTTATTTTTTGTTACCTTTGTCTTCCTAATATCCTTCTTTCTTTCTTTCTTCCTCTCCTCCCTCTCCTCCTCCATCTCAAGCTTTTCATTCTTGGCGTTAAATTACTCAAATTATTAATGTTTTATGTTCTTAACTCGTTCATTCTCAGTTATTATCAGCAATAAAGTGGAAAATTATGTGCGGGTAATTTCAATTAGTTTTTACGCACTTCACTTTGGAAACCTCCTTGCCACAAAAAATACGGGGGCATCACGTCGGTCATTATATTGTCATGTCGTGCATACACATGCATCCACCCGACTATTTGGTCTCTCCCCTCCCCGTCCCATCCCCACCCTACATCCTCTCCCCATTCTACCTTCCCACCTTCCACCTCCCGCTTGTTTCTCTTTTATTTATTGGGCTAGTATTCTATACTCTTTAACTCATTTTACCCCATAGACTACCCACCCCCACCCCAATACTGTGGATGTTCCACACACACACACAAAACCCAAGAACCTATAAGTACAAATATTATTTTTCAATAAATATCATACATTTATAAATTTTAAAAAAAATTAAAAAAAATTTCTATGGTATCAGCACCATATAATCTATATGTACAAAATATGACTTTAATTAAATATCATTCATTTGTAAACGGGGAAAAAAAATTCTTTCGGTTTCAGCAACATATATGTACAAAATATTATTTTTTAGTACAGTAAATATTATACATTTATGCATTACAAAGCTTGTTTCTCAAGTAGGCCTATCAGCGCCATAAGATCTATAAATGCAAATATTATTTTCAGTAAATATCACACATTTGCTTAAAAAAAATTTATTATTCCTTTATCAGTACAAAGCAATCTATATTTATTATTTTCACTACAGTAAATATGCATTTGTACATTACAAAGCACCAGAAAATCGATAGTCTACCACAGCCATCCATTTCAGTGTTATTTATAGCCTATCACATGATCATTTATTTTGGTCATGAAAACAGTAATGTTGACTGTATACAGCTGTGGTACACCGCGAAATAGAGCTGGAAAGAGAGAGAGAGAGAGAGAGAGAGAGAGAGAGAGAGAGAGAGAGAGAGAGAGAGAGAGAGAGAGAGAGAGAGAGAGAGAGAGAGAGAGAGAGAGAGAGAGAGAAAGAGTTAATGGGAGCTATTAAGTCGAATTATCTCCCCTGTTGTTTGCCAACCCCTCTCACGAACTCCACACATTGGGCCTCCCTTGAGGGCGTGGCGAGGGGCGAAAACTACGTCATCAGCGCGTCATATTGCTCGCGTCACAACAGAGGGTAGTAATCAGGGCCGGTGGCGGGTGTCCGGTATCACTGAGGGAAAGCATACGGCCCAGGACTCGGAGGAATCAGGTGTCAGAATCGGGAAGAGAAAGTTTGTGAAAAACTTAGAAATAAGAGAGTGAAAGAGATATGAGCACGCGCGTATGTGTGTGTGCGTGCGTGTATGTGTGTGTGCGTGCGTGTGCTGTGTGTATTTGTGTATGTGTAGGTCTGCTTGAAGTCTGCATCTGCTTGTATACATGTACGTCATTCTGGTATCTGCATTACTTTTAAATGCGTGTGTTGATCTCATCATATTATTTTCCCCTTTACCAACACCTGGCCCGCTGGTGTCAGTATAAATCGGTCCAGTAGTCACCTATATGCGAAAGTGTCGTGTGACTATAATCTACAAAACAACAACAACAACCTGCTCAGGAAACGAAGTAGGCCAACACCGCAGTGAGCTTAATTGTAATAAACAAAGACATACGCTGAAATAGCCATAAAAGTTATAACTAAAAGTAGGAGCTACACTATGTTTTTCCTCCAGTGGAGAGTTGTTAGAGAAAGATAAACTGCGTAAGTAAATTATTTACTACATTACATTACATTATTATTGCTTTAGGTCCAGCAGACTCTTTCGAGCCAAATCAGGACCGGACAAGCCCTGATCCGCATAAAAGGTCTGCTGAAACAACCCTAGTGGTAACACTGAAAGCTCTCCACCAGCCAGTCACTTTACAATAAAGACATCCCACGCAGTGGACGCTAAGGCTGCACTCTAATTTATCGAACCCCCGTTTACAAAAACAAAATAGAATACAAACATCATTATAAATTATCAACAAAACACATACATATAAAATGCCTACATTGCTAAATAATAACATCATAGGAAGCCCTAGTGACCACCTGGCAGAAAGTGTCCAATATTCCCAAGCTGATCCAACAGACCTCACACACAAATAAGGAGTCTTGTCCCGGAAGAGTTTTCAAGAAAAAAGGTAGGTGACTGGTCTAGCGAAGAAGAAGATAGTATAGCAGATTGATAGAACAGAACAGGAATGAGAAAGAGCAAATGAGAAAGACAGCGACAGTGGGAATTTAAAGCACTAAATTTCCAGAAAGTGGGGATACTATTTATACTGAAACCCCCGGCACCCCAACGGGGGTAATTATTTACTACAACTATTTTACTATTAGAGAGCAACGAAAGCAGAACCCCCGGGTGGCCAGTAAGCAATAAGGTAAAGATAAAGATGTTTCCGTAACCTCTCGGTTGTTGGGGAGAGAGGCGTTTGGAACCTCTCTTTTCTCTAGGTCAGCTTTATGAGGACGGTGCCTTTCTCCTCTCCTTCGCTGCTTTATTTTCCCAGTTCTAAACAGATCCAGGTACCCATTTACAGCTGGGTGGACTGGGGTGTGTCTGGAGCTTGTTCATTCTGTGTGTGTGTGTGTGTGCGTGCGTGTGTGTGTGTGTGTGGGGGGGGGGGGTTCGTTGGTTGCCTTCAAATTGCGGTCACCCATCCAAGTACTAACCCCGCCCGACGTTGCTCAACATGAAACATTGCTAACGTGTGCCCGAACCACTACATTAATACGCCACCCGCAAACGATAAGAGGGTATACGATGTCGGCGCGAGTCCAGTGTAATAAGGTTCAGGAAGACCAAAGCTGACCTGAATGGACGGCACTCAAAGTCACCTCAGACACGATTTTCAAGATTAATCCCATTACCGCTTTCTTCTGTAAATGGACTCCATCGGTTAGACACGCTTTGATCTGGTTATATTTGGAACTATCGTATTGCAAAATTGTTGCTTTTTATGGTAGTGGTATACCAAAATCTGTCCCCGTTAAAATAGAACTTCCACTCAAACATTGGCAAATACGTTCTAGACTATCACAATTTCCTTAATAATAATAATAATAATAATAATAATATTAATAATAATAATAATAATAATAATAATAATAATAATAATAATAATAATAATAATAATAATAATAATAATAATAATAATAATAATAATAATAATAATAACAATAATAATAACAACAATAATAATAATAATAATAATAATAATAATAATAATAATAATAATAATAATAATAATAATAATAATAATAAATTAAAAAACAAAACAATAATATATTAAAAACACAGTAGGGCTAATCACAGCTTGCTATTATGAAACCGGCTCCTAAACCAAGAGAAAACCTCCAAAGACATAGGATCTCATCTTTGATATGATGATGATAATCATTATTGTCAGGGTGGCGACGTGGTGATCGTCCTTAACGCTGATGCAATAGGACGTTAAGCTTCGTTGTTCCTCCATAAACATTATTAAGGTATAGTTTGCGGCCTGCAATATTCCTTACTTCCACTGTTTAGCGTTGGCTTATAGACGACTATAATAGTTCTTGTCGCTTCTTAAGTGTGATTCTGGGAAATCATTTCTTATTTTTAACGTTACTAATTTCTGGACTTGAACAGTTGTGGTATTAAGAATATAACTTGAACTTGAGGTCAAGTTAATCTATAAGTTTAAAGGTATATTTGATTTTGTTTTGTCTTGGAGTTTTATAGTTTTGTTGCCTCTTGTGTTTTGTCCGCCTGAAGAAGGGCTCGAAAATCTGCATTGTGTCGATTGGTCAACTTTTTGGGGTGGGTGAGGTGGGGTGGGGTGGGGTCGTAATTAGCATTCCTTTGGTTTATGTACATATTTGATTCTTATGATTGTAACTTTTGAATGCTTTCAGTCCGCTTGTTTTTTTATTACATTAATCTACAAGTTACATTTATACTCCCTACTTTCCGTTCAAAGTCTTGCTAGAGGCCTGGCGATGTAGGCTTACCTGACTGAGAAGAAGGAAGAGAAGCAAAGACGCAATTTTTTGTGCCCACTCTGGCTGGCAGGTGCGTGCTTGGTGAGGGTGTAACGTTTTTTCTGGCCGTCTCGTGTGGACGTTGGCGCGTGGGTCATAATGATGGTGGAGAAGCAGCTCCAGTTTCACGAACCCAGCCAGCCGATATCAGCATTCCGTCTCACGCCCTCTAGCGGATGGGCAAGATCATTAAGAGACACTACTCCAGTCACACTTAGTATCTGAACCTGGTAAGGCCTGCTCCCTATTTCACTAAACAAGGTTCATTAGGCTCCGCTATATTGCGTGTAGTGCGGTGTGTGTGTGTGTCGGTGTGTGTGTGTGTGTGTGTGTGTGTACACTTGTATAACCGCATAATTGGAGATTTTTTTCTTCATATAAACTTGGTAACAAACGGAGTAGTTGAAAAAATGAAGAAGCAAAAATCTTCCCTCTTTTTTTTTTTTTACCACATTTTCCACTCGAAAACAGTATAGCACAACCCTAAATATCGAGAAATCGCATCTTCCCCATTTGTCCAAAAATGGGGTAGACAAGTGTGTAAATTATTATACACACCTGTGTAGTAAGATGCGCTACGAACAAAATCAAGTTTGCAGGACAGATTACCCATCAATCCTGTACGTTATTCATAAATCTACTTAATTTTATTAAATACAACATTTGATTTGTAAATATCACTGAGAAAAAGACCATTCGCCAGTTATACCCTTTTTTAGAAACATTCCAGATTAATCGGCTTATACACTGTGTGTGTGTGTTTGTGTGTGTGGTGCGTGTACAGAGTTGGGGAAAGGGTAAGACTATAGAGAATGAATTTATATCTCTATAAAGTACAATTAAGGTTTGGATGCTATAATGATAGTTTGGACATTTTGTCACACCTTATTATAGCATTATATTTTATTGTCCAAAACTCCACAATAAAGTCCAAATAAAGTAACATGGGTGTTATTTATTTATGTATTATTTGTAAGTTTAATTTATTGTATTTTATGTAATTTTTTTTATTAATTTGGGGTTTTGAAGTCAGTTTATAAATATTAATTGGTTTATAATTTATGAAATGTCTCCTAAAACACAACTTAAGTTCTCTGGTTTTAACATTTTTTAAAGTCTGCATAAAAGATCAGCATTGTAACAACACAAACAAAAGAATTGCTTCAAATCACTTACGTAATATTCTACCTAACAATGCAACATCTATGTTTGAGTAAGTTAGCAAAAACGCTTATTGTTTCTCCAGTTGGTCAGTTTTCATTATATTTGATGGTGTCGAGTTTTAAAAATTATTTATTTATTTATTTATTTTTATTTATTTATTGCTATTTAATTATTTTTATTTATTCTGTCTTTTTTTTTTAAATTTTATTTGTGTGTGTGTGTGTGGGTGTGTGTGAGTGTGTGGATGTGTGTGTATGTGTTTGGCCGTTTCCTCCAGATGACAAAGACATTATAAAAAAAAAAAAAAAACAAGAGAGATAGATAAACGTCCTAAACACCACATTATGCACACACTAATCCCACTACACCTCCACTGCGATACCATTCTGTCGGAAACAGGGGAAAGTGACAGGCAAACCCCGCAGACCGGATGTGAACATACGATTGCCAACGCAACCCGCAGCGAGCGCCGCCTTGAACAAATTAATGAGCCGTAGCCGCCAGGAACAGCAACTCCCGCTCTCCAGAGAACGGCAAGGAAGAGTTGTGTAGTGCAGGTCTAGTCGATCAAGCCCAAGTAGCAATGCATGAGCCAGGCATTATCATGGAACTGATCAGCCCAAAATTAAAATAAAAACGTGCTGTTTTTAGCTCAAATGAAAACACGAACACGCCTCACGACAGTATCAATAGGCTACCTCTGGAAATAAACTTAATGAGCTTGAAGCGCGATCACGCCTCATAATAGCTGTAGGTCTTGGAAAAAAAAAAGATTTTTTAAATACAAGAAAAGCAAATAGGTATGTGAAGGATCTATAAGCCTGTAAGCGATTGAAAAGTTATATACATAAGATGTAATAAAATCTATGTATCCAGAAACAACACTTTTACACCGCTTTTTTTTTTTAAGTGTCTGACAAGGCAAAGATTGAGACAGAATCCCATGTTCGTTCCTGTAAGTTGATCCTAGAGCAAACGAGAAGTCAGCTGGGCTATCTGCATTTTTCTTCTGCGGGTTACAATCTGGACAACCCTAATAGCTCAGCGGGGGGATCCTTGATCTTCTTTCTCGCCCTTTCTCTCTAGAGGGTGTTGAGTGGATTAACCTGCTCACGTACGAATTCTCCTGTTACGAGACCTCCGCGAGGTTTGCCCAGTTTGCACATGGTAAGACCAACTGTTTGTGTTTTTCATTCCTCTGAAATGTGAACCAGAAAGGGACGACTGAGGGTGCTGGGGATTCACCAGGGATCACTGCGAGCTAAATGGGCTATGTGAGGCTGTATAATGCTTTGGTGATTAGGAAATAAAAACAAAATAGTCTTCCTTTTAATTGAGTTAGTCATTGTTTATTTTTGTGATATCTGTTTCAAAGACATCTTTTTCTTGAATGGTCGAATCCTTTGACATTGATTAAAGGCACCTAACACTCTCAAATGAAAGGTCTTAGGGAAGAAGAAGAACAAGAAGAAGAAGAGCGGGTGCCATATGCGCGCTCCCCAAATCACCAATCAGACTCAAAGCTCGGCATACACTCTCACATACATAACAAACACAAATCTATCACTCAAACATGTGGTGTGGAGGCAGGGAGATCGCTGTTAGAAGAAGGTTACGAACTCGAATTTTATGTTGAAAGGTTTGTTTGACTGCACCTAATACCATTATTGAAGGAAGAGAGGAAACCGAAGTACCCGTAGAAAACACTCGAAGACCTGAAAAGTCTCGTATCTAAATCACCTCCCCCCGTTGGGGTGCCGGGGGTTTCAGTATAAATAGTATTCCCGCTTTCTGGAAATTTAGTGCTTTAAATTCCCACTGTCGCTGTCTTTCTCATTTGCTCTTTCTCATTCCTGCTCTGTTCTGTCAATTTGCTATACTATCTTCTTCTGCGCTAGACCAGTCCCCTACCTTTTTTCTTGAAAACTCTTCCGGGACAAGACTCCTTATTTGTGTGTGAGGTCTGTTGGATCAGCTTGGGAATATTGGACGCTTTCTGCCAGGTGGTCACTATGGCTTCCTATGATGTTATTATTTAGCAATGTAGGCATTTTATATGTATGTGTTTTGTTGATAATTTATAATGATGTTTGTATTCTATTTTGTTTTTGTAAACGGTAGTTCGATAAATTAGAGTACAGCCTCAGCGTCCCCTGCGTGGGATGTTTTTATTGTAAAGTGACTGGCTGGTGGTGAGCTTTCAGTTTTACCACTAGGGTTGTTTCAGCAGATCTTTGATGCGGATCAGGGGTTGTTCGGTCCTGATTTGGCTCGGAAGAGTCCGCTGGACCTAAAGCAATAATCATGTAATGTAATGTAATGTAATGTAATCTAAATCACCTAATTCTTCCCTTGCGGGATACAAACCCGCGACCTTCGGCATTGACAAAGGGCGACTAACCAACCGTGCCACCAGGCCAAGAAGAAGAAGAAGAAGAAGAAGAAGAAGAGAATGAAATTATGTCAGAAGATCAGAAAATTAAAATGAAAGGAGAGGTAAAAGGTGAAATTATTATACTACAAATAGGTAGATAAGATGCTGTTGTTGTTGTTTTATGCGAAGAGAAATCCTAACACAAATAAATCCTTTTGAGAAAAAAAGTTAATTGCTACGTTTAACAAACTACTCAGAGTAGTTGAGACTGCAGAGTCTCACGCCCAATTCGGTCAATATACGGCGTATGCCACTGCAGACCCAGGCACTCTGTATGTTAAAAACTACCAAATACAAAAATGAACAAAATGAAGGACAAATGCAACGGAACATAAACGGAAGGTTGAGAAGATTTTTTTTAATGTTACCGTCCTTTACGGATACTACACTTCGTTAAACTTGGGTCCTTTAAGTCCATTGCAATAATAATAATTTCGCTGAAAACGATTTGGCTATTTTTCTCGAATGTGAGTTCAGCCCAAAATGGCATTGGTATTATAATGTTAAAATTAAAAATAAATAAATAAAATAAAAGAAGAAAAAAATAAAGCACAAAAATAGGAAATTTTGTTTGTTTGTTTCTTTGTTTGTTTGCTGTTTGTTGCTCAAACCTTCCTCTAAGGTGTAAATTTTCGATTTCTGTGGCGTCATATGTTAACGCTGTCTCTGTTAACAAAACACCAAGGCAAGGTCAGCAAGCTGCTACTCCCGTCACTGCAACAAGTTTCATTACAGTCGAAAAAAGCATTTGTTTGGAACAGAACAACCTCTTTCTTTCTTTGGTATTTATAGTAATAATAATAATAATAACGGATTTTTTTATAGCGGGTACTCCAGCCTATGACTAGACTCACCACGCTTTACATAGTCATTACATATAAATGCATGCGCTCGATCAAACATCACTTTTGCTACGATACACCAAAAGACGGAACAGTAAAGGTAAAAACTATTTACAACTATGTACACAAATGACAAAAAAGACAGAAATAGACTATTTACAACTGTGTACATAAATGACAGAAAAGACAGAAATAGAACAGCAAAAACCTATTCACAGCTATTTATATGCCCGGTTAGACCCAGGAAGAAAAACAGTATAAATATTTACAGCCGTGTATACACGTAAGGATCAGACAGAGACAAAAGAGGAGAGAATGGCAGCTGGATACAAATCAGTCTGAATAGTGCAGTTTGAAGAGGTGTGTTTTTAGGGCTTTTTTGAATGCTTGTGTTGATTGTATGTTGCGGATATGGGAGGGAAGGGAATTCCACTGCTTAGGTGTGGAGTAAGCGAATGCACGTTGGCCGTATGTCTTAGTGCGGGTGACGGGAACCTTGAGTGTGCGAGTGTCAGCAGAAGATCCTAAAGTGCGTGAAGGGGAGTAGACAAACAGTAGATCAGCAAGGTAGGAAGGACAAGAATCTGTGAAGAAGTTGTGACAGAGAACAGAGAGTTTGTACTCTACGCGTGCTTGCACAGGAAGCCAATGAAGGGAATGTAGTAGAGGTGTGATGTGATCACGTTTCTTTGCTCGGAATACTAGTCTAGCTGCTGAGTTCTGAACCTTTTGTAGTTTGTCAATGATGTGTTTTGGGGAGCCAGCGAGGAGAGAGTTGTAATAGTCAAGACGAGAAAGGACGAGAGCGCAGACTAGGGTTTTGGTGGCAGTGACTGTAAGATAGTGGCGAAAGGAGCTGATTTGGCGGATGGCCGTGTATGCAGAGCGACAGACGTTGGAGATGTGGTTGTTGAGGGACAGGTCATCGGAGAGAATGTAGCCGAGATTTTTCGCTGAGGGTGAGAACTGAATGTTTGTTGTCCCTACTGTAAGCGATGTTCGGAGAGGCGAGAGTGAGGAGGAGGTGTTGTGCTTGTGAATGAGGAGGGCTTCGTTTTTATCGTCCTTAAGCTTAAGCTGGTTGAGTGTCATCCATGACTTAATGTCTGTGATGCAGTTCTCCAAAGTCTGAACAGTGGAATTAATGAGAGAGGGGGCAGTGGATTTATAAAGTTGTGTATCATCTGCAAATGACTGACTCTCAACAGCTTGCTTTCCGAGCAGGAGAAGCAGTGGGTTGGTGTACAGAGTGAATAACACCGGCCCTAAAACGGAACCCTGAGGCACGCCGCACACCAAGTCTGCTATGCTGGAGAAACAGCCATCGACAGTGACTGCTTGTGATCTGTCAGAAAGATGTGAGTGGAACCAAGCCAGGACCGAGCCAGAGATTCCAAAGTAGTGTTGAAGAGTGTTAAAGAGAATGTGGTGGTCGACTGTGTCATATATAGGCCCTACGTACGTTTTTGGTAACGTTATGCAGCGTTTCAGTCGGACGAGTGCTTTGTGTGAAAACGTTTTATAACGCTACGATGAAAAGAAAAAAAACAAAAAACGCCAGCGTCAGCTGCCGTGCATTGTTCACGACGATGCTATCTTTAGACACATCTCGTAAGCTTTCACTAGACACATACACACACACACACAAAACACGGAATTTGTTGATTTTTATTAAAAAAAACAACTATACGTTTGATGGAGATTTGTTGTTGTTGTTGTTGTTGTTGTTCTTGCCGTTGTTGTTCTAGTTTTGTTGTTGTTGCTGAAAGCTTTTTTTTCGGTCGGGCAAAACTCACTGTGAAGGTTAGAAGGTTCTGTCACGCTGAATTGGTGGTGCTGTGGCTCTTTAACCGGGAAATTTCATTTCAAACCGTTAAAAACAACTGACGGCGAACATTGTGTGCACCTCTTATTAGGAAAGCAATTATTACTCTCCTTCCTTTTTTCTCCCCTCGGTTCACATGTAAACACATGCGCTCACAAACAAACACACACACACACACACACACACACACCCACACATACACACACACACACACACACACTTTATTTTCCTGACCTTAATTTTTGCGAGTTATTCAAAGTTATTGTCGAACAATAATGAGGAAAATGTTTGCTTAAAAATGTAACTGTTAATGTTTTTACGCCTCAGTAAGTTGACAATTTGCTTAGTATAAAAAAAGATTACGAGCTCACCCCTGTCACGAACAGACCAGTTTTACTCTGCTTATTTTAATATTTAGCTTGGTTAGTCTATGTAATCTTAGAATGTTAATGGTAGGCAGCAGCAGACGATGGAAGTAATCAAGCGTAACAATAGTATACTGCCGGCTACACACCGTGGCAGCTGACGGTAAACAAAGGCAATGACATCATCGTAACGCCGCTAGGCGAGTCTATTATCCGCCAATGAGATCACAGCTTAGAATGGACTCAACCAGGTCAGGCTGATTCGAATAGAGAGCGAGACCGGCAGTCGTGTTTAAACCGAGGAAGAGTTAACAGCTACACAGTGAGCAGTAGATCTCTCCAGAAAAGACTAGGACGCAGTACTTGTGAAAATCCGAATTCACAAGTAGCCACTGGCCTGAAATTGTCACGAAGGTAAATGAACATACTTCTGTTTCATCGTGATGTATTATATTATTGTTGAATTATGTTTGTGGAATTTGCTATGCATAGAATTGAATTGTTAGCCCGACTTTGCCTGAACACGTGGCGAAGCTGACCACGAGGCAAAAAGACGACCGGCCGACGCCATCTTGAATTATGTACGGAACCACTGTTGTTTAACTTATATGTGTGCTTACAGACCAGTGGCTGTACAAATGAATGTGTATACTATTATTAATTCTTGAGGTGTATCAGTAGCCATGTTTTATATTTATGTATGTATAGTAAATTAGAGTGGAGATTCCAGTGGACCACGGACTTAGCAGAATGTTCGTCGCTTATATATGTAGATGTGGAGCTAATCACTGAGGGCTATTACGACCTTCAGTGAGACGCTCTGCACACACCTATCATTCAAGGTTGTTGTGCAGAATTTCGTCTCATATGTTACAGACGATCAGGCGTTCTGTAGTGCGCCCAACACAGCATCAGACGAAACCACGTCGACGTACGTTGGCTGCAGTGGTATCCCCAGCATTGCGAGGAAAGCCCACCAGTCTAACCACAGGGAAGAACCCAGAAGAAGACAACACAGTTGTCAGGAAACCGACCACAGCCACAGCACGCCAGACTCACAGTTAAGTCTATAACAGTGTGTGAACAAAAACTGAGAGCTACAGGACCACAGTAGTCCACTTCTCATGAACATTAACATCCAGTGCCCGAGGATGAACAATTAGCTGCATAGACTATCAGCGATCGAATTATTCACAGTGACTATTTAACTGATAAGGTAGATTAGTATATCGACGATCTTGTATAGAGTAGAAGAAATAAATGTGTGATGTTTAACTGTTATCAAGTGGCTGGACTACTTATGATTCATAGCCGTGTGAAAGCTAGTGTGACAGTAATCTTTTACCATTTTTCTATCTATCTCTGTACCCCAGCCTTTACACAGACCGAGCAAAACAAATAAATTTATTAAAGTAATCCACAGGGTGACTAACTAGCAGTTCCCATAGGGTAAAGCGGGAGGGTTACAGCATCCATTGTGCAGAGCCCAGCAACCCATAAAACCCCCGTGACAACCCCAAGCAAATAAAAAAAAATGAAGAAGAAGAAGAAGAAAAGATCAGAGGAAACGAAGTGCTATTCAAACACAGACAGAAGTAGTTTTAATCCAATGTAGTGTTTTTGTGCTCTTGTGCCACATACAAAAGACGGTGGAATTTGCTATTCAAACAGTCCAGTCAGTCAAACGTTGAGGCGCTGCATGAACCGCTACGTCTCCTCTGTTGTTTTAAGCGACAAATTCTTCTTCCTCTCGGCAAACTGTTTACATTTAATAAAGCTCCTGCTGCTGCATATAAAGAACCTGGCGCCAAAAAGTCGGCGATTTGGAATAATGTCAATCAGCTGGAATATTATGAGTGACGTTGAGTGGTCGTAGATACCCTCAGGGGTGGGAAGACGCGTGGGTGAGAGAGAGAGAGAGAGAGAGAGAGAGAGAGAGAGAGAGAGAGAGAGAGAGAGAGAGAGAGAGAGAGAGAGAGAGAGAACAAAATAGAGAGACTGAGCGGAGATCTGCCGAGAATGGTGAGGGAATTTAAGTCTTTCTGCCACCACTACTGGGTATGTCAAGGTGAAAAGGGACCTAGTGCGGATGAAAAGGTGGGTGATGATGACACAACAATAAAGAAAATGGAAAAAAACAAAGAAAATAAAAAAGAAAAGAAATGGAAGAGAAGAGAAAAAAAAAGGGGGGGGGGGGAACTACAAGAAAAGAGAGAATTCAAAAAAAGAGAAAGAAAAAAATACAGAAAAGAAAGAAAAAAAGAAGAAAGAAAAAAAACAAACAAAGAAAATGAAAGAAAGAAAGAAGAAAGAAACAGAGAGAAACAAACGGAAGAAAGAACCCCAAAAAAAAAAGAAGAAAAGAAAGAAAGTAAATAAGAAATCCAAAGAAAAAAATAAAGATGTTGAGGGGAAAGAAAAGAAAAATGGGAAGATGGGAGGCTGAAAAGAAAGAAACAAAGAAAGGAATGAATGAAGGAAGGAAAGACGGAAGGAAGGAGGAAAAACAGCAGCAACAACAACAAAGAAATGGGAAAATTGAAGAAAGAGCGAAGGAACGAAAGAAAGAAAGAAAGAAAGAAAGAAAGAAAGAAAGAAAGAAAGAAAGAAAGAAAGAAAGAAAGAAAGAAAGAAAGAAAGAAAGAAAAAAAAGAGGGAAAATGGGAAAATAAATAAGTAAAAAGGACGGAGGAAGAAAAGACGAAGTGATGTGGAAGTAGGGAATGGGTTAAGAAACCGGTCAAGAGAGCGCAAGAACTTTTCATGAAAGGAACGTTTGTGGTTTCACAGTGGCTGCAGTGACGCTGCCCATGGCGACAAATTTAATGTTCTGGAGAAAATGTTAAGTGAACAAAGCGACCTATTCAACAAAGCGCCGAAAACAAATGTCTCTGGTGTTTTTTTTTAAAAAAATAGGTTGCTTCTGTTTAATTTTCAATAATAGGTATTACATTTTGAAGCAAATTATCCGAATACCAAATATCATTCTTGAGGAATTTTATGATCAAACTAAAAAAGAAGCAACAATGAAGGGAAGGTCCCGCATTTTACTATTGACCTTTGGCCTCTGCAATCCAACAATCATTCAGGACGGTGAGGTTCTCTGTGGCCAAACAACTACCACTTCGGGGTCATTTGTACAACAGTCAATAAACCCAGGAAACGCGAGTGAGGTTGAGTTTGTCATCTCCGAATTCTTTTATCTTCCCATCCTATCTCTTCCTCAATCTAATTACCTTTTCGATAGCCCGTGTGTTGGGAAGGATGCGGAGAGAGGGTATGGGATGGGAAGTGGGAAGGGGAGGGTGTTCCAGTCACGTTTTTCAACCTCTATTCACCCGCCTCTTGAAACTTCAAAAGCAAAACAATAACAAGGTGTGGGATGAATAACGGCCGACATCCGATGCCTGGATTCTGCTCATCCATTTGTGTCTTAAGCCTGGCAGCCAAACCCCGTTTTTGTTTCAGCCCGAGACTTGGACAAATACCGTGTGGCTAGCAACTTGTGTCACAAGTGCAGATCAAGATAGAAAACCTGACGCCATCAAAAAACATCACACAAAACGGTAACCAGACGCCAGAATTTAATATGGATTATTTCCACTCTGACAGACATAAGATTTTACGCACCTCCCTGATGAGGCATGATTAAGCTGATTAATTTGAAACTCATTACTTTTTAAAATTCTGGTGACCCCTGGTGTGTAATGCTGCAGCTCAGTCGGCGATGGGATGTTGTAATAAACACGCTGATCCAGGTCACATCAGGCTCAAAGAGTGTATCAGGTTACGCAGGCCAGTGTGATTCTTTGAAACAACAAGCTGCCGAAGTCCACATCGATGAATGAACAAGCTTTGGTCATTAGCAATATGTGTGCCGAAACTGAACACAGTTTCAAGGGCATAAAACTGCAAGAAATGATGTAGCACGGAGAAAGTGCGACTGGTGGTCACAATAAAATGCATGCAATAGGATCGTTTTAGATTCAACTTTTTATTGTACATTATAATATAAATGTACCTTCATTTTAGCATCAACATAACCTAGTAGCATTCTAATAGTCGTCATCATCTGTCGTGGTTTCATTAATAATCTTGCTGCTGAACTGGACATGCCAGGTTCAACATATAACATTTTCTCTGTCAGTCACCAAAATGAGGCATATTCGGCAACACCCCAACAGCAACAACCCTACTCTACAACAAATCGTCCACGCTGCCGATACGACCCGGGAAGACGTTGCAGTTGTCAATGGGGAAGAAGCAATGAAGTTTCTCATAGGGAAGAAGGGACGCCAGGAGCCTGGGAAGACACTCAATGATCTCCTGTAGGCTGCCCATTCACTGTCCCCACAACTAGCATTCCCGTACTGAAGGTCCATTGCTGGTATTTTAACCACCAGCCTTGAGCTCAACGCGTTGAAGAAGAAGAAGAAGAAGAAGAAGAAGAAGAAGAAGAAGAAGAAGAAGAAGAAGAAGAAGAAGAAGAAGAAGAAGATGATGATGATGATGATGATGATGATGATGATGATGATGATGATGATGATGATGATGATGATGATGACAACGGCATTTTCTCTTTGATTTCAGTCTGGAGGGGTGGACAAGTTAGTGACAAAACAACAGTTTAGCTTTCATTTTCCTCCTATCATTTCCCAAGAAGAAGCCCATTTTAGAAATGTGTTGTATTACCTTGAAAAACAAGGTAGAGCGATCGCATATAATACTTAAAGTTGCCCAGTTTGAAGGATTTGTTAATTTGTCGCGAAAATGAGTTTACCGTAAAATTCGCATTGTTACATTACAAAAAAATGGTACAGTGGGCTTTGGTTGCTCAAATCGAACACCTAGTGACCACTTACGAGCAGCCTACATGAAGTTAATAATATGCGTGTATGACAAAGGCTCGCACACGTTTGTGCTACCCCTAGAACAATAAGAAGCATACAACACGTTTTCTAAGCTTACTTCAACAGTCAATTCATGTAATTTAAAACAAATCTGTATTACCTTTTACAAGAAATTATTTTTGTATGTTTTTATTGAATTTAATTTTTTTTATATTTATTTTTGTGTGTATTTTTTGGTTGTTGTGGATTAGTTGGCATTGGTGTGGGAAGACCAGGTTAAGGCCTAGGACAGGCGATTAAGGCGCCTTTGGACGTGTGTGGAGCATACAGGAAAAGAGTGAATGAAAGACGACTGGCCCCCTGCAGGTGCCCAATGCCCTCATCACTGTCAGGCAAAACAGTTCTTTCCCCCTTACACTGGGTCTGCTCAGGCGACAAATTTCTCATAGACTAGGCTGTATTCAGCATACACACTGGTAGAGTAGCAAAAGACCTTCCGAGCACAGGGGACAGTTACGCTTGGTTACATGCAAACTGAGTTGCAGATACTCTGTTTCCCTTTCAGCTCATACTATACAAACTCAGCCCGAGCTACGATCCTTCTTTCCGAAAGAAAGAAACAGCTAAACCCCCAGATAATCAGAAAGGGGTGAATCAAACTATATTCCACACCCATGTCCTTAAGGTACCTTCCTTGCCAAATACTCCCTTTGCCCCGTTTCGTTCACCGTTCTTACCTGTCTACTTCATCGACGACAAAGAAGAAGAAACTCACAATATTATCCAAAGACGACAAGCCTAATTCTCTTCTCTTTTCTTTTCCATGCAGTATTCTCTTCTGTCCTCGTCTTCTTTCCCAGTCTCTCCAGCTGACATCACCTGGATTTATCTGCAAAGTACTTTGACCCGTGCACACGTAGAGGATCAACAGTACACAATCCACTATTTCAATTCTCAGGTCCATCTAACCAAACTGTTGGATTATTAGCCTTCATACTGCAGTAATGTCAACGACCAAGGAAGGGTTCAAATAGAGTGCGTAGATCTGTCCTTTCCAAAGTGCAGCCAAATAATGCGACAGGCAGTTAAAGGCATAGTTAGGTCCTGTTCATTAAGTTCCAATTAAAAGTAACCCGGCGACTTCTTGATCGCCCGCCTTCCTCGGATCCTGTCCATCATTATGACTCCACTCTTCGAAAACTTCTTAATGAACACACACCCTCAAAAACAAAACTCATTGTAGATAGGCCTTGTGCACCTTGGATGACATCTGAAGTAATTAATGTAAAACAAGCACGTCGCCGAGCAGAGAGGAAGTGGGGAACTTTTAAGCTAGAAGATGACAGACAGATTTACAACAAGCACAAATAACAAGTTCAGACAATCATCACAAACGCCAAACAATTAAACTACAGTACCAAGATCTGTGAAACAATCTTTTCTAAAGCCCTCTTTTGCACCATGAACGATCTACTTGGCAGCTCTCGTTCAAGTGCTTCTCCCTTGTCCCCAAACACTAATCCTTCCAAACTCCCACAAGCTTTCTCCGAGTATTTCCACAGCAAGATCCAAGCCATTCGTGACAAACTAGACAACATACCATATCAAAGCTCTGACACTCATCCTGTTTTACAGGAACTCCTTTAAAACCTCTAACTCTCCCTGAGCTGGAAAAAATAATCAAATAAATCACCTTAAAAACTTGATCCTCTTCCTACACCATTCCACTCTGATAGTCTATCTGTCCTTCTTCCCTCTGTCCTTGAAATCATCAACTCTCTACAATCAGGCACAGTCCCAGACTTCTTCAAGACGGCTATAGTCAAACCTCTTTTAAACCTCTTTTAAAGAAACCGTCGCTTAACCCTAACACACTCAGCCAATTACACCCTGTCTCAAACTTATCCTTTATCTCCTTGAAAGAATAGTTCTGAATCAGCTTAACTCTCACCTTCTCTCCAACAACCGTTTTACGGATGACATTGATGGATTGTCTGGAGAGAAACAAGAACTAAACAGTTGTAAAAAGGCTTGACACCACCTCCAGAGAATTTGAAGTTGAAATAAGTGCAGAGGAGACCAAAATGATGACCAATAACACCAATGACACCAACACAGACACCAAAGTCCAAGGGCAATCCCTCAACACGGTGCACAGCTTCAAATATTTAGGAGCAATTGTATTGGACAATGGGTCCAGACAGGAAGTCCTCTCCAGGATAGCACAAACAACTGCTGCCCTGACAAGGCTGAAGCCTATTTGGAAAGACAGGACCATCAGTCTACTCTCCAAGTAAGGTTGCTGCACTCCCTTGTCATCTAACTCTTGTGAAACGTGGACCCTCACAGCAGACCTACAACGAAGAATACAAAGCATGAAGATGAGGTGCTACAAAAGACCTCTGGGCATTTCCTATATCCAGCACATCATCAACGACGAAGTCCGACAGACCATTACACAAGCCATTGGACAACACGATGGCATGCTCACAGTGGTAAAGAAATGGAAACTCCGATGGTATGGCCACGCCACCAGAGCATCAGGCCTTGCAAAGACCATCTTGCAAGGCACGATGCAAGAAGGCAGAAGAAGATGGAGACAGAAGAAGAGATGGGAGGACAAAATTCGAGAACAGACTGGCTTGACACTGAGCGAAGACATGAGGGTTTCTGAGGATAGAAATGGATGGAGTACGCTGGTTAAACAATCATCTGTGGTGCCCCAACGATTTTCGAGTTACGGGACAGGGTAGGATAGGATAAGAACCTCCCAACCACAGGCGCGTATATCTTGACACGCGAGCGTCTATACCTATGACGCGTCTCTCTTTGGTTATAGGCGCTCGCGTATCCAGATACAAGCGCCTGAGCTCCCAACAGTTAGATCTACCTCATAATGATACGATAAAGTGTTGTTGAAAATAAAATAAAATAAACGCTATATCATACTCCAAACCCACTTTTTACCACCGCCACTCCCTAATCTGCTTGTAGGTACTACCCACTTTCCTGGGTTTTTTTCCCCCTCCTTTGTCGAGTCCTACAGAATTTCATAGAACGTCCTCGTTTTGTGCTAGCTCTTTTTGCATTTCCTTTTGCAGAACCTTGCCTTTAAAAGTTTGTCTGACATCATTTTACAACCCTCCCAAAAAAAAAATTAATGGGTCTTGTGAAAAATGACTGTTTTCTTTGATAACAGAGTAGGATATGATCGTGGTGTGCGGTTGACGAGACAAGGGGAAGCCTTCACGGGTGGTGGTTAGAAGGATCGACGGGTGGGAAGGAAAGAACGAAGAAAAGAGAAAGCGGGAGGGAGGGATGGATGGAGGGAGAGAGGTGAGGAGGGGGAGGGAAGAAAGAGAGAGAAAGATGGAAGGAGGGAGAGAGGGGGAGACGGAGAAGGAGAGACAGAGAGGGGAGGGCGGAGAGAGAGAGAGAGAGAGAGAGAGAGAGAGAGAGAGAGAGAGAGAGAGAGACGTAGGAAGGAAGAGACTGACAGACAGAAACAGACAGACATGATGTGTGTGTGGGGGGGGGGGGGATGGAGATGAGGGTGTGTATTTGAGAGAGAGAAAGAGAGAGAGAGAGAGAGAGAGAGAGAGAGAGAGAGAGAGAGAGAGAGAGAGAGAGAGAGAGAGAGAGAGGCAGGGTTTTAGGGAGGAAGAGATCGAAAGAAGTGTGTTTGTATTTGAGAGAGAGAAAGAGGGAGAGAGAGAGGGAGAGGGAGGAAGAGTCCGAGACAGACTGGAAGTGTGAGTGGGAAGCGGGAGGGGGCGGGGGTGAGTGTGTGTGTGTGTGTGTGTGTGTGTGTGTTTGTGTATGTGAGGGAGAGAGACAGAGGCAGACTTAGACGTTTTATTGAATAAACACAAAACAGGTTCATTTCAATGCGGGAGGTGGGGTGAGAGGTTCAGCGCGAGCATGTAAACTCTGATTATAAAATGACAACATCCAAATCAATATAAAATTGCCAAAATACACAAATACTTCACTGTACATTTCATATATTCAAAAGCTTACAGAAGTAACGAAATTCGTGGCAAAATACAAGAAAAATGATAGAAGACTACGAAATTCCACGCCAAGAACTATACAAGACAACAAATTAAATACAAAACACAGAATAAAAGGCACAAGCAGATTTACCAACATATCAATCCGAATTCTTTTGAGAGAGAGAGAGAGAGAGAGAGAGAGAGAGAGAGAGAGAGAGAGAGAGAGAGAGAGAGAGAGAGAGACAGACAGACAGACAGACAGACAGACAGACAGAGACAGACAGACAGACGGAAACAGGCAGAAAAAAAAAAGAGACTGGATGTGTCGGAGGGAGGGAAACGGAGAGAGACCGAGTAAGATAAACTAATAATACAATAAAAATGGGATGTGACTGAGATAAGAAGGGAGGGCAGAGGGTTTGGGGGGAGAGGGGTGGACGTGGGGAAAGCGCAAAGACACGAGTACCGCGCAGCAGTTTAAAGCTGGTATACAGTTGAAAAAACGACTGTATATTACAACAACAACAACAACAAAAACTAAGCCACTGAGGAAGAAGAAGGAAAAAAAACCGCGTGCAGATACAAAAGAATACATTAAAGCCTCACAATCACTTCAGCAAGAAAACAATTTTTAAAAAGATAATAAGGTAAAAATTTTAACAATGGATAATTATGCAGCATGATCCAAAAAGTTATTAACAGCACTTGCACCATGTTTTGGCTTCCAAATGTAATTCCGGAAGAACATTACATTACATTACATGATTATTGCTTTAGGTCCAGCGATTCCGGAAGAAAGGAAAATAAAAAACAACATTATAAGCATTAATTAACCAGTCAATCACCACATTACAAGATCTGCCACTTATACCATTGAGGCAAAAATGGATTTTATTTATTCGTTTATTTCATCACTTTTATATAGCGTTTTACCAGCTCAAAAGCCGCTCAAGGCGCTGGCCGATATAGGATCTTACTCAAGCTTTAGGTTTACCTTCCATTGCCCCACTCACCCCAACTCTCTTCCAATAAAAATTATTTCATTTTCTTTCTCAAGCTGGCAAGAACTTCCGGCGAATTCATTGTATGTTGCCTAGGCTACGTCAGATTGTAAGTTATAGATATAGCCTACAAGCTGAAAGAGGTTGACCACGTGACTTCATTATTTTATAAGCCAAAGTATTAAAACCTACAAAAGTTTTTAAAAACATGCAGAAAACCGATGCTGGGCGTGCCATCCCCCCCCCCCCCTCCCCCCTAAAAAAAAAAAAAAATAAATAAAAGGACGAACCCCTTCTAAGTTGCAAGAGTTTGACCACGTGTTTAATGAAAGCGCTAGCATAATTAGCGGGTGCATCCCAAACCCCTCCTCCTCCTCTTCGTCCCGCTTAATTAGAGATATCTCGTCTGTCTCGGGGATCATTTAGCGACGACGGAGACCGTTGTTTACGGCCACTTCCACAGCTGAGACCGTCTGCGTCTTAGAACACTGTAGCCATACATCCGCACCTCAGTTTTCAACTTCTCAGTACTCTACCGTACAAATTTCCCTTCCGCTCAACCACTTTCAACCGCTGCCATTCTTTCTGCTTTTCATTATACCATCTAAGCTGTGGAAATGTTGTTTCCTCTCTGTCCCAACGAAGAAGAAGAAGGAGAAGAAGCCTATAATATCCTTTGTTAAACTGAAAAGCTAAAATTACGCCACTCAAAGCGTAGGAATAAGCGACTAAGTAATTTTAATCTCGCGCTCTTTCCTATCCATACCACTCACTGCACTTCTGCTCACCCCACACGCACAATTCTCTTAAAGGAACAAAAGATATTCCTACCAAAAAGGCATCAATAATAGTCTATAATAATTACACAATGATAGGAGTGAAGAAAATAATATTTCTTTGTATATATTCAGATGTGTTAAATAAAACTCTCACCACATGCAACTTTGATGCAATATCAAAGTATCAGTTTCCTCAGTTATTTTGGTGTGTGTGTGTGGGTGTGTGCGGGTGTGTGTGTGGGTGTGTGCATTTCAATACATTTTTAGCTAGCGTCCCAAATCTATCATTCGCTGCAATGAACGGAGTGTCTTTTATATTATTCTACTCATTTTCTCACATGAAAAAGCTTGTTTTTATAACTGTGAAAATGATAAAAACGTGGAAGAGGTTAGGTGGAGTGGGGGGGGGGGGCGGTGGGGAGGGAAGGGAGTGATCTGCCCTTAAATAGGGAATGAGAGAATGAGAGAAGTAACATGGGATCGAGTCTGTCAACTGAGTGCAACATCTAACAACAAAAGTGAATTTATATTTGAGAGCGAACGAAAATAACGTCATTTCACTTTCATGAAATCAGCAGAGGCCAGGTGTTCAGCTATTATATTTGTGATTAATTATTCATGTGACGTATCAGTTTTAATTCCTGTATAAGTAGTTTGGTTACATTTGAAACATGGAAAGAGCCTTGGCTGTCGAAAATCTAGCTCTAGAAATCTTTTAGCCCATTTTTCTCAACCTCCCTGTCAGTTTGCTTCAGTACACATATCAAACTTATTCTTCTAAATGCAATCATGTAGTTTTAGAAAATGTAAAGGTCTCAAAAGCGAAAATGTCGTAGTTACGGTGATTTTCTTTAATTGGGTCTGGTAGGCAAAATTAATCAGCCTGAAAGCCTGCCAGTGTGACAAGTGATAAGTGTGTTCATAAATATGCACGTCTATCTTGAGGACATATGGCTCATAGCCTACGATGCCATCACTAATATACTATTATTATGCTATTCTATACTATACCAGAATACCAAAAATGACCACTGTAATTACACAATGCGTAGCTGACCCTTTCCACTATGTGAGAGGAACTCGACGGGTATCAGCTACGCAGTGTGCTGTAACTATTGAACAGTAAAATGCACTCCCCTTATGTGGCCTAAACTACAGAACTGTTCATTATTGCCAGCTGAAAGTATGTTCTCAGCCACTACTGCCAGTTCCTCCTGTAATTAAGTGTGTAATTGCCAGGTAGGAGGTGTGAGAAGCCACACTGGCGAAATATCTGGCGGGGACGAGAAAAAAAATTTCAGAGTACAACCTGAACCACAGGCACGTCACACATCGTGTGCCTTTGCTTTTGTGTAACCTATATGCACCTCCGCCATCGTTTATACCGCAGCTTATTTTTCTCAAAATATCTGTACTAGACTGCAACAATTTTCATTAGCATCATACATACATACTTTTCTGTTGTCTGTATTATGTACTAGCAGAATTGTTTAATTATTAATGTATTATGTCAATATTATTACATATAGTTATACTCATTATCATAAAGGAATGCCCTATAAATACCAACAGTATGATGATTTTGATTATTATTACGATTATAATGATGACGATTATTATTATAACATCTTTCTCAAATTTTTTAAATATAGTGCAGTTGCACCACACACTGAAGACTGCCTAATTGAATACTAACAATGGAATTGTCTGTAAAAGACTGAACGTTACTATTAATGTTTATTGTATCAGTGTTCGCCCATCTCACTTTCAAACGAGAAAAACAGTTGGAAAGCATAAAGGCAAGTCTGAAGCGTTGCCACAATTAATCACAAATTTATTGTCACATCTGCCAATTCATATGCATGGGTAATGTCAATGATAACAACAACTTGAATGTCTCTGATGAAATAGCATCGATTAGAGAAACAAGCGTGATAAACTGATGGCAATATTTTGTTCAAAGACAACAAAAAGTAAAAGTACACAACATTCAGTTCACAAAACAGTACTCATACAACTAGCATAA
Organism: Oncomelania hupensis; assembly: GCA_036898135.1. Lineage (NCBI taxonomy): Eukaryota > Metazoa > Mollusca > Gastropoda > Littorinimorpha > Pomatiopsidae > Oncomelania > Oncomelania hupensis. Next base: position 64,221,560 of record CM072513.1, on the reverse strand, counting down.
AAGGTTCTCATCAGTTCACATTATGATATTGCATAAAGCCGATTCAGAAAATTAAGTCTTAAAATGGGAAATTCAAATAAGGGTGGACTATGAATCCATCTATGAAAATAAATGTGAACTATTAATTCATCTATCAGAAAGACGAGAAGGAGGTTTGAAGGAGATAAAACACATTAGAATCTATCAAGTGCATAATATATTAATAATAATCTGATTGAATATGCATCTCCCTCATACAAAGTTTACGTCCGAACACTCGCGCAAAAACATTATTTTCATCAAAGTAATGATAACAATAATCTTAACAAAACAATGGCACTAAATGCAATGAAGCAACTACATAACATTACATTACATTACATTATTATTGCTTTAGGTCCAGCGGACTCTTCCGAGCCAAATCAGGACCGGACAACCCCTGATCCGCATAAAAGATCTGCTGAAACAACCCTAGTGGTAAAACTGAAAGCTCTCCACCAGCCAGTCACTTTGCAATAAAGACATCCCACGCAGGGGACGCTGAGGCTGTACTCTAATTTATTGAAACCCCGTTTACAAAAACAAAATAGAATACAAACATCATTATAAATTATCAACAAAACACATACATATAAAATGCCTACATTGCTAAATAATAACATCATAGGAAGCCCTAGTGACCACCTGGCAGAAAGCGTCCAATATTCCCAAGCTGATCCAACAGACCTCATACACAAACAAGGAGTCTTGTCCCGGAAGAGTTTTCAAGAAAAAAGGTAGGAGACTGGTCTAGCGAAGAAGATGATAGTATAGCAGATTGATAGAACAGAGCAGGAATGAGAAAGAGCAAATGAGAAAGACAGCGACAGTGGTAATTTAAAGCACTAAATTTCCAGAAAGTGGGGATACTATTTATACTGAAACCCCCGGCACTCCAACGGGGGTAATGAAGCAACTGTCACCGAATTTAACTACAAAAACTAAACTATCTTTTTGTTTCTGACTTTACAGATAAATTATTAAAGTATATGGAGGAAAAAAAAAAGAAGAAAACACCCACATTGCTGCACACAAAACAGAAAAATACAAGGGTATGTTTTGAATGAAGAAAATGTTATGTGAAAAGTACATTGACTACAAAAACCAAGAGGGTATTGCACAGAAATAAGAAAAATCTTATATTGGCTACAGAATACTGGTTTGTGGCTCTGCCTAAAAGCTTATCACCAAACACTGAAAACTAGCTTGTAGTGACTAATAATACCGGAAAAAGGATTATCTCCCTAAATAATAACGGATAAAATAATACAAAAATGTCTATCAACAAAGACACCAGAAACACGAGGGACAAAAGGAGAGAAGGGAAGGTAGAGAGAAAGAAAGAAAGAAAGAACAAAAAATTAATAAACCACATATTTGCACCAAATGGGCATTTTAGATAGAAAAGGCCAAAACATTTATTTAAACTTCTTGAAATCTTGAAATCACTCATTAATCCCCAAGATTTAAATAAAATAAAACTAGGAGGGCAAAGCCCATATGACTCACATGCTCCTTGTGGAACTCGCAATATTTAACATGAAAATTAGTGCTCTGAAAAAATTAAATGAAATGGTGGCATTAACAGACTTTGATCTTTCTGTGCTTTTGACCTTCAGATGACCTTGACATCCAGGCTCCAAATACACCCATGTACTATCAAATAAAGTAAAGCAAAAGTTGTATTATGCCAAAAAACTGACCTTGCAATTACCTTGACCTTCAGTGACATTGACCTTGGATGACCTTGACCCTCAAATGATCTCTCATTGCTGTTTGATCAAATAACGGATGTTGTTGCATTTTATGGGTAAAATTTTTTGCAAGCTTAAAATGACCTTGACCTTCAAGATGAACGCAAAAACGCATCTCTAAATAAAAAAAGTTTGGACGTTATATCTCATAATTTAGGGTCAAGGTCATTTATACCTATACTAACCGATTTTGGACAGTTCTAGTGAACTTGACCTTGGAGTGAGGGTGACCAAATTTGCAAAGCATGTGTCTCTCATTGATATCTATCAGACATAAAAGAATTGTAAATTCAATGTTAATAACCTAGGGAAAAAACATGAAATTTTGTGAACATCTGTCATTTTTTGACTTACATTTGATGAACTTGACCTTGAAGTGAAGCCATCCATTCACCGATCATTTATGTATACACCATCTTACCAAGTTTGGTTGTGATAGTTGAAATAGGTTCGGAGTTTCCAAATACTTGGCCACTTTAAAGTTTTTGTAGAAACCGACGGGAGACAGAGAGACGGTCGGACATTTTTTTTTTGATATCATTGTTGGACTATTTATTACTCATCTCGCAAAGATTTGCAAAAATCTGAAATTTTTTTTATTTTGCTATGCATGTAAGTGAATTAAAAAAGTAAAAAAAAAAAACAACAAAAAAACATGCCTTTTTCCAACACAATTACGACAAATCTCAACTAAAAAGTGTACAAGAGTGATATACAGAATACAGGAAAGTTTTAGTTTTGTAGTTATGGAAAAACTGTATGGAAATAATTCAATCCAACACCTTGAAAAGTATGAATTTACCACCAGACATAAATTAAACCAATGACTTTCACACGCCCTGACACGACAATACATAGCATTTCAAAACCAAAACAATCCATTTAGACACTAGGATAGAGGATGTCGTAATGGCCTGGCCGGTAGAGGAGTTGGACTTTGGGGCAAGAGCCCTCGGGAAATGTGAGAGAGTTGCAGGCAGCACTTCCCCGGTCCATGTACTCCACAAGCACCCCTGTTTCCAAAGCTGTCGTCAATGCGATGATATGAATGTGGTCACTCTCCTTGCCCATTGGTTCCACCTCCTGAGAAAAAAAACAACACCAGCATGAATATTACCAACAAAGCTCACATTTATGACCAACCATACAATATCAGCTCATACAGCTTTCCTCCCTCTTCTCCCCAACCCTCCTGCTGCTTAACCAAAACCAACTAGCATCTCCTGGGTGGCATTCCAGATGTCATTAGAAACGCAATATAAACTAAAAAGGTAGAAAACAAGACATACCTGAGCGCAGAACTCCTTGGCAGTGCGACCTCCTTCAATGAAGCTGCTATAGAAGTCAGCCTTGTTTTGCAAATGGCAGGAAACTATCAACCTGAAAGTAAAACACAAACTAATATGTCCACTTCCAAAAAGGTATTTAAACAAGTAATATAACAACATAAAAGGAATTCACTATTCCAATGCAGAATGTTAATAAGACAACGCATTTACCTGAGATACACAACAAAGTAGTCCGACACCCCTTGGTCGTTGAATGACTGTATCAATTCATCCACCGCCACCTTTTTCTCCACTTGTCCCACGACATCCATGAACTAAACACAACAGTTATAAAACACAGCTTGTTTATGAGTTCTGATATAGTTTTTAGTAAATGAAATCACATGGTCAGACCCCTGAAAGTGACATTCTACACAGGTTGAGCTGGAACATGGTAAAGGGAAACAACTCTTTCACCCGCTTTAATTTCCCCGATAATAGCATACAAACAACATAAAATTTTATGGATAACATTAAACGTCAAAGACAGAAACAGTCTAAAAAATGCATAGATAACTACAAGTGTGCTCAATCTTCTACAACTATCTAACTACCTACCTATATTTTCAAATAGTTGTACATGTACATGTAAGTGTGCTCAGTCTTTTAAAACCATCAAACTAAACACCAATATTTCCACATTTCAGATCTTACCCTAACTTCCCCAATCTCCAACAATGATGCTATCTAGCTTTCTTGGTACACGTTTTTTGTTGGTCTGAATGGTAAAATAAAGGTACACACAGTAATAAATAATGGTAATAAATGTATGTTTAATAAATATTTTCTTGAATACTCACAGTGTCATGGAAATCTTCAATAGTGAATCGTGGAAGACCCATTGCTACCATATCTTCTTTGCTCTGCTCAGCAAGGCGCTTGAATCTACAACCAAATAAATCGCAAATACAACTCTAACACATCAGAATATAAGGCTGGGGAAACGAAAGTAGCTCTGTTCAAATATATACCATTCACTCATAAGACTAACATTCTGCGCAACTCTTCAGAAGTAGTCATGGGACATTTTCCTTCCTGCAGATGTGGAAGTGTGCTTACCTAGGTACCACAAGATAAGTCTGCCATGCCTGTCAGATTAATTGGCAAAATTTTCCTGGCAAAGTTAAGAACAATAATATCTGAAAATCGACAACACTCAAAAATACGTTTTCTTTTACATTTGCTAACTTTACTTCACAATTAAATGTACTCTTTCTCACTGCATGTACGATCAAAATAAAATATAATTATATAGATAAATATACATATAACAGACCTTGCATACTCCTCGTTATCACTTAACAGGTGCTCCAAGTAAGCAAATCCAAAACCTCGGAAGAAGCAGTTACCATCTCCTCTCACTTTGCGTATATGGCTGTACTTCTTTCGCAGGTCCTAAAAAGAGGTAAGCAAATTCAACCACCAGTCATGTTCACTTTTTCATCATGGGAGAGATTCAAGATTATGGCAATGCATGTGCAAATCATGAAGAGCATTACTGAGCAATTGGCAGTTCCTATCCTATCCTATCCTATCCTGTCCCATAACCCGAAGGTCGTAGGGGCACCACAGATGATCGCTTAACCAGCATACTCCATCTTTCTCTGTCCTCAGCAGCCCTCATGGCTTCGCTCAGTGTCAAACCAGTCCATTCTCGAATGTTGTCCTCCCACCTCTTTTTCGGTCTCCCCCTTCTTCTACCTCCTTGCACTGTGCCTTGCAGAATGGTCTTTGCAAGGCCTGATGATCTGGTGACGTGGCCATACCATCGGAGTTTCCGTTTCTTCACCACTGTGAGCAGGTCATCGTGTTGTCCAATGGCTTGTGTGATGGTCTGTCGGACTTCAACGTTGGTGATGTGTTGGGTATAGGAAATGCACAGAAGTCTTCTGTAGCACCTCATCTCCATGCTTTGTATTCTTCGTTGGAGATCTGCTGTGAGGGTCCATGCTTCGCAAGCATATAGGAAGATGGAGATGACCAGAGAGCGCAGCAGTCTTACTTTGGAATGTAGACTGATGGTTCTGTCTTTCCAAATGGGCTTCAACCTTGTCAGGGCAGCAGTTGTTTGTGCGATCCTGGAGAGGACTTCCTGTCGAGACCCATTGTCTGACACAATTGGCAGTTCAAGTGAGGAAACTTGACTTCAAAATAAAAGTGGGACAGATAAATTTGTACTTAATTGACAAAGTTAAAACTCCAAACACAAAAACAGGAGGGAGATTCTGCACCTGCAGTTTATGTCGGTAGACCTCATCCTCCTTAGAATACTCTTCCACCAAATCCTCAATAGGAAGCAGTGGCCCAATCAAGTCCTGGGAGGTTGCTATCTGTTAAAATAATTCAATGAATAAACATGTATCTGTTAAAATAATTCAATACATAAACAATCTTATTTTCTAAAACAAATGAGTCGTATGTCTATTATTAAAATAAATAGTGCTGTTGCTGCTGTAAATAATGATGCAATCTCATTTAAAAAGAAAAAAGAAATCCATACATTACAACAGGACAGATTTATTTGCAAAAGCTGAAGCCTAAATCATGACGAGTTCTGTATTATGCTTTTAAACCACAAAGATGGTAAGCATTATGATCATGTATGTGCGCGCTTCTACTCAATTACTGTGGCATTCATCTTTATATTGAAAGTAAATTATGCTTATACTAGTTATAGGCTATGTACTATTCATGCTATATGTATAAATAATATACACCCGGGCTAACTAGTGAGCCTCAGCAAGTTTCAGCTACGCTGTGTTGCTGAAGGATTGTAGGGAGTAAGGGAGTGGAGAAGGAGTGCAGGACAATCTCAAGGGAAGAGTATCTAACATTAAAAATATAACAGGCTATGAAAACATGAGAGATGAGTGAAGTAGAAAGGTCATCCATCATTCAGGCAAGTAAGATGCAAAGTCAGGTAATCTATGATTTTTTTTCACTCACAGAATTTGGATAACAATCCTGTTCAGCACCCCTGATAGTGATACACAAACTATCATTACAATATAATATTTATCTCTGTACAACATCATGTCACACTACTGTAAAATATACAGTACCATTATGTTACATTTTAATTACCTCTTTCTCTATTTCTCTCTGTAAAGACAATGTTTCTTCATCATAGTTGCGATCTGCAATTAGACCAGACAAACATTAAGTACTACACAGTCTGTAATTAACTAAATGGGCCTTAAATGCCAACATTTTCTCCACCTGACAACTACAATTAATGGTTAATATAACATTTCCTCCACAATAATAATGATGTTGATGATGATGATGATGACGACGAGTGTATTTATATAGGGCTTTTTCCTAAGAATAAATCAGTTTAAAGCCCAGTAACATAAAGTGACACATGAAAAGCAAAGAAATTCAGTGTGAGGTAAAGATATGTTTAGAGATCATTAAAAATAAAATGCAAATTAATATTTAAGAAAATTTATTGAAATGTCTGCTCCTCACCAGTCAAACAAATTTTACGATGGATTGGATTATTTAACTTTTAAGTTGGTCACATTTCTTTGCATTGCCTCATTGCAAGACTTCAAGCACGTCTGAAGGAAAAGTTTTTATGCAGCATTAAAGTAGGCAGTACAGTGAGTCAGAGGAAGTTTTCATTTTCTAAAGAAGTTGCTACTGATTGGATTAATTTTCCTGTTTCACTGAGGAATGCACCAAGCATAACAATATAATTTAAAAACCAGTTTGATATATTAAAAAAAAATTTACATTCTCAAAAAGATCAACTGAATTAAAGGGAAATTTAGAAAGGCTTAACAGCCTGTTTTGCCCTCACCCTTTCCTTCCAACACTACTATAGTACAATGCTCCATTATATTTATAATATTTAAACACAAAAGAAATCACTTGGCAGATTATTTTATAAAAATAAATTATAGTAGCCGATGTATTTATTTCATTTTATTTAATTGTTCTTATACAACACTTTTCCAGTTCAAGAGCTGCTCAAGGCATTGGGTGATACAGGATCTAACAAGCAGCTAGAGGCACATATATTAATATTTGCTGCCATATGAAACCGTCACATCGTCTGCACTTCTAGACAATTGAGCACAATCCTGGGTGACCGGGGATGAGGCAGAAGAGACCTAGTGCTTGCTGGGTGTATTTGTTTAGCTGATACTCACCCACTTCTGACATGAGCCTCAGGATCTTACAATCCATGAGATGGAAAGCAATGACTGTATTTCCAAGAACAAAAGTATTACATCAATAAAAGATTATTGTACCTAGATAGACTTGAATAAATTGCAAGATTGGTCGGACTTGTGGAGTCGGCATTTTAATGTCCAGAAGTGCAAAGTGATGCATTTACTGATTTAGGGAAAAATAACCCGAACCATGAGTATCTAATGAAAACAGGCAATAGAAAAAAAAATTCAAACGTGCATGGAAGAAAAAGACTTAGGGGTGGTGTTTGACAATAGATTATCCTTCGATCGACACATTCAAAAAGCAATCATTAAATTTAAAGCAAATCAGATTATCAGAATTATAAAAAGATCTTTTTCACTTTTGGACAAAAATAGTTTTAATATTTTATACAAGACAATGGTCCGCTTTCATGTGGAGTATGGCAATGTCATTTGCTGATTTGGTCACCGTTTTTTAAAAGACAGTCGGCAGTGATTGAACGGATTTATTGTACTTTGTAGAGCCACAAGAATTCTGCCGGAATGCGCAAACATGACATACACAGAAAGGTTGATGCATTTAAACTTGCCAACGATTAATGAAGAAGGTTGAGAGGTGATTTAATTTGATTATACAAAATATTTCACGGGATATACCAAGTTATTTTGCAACAGATGTTTCAGATAAATACCAACCCGCTCAGTGTAAATTGTTGGGAAACTATAACAGAACAAATATTCAAAAGTTTTCTTAAGCAAACAGGGTTGTGAAAAATTGGAAATGTAGTTAACACAAAATGTGCAGAGAATATCAATGCTTTTATTTTTTAAGAACCTTCTGAAGTTCTGACAGCAATCCTAAATTATAGCTAAGTTAGTATTAAAAAAAAGATAATTGTCATTTCATTTTTTTAATAAAACGCACTAGCGTGACTTCCTCACATATGTAAAGACAATGAATGAGGAAGCGTGGAATATGCCGCTAGACCTAAAATTCAGCGGGTCGTTATTTTCTCCGAAATCCCCCGAAATCTACCGAAATCCCCCAAAATCTACCGAAATCCTCCGAAATCTACCGAAATCCCCCCCGAAATCTACCGAAATCCCCCGAAATCTACCGAATATTTTCTCCGAAATCCCCCGAAATCTACCGAAATCTACCGAAATCCCCCGAAATCTACCGAAATCCTCCGAAATCTACCGAAATCCCCCCGAAATCTACCGAAATCCCCCCGAAATCTACCGAAATCCCCCGAAATTTACCGAATATTTTCTCCGAAATCCCCCGAAATCCCCCGAAATCCCCTGAAATCTACCGAAATCCTCCGAAATCCCCCGAAATCTACCGAATATTTTCTCCGAAATCCCCCGAAATCCCCCAAAATCTACCGAAATCCCCCAAAAAATCTACCGAAATCCCCCAAAATCTACCGAAATCCACCGATTTTTTCTCCGAAATCCATTATTATTATGATGCAGAGGCGGATCAGTTCATATTGTGCGTGTGTCTGTGTGTGTGGGAAAGGGGGGTTCGAATTTTGACAAGTCCTTATTAATGGAAAAATCCCTTCTTCTAGGGGATTTTGAAAACGTATATTAAAATCTGTGCAATCTGGTGCATTTTGGAGAGAAACGTAAGTAGCAGTTTCACCACATAAAAATTTTTGCTTTTTTGTGTGCATCTCTTTTTTTTTCATTATTTATTTTTTAAGGTTTAAAAGTATGCAAAACATATTCAACAAAACATATACCTCTCCTCTTCCTTTCTTTTACTTTTTTTTTCTTCACTTCAGCCCCTCTTTGAGTCTTTCTTGTAACTAGCGCTTTGTTAGACTTGGTCACTGAACATCGCTCTCCCCCGACTCGTTCCTGGAGGTCAGTATCTTTCCGTCACTTCCCTATGTACCTTTTTTCTCTCTCTTTATTGTGTGTGTGTGTGTGTGTGTGTGTGTGTGTGAGAGAGAGAGAGAGAGAGAGAGAGAGAGAGAGAGAGAGAGAGAGAGAGAGAGAGAGAGAGAGAGAGAAAGCTCTGGTTTGGAAGTGTATGACGCTTTCATATTTTTTTTCTTGAGTGTTTTTTTTTCTTTCCCTTTTTTTTTTTGCTTTTTATGTGCGAGATACACATGAGCATGTGACAAAAGGTCGTTTTTATTTTTCCAATAAATGCCACATTTAAGATATTGGAAAAAAAACTGTCCAAAATGCATCAGTTACAGTGCATCACTATAAAAAAGATAGTTTGAAACATGACAGTTAAAAGACAGGCATAGTTTTATGCTTGTTAATGTGGGAGTCACACTGGACATACATTACAACATGATTCAGTTATCAAATGCACTTTGCAGTAAACCATTATAGTATAATTGCCTTTATAGTTAGTTAATCTACTATTCTATTGTAAGGAATTGACTTACATAAAAGTCTGTTCAACTTTCGATTCTAGTGAAATTTGATTTACGTCATTATAGTACTGCATGATGACGCACATTTCGCCATTCCCGGTATTCGTTATAATATAATGATCTGAAGAAAATGGGTGTGTGAATGTAGTGCTGTGTGTTTCTTAATGTAACAGTCGTGTCCAGCCCTCTTTGGAGGGTTTTTATGTGGATGTAATCAGGGGACAATAATGCGGTAAATCAATCAACATTGGGAAGCTGATCATCATCATCGTGCCATAGCCATAGGACTGCCATCTTCATTGAACATCGACTGTGCCATTGAAACAAGCGATCATCTGCCATCTATTAAAAAAAAAAATATATATATATATATATATATATATATATATATATATATATATATATATATATATATATATATATATATATATATATATATATATATATATATATATCATCCTGACAATTTATAATGTGAATAATTCTAGTTCAACGTCGTCTTTGTGAGGAATAAATGAGTGTGAATGAAAGTATTCAATCAAAAACAAAAGTCTTCTTTTATTTTATCATTCCAGTTTATTTATTATTATGAAATAGAATTTTAATGAACGCTGCTTCGTTACATCTAGATTCAAACGAATTTTTGTGTGAAGGGTATTGACAATTTTAATAAAATGTAGGTATGTCCACTGTGACAACCAACACTAATTCTCACCACTCCATTTATTCTGTATCAAAACTAAAGGTAATGAGCAGGTTCAATCTAATTATTTTGTATACAGCCATTTAGGTGATCCAATCTCAACAAAAAGAAACATTCTAAAATTATTGCATAAATAAAAAACATACTATTTGGTGATGGTTGTCACAAGAACTGGAAGGACATACATCTCATCCAAGATAAAAACATCATTACAGAACATTATAAAATTAGTAATAAGCAGTTTACTTTTATTCATTTACTCCTTCAAGCTGGTGATATATTCTGACCAGTAAAATATATTAGAAATCAATTAGTACAGGAATAATTACCCAAATATCAGTTTTGGTGTTGGTTGTCATGGTACATTGCTGGACATCTGAATTTTATCACAAAACATATGAACTAAAATAAGCAAAATTAAAAACATCAACCAAGACTAGAGAAAGTTTTATAGGCGTTACATATCTCCTTACCTAAGTGTGTTAATGGGAAAAAAAAGCATGAAATAATAAAGGTCATACTTTTTTTTTTAAAATTTGAAGAAACATGAGCTTTTGGGTTTTAACCCCATTAGATACAACCGCAAGCTAACTAAATTACTAGGGGGTCGGAAGGTTTAGTTCAAGGGTAATCATGATTTAATTTTGTCATTATTAAAAATACATCCCGTTCTAGACAGCCATACATGTAATTTAACTGAGTTTAACAAGCCTGTCAGCAATGTCAGCCATCTCTGATCTTATGCCTTTTTCCTTGATCTAAGTCCAAGGCCAATCCCTCAACACAGTGCATAGCTTCAAATATTTGGGAGCCATTGTGTCAGACAATGGGTCCCGACAGGAAGTCCTCTCCAGGATCGCACAAACAACTGCTGCCCTGACAAGGTTGAAGCTCATTTGGAAAGACAGGACCATCAGTCTACATTCCAAAGTAAGACTGCTGCGCTCCCTTGTCATCTCCATCTTCCTATATGCTTGCGAGGCATGGACCCTCACAGCAGATCTTCAACGAAGAATACAAAGCATGGAGATGAGGTGCTACAGAAGACTTCTGGGCATTTCCTATACCCAACACATCACCAATGACGAAGTCCGACAGACCATCACACAGGCCATTGGACAACACGATGACCTGCTCACAGTGGTGAAGAAACGGAAACTCCGATGGTATGGCCACGTCACCAGATCATCAGGCCTTTCAAAGACCATTCTGCAAGGCACAGTGCAAGAAGGTAGAAGAAGAGGGAGACCGAAAAAGAGGTGGGAGGACAACATTCGAGAATGGACTGGTTTGACACTGAGCGAAGCCATGAGGGCTGCTGAGGACAGAGAAAGATGGAGTATGCTGGTTAAACGATCATCTGAACTACGACCTCCGGGTTATGGGACAGGATAGGAAGGGTAGGTAGGTGGGTAGATTAAAGTCCCGCGTCACAATCGCGAACAGGGGACTTCTTTCAGGATAGGAGGATAGGATAGGAATTTATATACTCAGGCATGATTTAAATTTTCTATCTGTTTATAACTGTACCACTTTTTTCTTTTCTGTTTCTTTTTGTTTGAGTTAGAGACAAAGATGTAAAATCAAAAATATCACAGCTTATGTGACAAAACTGTTTAGTGTTGGTTGTCACTAAATGTCCAGATAGAAAAAATGTTCTGCTTTAAATTATTATATGAGCACATTCTTCAATAACATAATTTTTTTTAACTTCAGTTGTAAAAACTAAATGTATTTATTATGAAACAAATAAATATAACAATATTTTTTTAAATTAAAATGACTTAAAATGTCTTTTTTTTAAAAGTGTTGGTTGTCACATTTTTCATTGATTCTGAACAACTGGACATCTTACAGAAACTTACCTGCTGGAAGTCTACTTGCTAGCTACAAATATAGAGGGACTAGGATTATTGTTTGTGGTATCTCATGTTGCAGTCCTGTATAGTAATAATAATAATAATAATAATAATAATAATAATAATAATAATAATACTGGATGCTATGTACGCGCCTTATCCCAAGGCTCAAAGCTCGGCGATCTGTACCAACATACACGCTCACCTGTCTCATACACCCTCATACACCCTCACACACACACAACAAATACACATCCGTCACTCAAGCAGGTGGTGTAAAGGCAGGGAGATCGATGTTACAAGTCAGACAGAAAATCAATTTTTTTTAGTCCTGTATAGTCCTCGCCATTTAATGTTGTGGACTAGTATAGTCCTTGCCATATCAATAAATAGACTAGTATGGTCATCGCCATTTCATGTAGTAGACTAGTATAGTCCTCGCCAATTTATATAGTACACTAGTATGGTCCTTGCCATTTTTTGTAGAAGACTTTATGGTCCTTGCCATTTCATGTAGCAGTCCTTTATGTTCCTCGCCATTTCATGTAGTAGACTAGAATGGTCCTCGCAAATTTATATAGTACACTAGTATGGTCCTCACCATTTTTTGTAGTAGACTTTGTCGTCCTCGCCATCTCATGCAGCAGTCCTGTATGGTCCTCGCCATATCATGTAGGAGTCTTGTATAGTCCTCACCATTTCATGTAGTAGACTAGTATGGTCCTCACCATTTCATGTAGGAGACTAGTATGGTCCTCACCATTTCATGTAGGAGACTAGTATGGTCCTCACCATTTCATGTAGTAGACTAGTATAGTCCTTACCATTTCATGTAGTAGATTAGTATGGTCCTCGCCATTTCATGTAGTAGACTAGTATGGTCCTCGCCATTTCATGTAGTAGACTAGTATGGTCCTCGCCATTTCATATAGTAGGCTAGTATGGTCCTCGCCATTTCATGTAGTAGACTAGTATGGTCCTCGCCATTTCATGTAGCAGTCCTGGCTGACCTGTATGGTCCTCACCATTTCATGTAGTAGACTAGTATGGTCCTCACCATTTCATGTAGTAGACTAGTATGGTCCTCACCATTTCATGTAGTAGACTAGTATGGTCCTCACCATTTCATATAGTAGACTAGTATGGTCCTCACCATTTCATGTAGTAGACTAGTATGGTCCTCGCCATTTCATGTAGTAGACTAGTATGGTCCTCACCATTTCATATAGTAGACTAGTATGGTCCTCGCCATTTCATGTAGCAGTCCTGTATGGTCCTCACCATTTCATGTAGTATAGACTAGTACGGTCCTCACCATTTCATGTAATAGACTAGTATGGTCCTCGCCATTTCATGTATAACACTAGTATGGTCCTCGCCATTTCATGTATAAGACTAGTATGGTCCTCACCATTTCATGTAGGAGACTAGTATGGTCCTCGCCATTTCATGTAGCCGTCCTGTATGGTCCTCACCATTTCATGTAGGAGACTAGTATTGTCCTTGCCATTTTATGCATCAGAGTTGTTGTCACTGATTGATTAACATGTTTATTTCAATTTTGAAACTGTATGATCAGGTGTTTTGATAGTAATAATACAACCATTTTAAATTCATTATTTTATAGAACTTAATTAATTTAATAAATTAAAATTGAAATAAGAAACAAAGCAAACTTAAAAAAGAAACCTTTCTTATCCTTGTTGTGTCTTTATTTTTTTTGTAGACTTAATCACTGTTTATGTCTGTTTTGTGTGCGTTGACTTGTTGCGTGTGCTTGGTAGTAATAAAAAGAAACGAGTACCCTTTTCCCCAAATAACAAAAACAAAACAAAACACTAAAAGAAAACACACACACACATGTAAAGACATTGATTGTTCTAAAAAAATTAACTTAACCATGTTTTTGTTTTACATCACAGAGCTCTTCTGAGAACAAAACAAACGAGCCTAGCTTATAAATGCTCAACATGCACACACTCACGTTAAGTATCAAAACAATGGAATTATAATTCAATAAAAACACACATATTTAAAAACAAACACACACATACACAATCAGCAGCATCTGCAATGACACACTCAAAATGAAATGCTACTATTAAACAGTGTGAAACATAAATCAAAACAATGATTTTAAAAAAAAATCAATGTATGGATTTTTAAAAAAGTCAATTCACTTTATTCTTGACCCAATAAAGAATGCTGGGTATATAGAATTTATAATTAGAATATAATATATCCCTCACCAAGAGATGGATTACAAGTTGACATTATTATTGACAACCAAGCACAAAATATAAAAAAAAAAAAATAAAAAGGTAAATAAATAAATATATAAAAGGAATAAAAATAAAATAATCAAGTAAATTTAAATATAAGTAAATAAATAAATTAAAAGGATAAATCAACATGCTATCTAGTACAAATAGAACAAAATTTAATCATCTAAAATAAAATAAAAAACAATCAAATTGTTTTCAGTTCTGATAAATATACATTTAATAAGCTAATTTTCTATATATTAAACAAAACAATCATTGCTTTAATGATAAATATAAACAATCGGAAATACAGTATTACAGCATGCGTGTAAAATAAATGTACAACTCAACTTTGTTTAGGTGCGTAGGAGAAGGACTTTAGGCCTACTACAGCATTCCCGCGAGTTGAGTTTCCCAGTAGCAATCTAATTTTAGACACGCAAAGGGTTTCCTATCTAATTATAGAGAACGCAACGTCACTTCCACATGAAAAGGCGAGAGGGTATACGCTGGGCTCTCGCCTTTTCATGTGGAAGTGACGTTGCGTTCTCTATAATTAGAATAGGTGCGCCAGGGAAAACCCTTCGCGTGTCTAAAATTAGATTGCTGCTGGGAAACTCAACTCGCGGAAATGCTATAGTAGGCCTAAAGTGCTTCTCCTACGCACCTAAGCAAAGTTGAGTTGAACATTTATTTTACACGCATGCTGTAATACTGTATTTCCGATTGTTTATATTTATCATTAAAGCAATTATTGTTTTGTTTAATATATAGAAAATTAGCTTATTAAATGTTTATTTCTCAGAACTAAAAAAAATTTGATTGTTTTTTATTTTTATTTTAGATAATTAAATTATGTTCTATTTGTAATAGGTAGCATGTTGATTTATCCTTTTATTTTATTTATTTACTTATATTTAATTTTACTTTATTTTTTTATTTTTATTCATTTTATCTATTTATTTATTAACGTTTTTATTTATTATTTTTTATTTTGTGTTTGTCAATGGTAATGTAAACTTGTAATCCATCTCTTGGTGAGGGATATATTATATTCTAATTATAAATTCTATTTACCCAGCATTCTTTATTGGGTCAAGAATAAAGTGAATTGACTTTTTTAAAAATCCATACATTGATTTTTTTTTAATCATTGTTTTGATTTATGTTTCACACTGTTTAATAGTAGCATTTCATTTTGAGTGTGTCAGTGCAGATGCTGCTGATTGTGTATGTGTGTGTTTGTTTTTAAATGTGTGTGTGTTTATTGAATTATAAATTCATTGTTTTGATACTTAACGTGAGTGTGTGCATGTTGAGCATTTATAAGCTAGGCTCGTTTGTTTTGTTCCCAGAAGAGCTCTGTGATGTAAAACAAAAACATGGTTAAGTTGAATTTTTTTTAGAACAATCAATGTCTTTATATACATGTGTGTGTGTGTGTGTGTGTTTTCTTTTAGTGTTTTGTTTTGTTTTTGTTCTTTGGGGAAAAGGATACTCGTTTCTTTTTATTACAACCAAGCACACGCAACAAGTCAACACACACAAAACACACATAAACAGTGATTAAGTCTACAAAAAAATTAAAGACACAAGAAGATAAGAAAGGTTAATTTTTTCAGTTTTCTTTGTTTCTTAGTTAAATTTTAATTTATTAAATTAATTACGTTCTATAAAATAATTAATTAAAAGTGGTTGTATTATTACTATCAATACACCTGATCATACAGTTTCAAAATTGAAATAAACATGTTAATCAATCAGTGACAGCACAACTCTGATGCATAAAATGGCAAGGGCCATACTAGTCTCCTACATGAAATGGCGAGGACCATACCAGTCTACTACATGAAATGGCGAGGACCATACTAGTCTAC
This sequence comes from Oncomelania hupensis, assembly GCA_036898135.1. Taxonomy (NCBI): domain Eukaryota; kingdom Metazoa; phylum Mollusca; class Gastropoda; order Littorinimorpha; family Pomatiopsidae; genus Oncomelania; species Oncomelania hupensis. The sequence continues at coordinate 64,205,192 of CM072513.1, read as the reverse complement.
TACATGAAATGGCGAGGACCATAACAGTCTACTACATGAAATGGCGAGGACCATACTAGTCTACTACATGAAATGGCGAGGACCATACCAGTCTGCTACATGAAATGGCGAGGACCATACCAGTCTACTATATGAAATGGTGAGGACCATACTAGTCTACTACATGAAATGGCGAGGACCATACCAGTCTACTACATGAAATGGCGAGGACCATACTAGTCTACTACATGAAATGGTGAGGACCATACTAGTCTACTACATGAAATGGCGAGGACCAGACTAGTCTACTACATGAAATGGCGAGGACACTACTAGTCTACTACATGAAATGGCGAGGACCATACTAGTCTACTACATGAAATGGTGAGGACCATACCAGTCTACTACATGAAATGGTGAGGACCATACAGGACTGCTACATGAAATGGTGAGGACCATACTAGTCTACTACATAAAATGGTGAGGATCATACTAGTCTACTACATGAAATGGTGAGGACCATACAGGACTGCTACATGAAATGGCGAGGACCATACTAGTCTACTACATCAAATGGTGAGCAGGGATGTCGTTTAGGTCGGATCTTCGGCTTTTAGCCGAAATTTTTATAAAAAAGCCGATAAATTGTCCATCATGTCGGCTCGCCGAGCCGAAGTTTTCACGGGTGAATCGGCTCGGTTTTGTCCATTTTTGCGATATTCCTGTGCTGTACGCTTGCAGTTTAGGCGAGAATTCGATAATTACTAAGGTTAAACTCAGAAACTCTGACAGTATTGTGGTCTGTCAAGGGACAGTTTAAACTTTTTATTGTTTTTGTGTGTCTAAAATTTAAGAAAATAAAATTTCATTTCAATGTTCTTTTTCTACTCTTAAAATCATGTTTTATTACAAAGATATGCATCCACAGAACACCTTTAATATATGGAGGTGGAGGGTGCACGTTAACGTAGCGAATCTAGTCAAAAAAACATGTGAGACTGCTTTGGAAGAGAGAGCCGAAACTTTCAGTAAAAAGCCGAAAATTTCACGGATGGTTCGGCCAAATCGCCGAAGAAAAAAATTCCTAGCAACATCCCTGGGTGAGGACCATACTAGTGTACTACATGAAATGGTGAGGACTGTACTAGTCTACTACATCAAATGGTGAGGACCATACAGGTCAGCCAGGACTGCTACATGAAATGGCGAGGACCATACTAGTGTACTACATGAAATGGCGAGGACCATACAAGTCTACTACATGTAATGGTGAGGACCATACTAGTCTCCTACATGGAATGGCGAGGACCATACTAGTGTACTACATGAAATGGCGAGGACCATACAAGTCTACTACATGTAATGGTGAGGACCATATACTTGTCTCCTACGTGAAATGGTGAGGACCATACAGGACTGCTACATGAAATGGCGAGGACCATACTAGTCTACTACATGAAATGGCGAGGACCATACTAGTCTCCTACATGAAATGGCGAGGACCATACTAGTCTACTACATGAAATGGCAAGGACCATACTAGTCTCCTACATGAAATGGCGAGGACCATACTAGTCTACTACATGAAATGGTGAGGACCATACAAGTCTACTACATGCAATGGTAAGGACCATACTAGTCTACTACATGAAATGGCGAGGACTATACTAGTCTCCTACATGAAATGGCGAGGACCATACTAGTCTACTACATGAAATGGTGAGGACCATACAAGTCTACTACATGAAATGGTAAGGACCATACTAGTCTACTACATGAAATGGCGAGGACTATACTAGTCTCCTACATGAAATGGCGAGGACCATACTAGTCTACTACATGATATGGCAAGGACCATACAGGACTGCTGCATGAAATGGCGAGGACCATAAAGTCTACTACATGAAATGGTGAGGACTATACAAGACTCCTACATGATATGGCGAGGACCATACAGGACTGCTGCATGAAATGGCGAGGACCATAAAGTCTACTACAAAAAATGGTGAGGACCATACTAGTGTACTATATAAATTTGCTAGGACCATTCTAGTCTACTACATAAAATGGCGAGGACTATACAGGACTGCAACATGAGATGGTGAGGACCTAACAGGACGTCTACAGGCGATAATGAGGACCATACAAGATGCTACATCAGTACATGAGATGGCGAAGACCATATATAGAGTACTGCTGTATGAGATGTCGAGGACCACACAGTACTGCTACATGATACCAAAACAGGGTAGCCTAAATAGTCAGTGATGGTGAGATTAAAAAAAAACAACAAAAAAACAGTAACATGCACAATGAAAATTCAAAACAATTCTATAACAGCCTGTTTGTTCTCCCTATATTGATTCAAGTTTTCACAAATGCAAGTGCGAAATCACATGAAGAGAAAGAAAAAAACAAAGGTCAGCAATGTACGAGTATACAATATAGACTGAGTGTAGTGTTAATTCTGAGCAATCTGATAGAAGACTAGCCAAATAAATAACCATAAAACAGTATGTCAATAGAAGACAAAATGAAAACAACAAATTGATTGTGTGAGGTGACTGACTGTAACTGTTCCATCGTAACTGTTTCCATGGAGATTGTTGACATCAAGTATGCCGTATTAGCCGTAAGCGCTGGAAGTCGATATAGGCCTAGCGGGAATTCCCTACACGCGCCGTACTAAATTTAGCTTATGCAACGTCACTTCCACATGAAAAGGCGAGAGCCCAGTGCATACCAAGGCGAGAGCCGCTCAATCGGAGGATTTCGGGAGATTTGGGAGAAAATAACGGTGGATTTCGGTAGATTTCGGGTGATTTCGGTAGAATTGGGGGGATTTCGGAGAAAATAAAGGTAGATTTCGGGAGATTTCGGTAGATTTCGGAGAAAATAACGGGGGATTTTGGTAGATTTCGGGGGATTTCGATAGATTTCGATAGATTTCGGGGGATTTCGTTAGATTTCGGGGGATTTCGGAGAAAATAACAACCGAAATTCAGCCTCTATTTTAATACTACGATTTTACTACTACTACAGTACTAGACTTTACAAGTAGTACTACTACTTGATTTCAATAGGTCTCTAACTTCTAAGGCACATTTACCCTTGTGTCAGCAATGAACTAAAGCTAACGTAAGAATAGTTGTGATATAATGCAGTTGATTTTTGTTAGGAACAATTCACATTAATTTTAGTTAAATACTTTTAATCCATGAGGCATGACCATGCGCTTTTAACATTTTCAATCCATATTATTGAATTAGAACACCCCACTTTCCACCCTTTGGCACTGTATAAAGAGCACTTTTTAATACATTTCGTGAACTGCAATGTAAAACCAAAAGCCCCAGGTCACATAATTATATGTAACTTCATGGTTCGAAGCCATTTGTGGCCGGACTGTCTAATATTTGCAATTCAACTTTCAGTTTGAAAATGAACTCACCGAACCGGTGTCTCAATTTCCGCTGAATATTAAATGTATGACTTCTGCCATATTACTTCACAATGCGTAAGCATGTAGTAAAATGAACACAACATTCATTGTTTGAGGTCAGACATGATAACAAGAAATAAGTAGATTTTTTAAAAACAAACAAATAAAAACAAGATTTTACTTGGATCGAAAGAAATATCTCCCTCAGCCATCGTTTCTCGCTAATGCGCATGTCAACAGGAAGTTTACCTAGGAAGTCGTTCGCACGTGTTTTTTTTTTTAAAACGCAGGAAGAACGAAGGAGTATTCGGATAGCGCAGGAGCACTCGCTACTGTGTCGCAAGTTAAGCACCGCCCAGTACGGTTAGCACTTGGATGGGTGACCGCAAAACGTGAAGCGACAAATAACAACGCCCCCAGTTGACTCTACTGTGACTGAGTACCTACTCTCTTAAGGGTGGGGAAGGTAAAGCAGCGAGGGAGAGAGATGGGCATCACCCTCATTACGCTGGCCCAAGATTAGTGTGATCTCCAACATCACGCTCCCCTACGGCCACAAGGCTATGGGACCACCTTTACCTTTCTTACATTTTACGTCCGCACGTGTGTTTTCGACAGGCTTAATTGAGAATACGATAATGTTCCTATTAAAGTGTTAGTCTAAAACAGAAACACTGTACTTTTAGGAGCTAATCATCAACAGACGACTTTAATAACTTGTGACAAAAAATATTTGACTGATATGATTCTGGCAAGTTGGCTGTGGGCGAGTGTGCATTATATTTGCGCAAGTCCCTGTGCAAGCTTTGCTGACACAAGGGTAAGCAAGCAATTACTCCTTCGGATGAGAGTATAAACCGAGGTCTAGTCTGTGTCGCATACATTCCATCATAACGGACTTTAAAGATCCTGACGCTCATGTCCTAGACGGGTGAGTGCCGGTAACAAGAAAACACCCAGCATGCACCTTGGTAAAAAGTGCCATAATAATCAAAATTGATTGTGGGCATATACGGAAGAAGAAGAAGAAGCATATGAGCACGTGTGTGTGTGTGCGGGTATAGTCTCACTCCCTCTCCCTCCGATTTTATTAACATCTTGAGTAATTAACAGATTTAAACAGCCTAATAATAGTAACAGAAAATAATAAACAACACAGAAAGAGATTCCATACATTTTATTTACAAACAATTGCATATAACAACCAAAATATGAAAAAGCGTTTACAAATAAATAATGGACAAACATAAACTACATTAAATACCCTCAATAAGTCCATTAGAACTTTCCTTAATTGCACAACTAACATAGAGAAGAGGGGGAAAGAAATGGGGATGGTTATGTGCTGCAGCTGGAAATTGTTGTTTGAAAAAATAAAAATACAAATCACATACAACCCTACCCCCTACTCCCCCTTTCCCACTCCCCCCCCCCTCCACACCTCCATAGAAAAAGCTTATATTTCCTGGTACTCCTCTCCCTACACTTTGTGCTAAGCAAACGTTCAGTGGTTTGTGAGCTATATCATTTTTGGTTGGTTGCTTGTTTTATTACCTTCTTTTTTCACCAAGATGATACAGACCATACATATACATTCAGATTCGGGCATTTAAACAAGCACACATGTAACCACACATAAGCACACACACTATCTCCAAATCTCTCACATAGTTCCTGTTCATATAAAACACAACAGAAGCATAATGAATAGCTTTATCATCTGCATGTTGAGCAAGCGTTACTCCTTACTCAAAACTGTCGGCAAGTCACAAATTAATATATTAAATAAAATTGGATATATATATAACTATATATATAATGGCATTAACCAAGTACATTCATGCCGATGTTCAGTCAGTGTGAGATTTTGAAAGTCCCAATCCACCTAACCTATTACCTAGTGTGCTTTCATCTCCATTAAAATTTCAGATTTTTTCTGGTGTGCGTGTGTTTCCATTAAATACTAATAATATTAAAATGCATTGGCGTGGTGGGGAGGAGTTCAGTTAATCATATACTGTGAATCAACAACAAATTTCTTTTCAATAAGTACTGTTTGCCATGATTTGTAATAATCCTTAATTAATTCAATATTAAATATGCCTCTTTTGATGTTCATTATTTCAAATTTGGCCATTGCCTTACACTTCAAAGTTGATGTTTAAAAATAATAAATCATAACTGAGACTTATAGGTTCTTTATTTAATAAAGAAAAAACATAGGAAGTGGACCTTTGAGTTTTATTATTCTACTGATCAAACATAATTATATACCAAGGGTTACTTTTTTCAAAGTGAACAAAGTAAAGCCTGATGAATGATTGATTGTTGCTTTAGGTCCAGCGAACTCTTCCGAGCCAAATCAGGACCGGACAACCCCTGATCCGCATAAAAGATCTGCTGAAACAACCCTAGTGGGAAAATTGAATGCCCTCCACCGGCCAGTCACTTTACAATAAAGACATCCCACGCAGGGGACGGCTGAGGCTTTACCCCAACTACTCGAACCCCCGGTTACAAAAACAAAATAGAATACAAACATCATTATAAATTATCAACAAAACATATACATATAAAATGCCTATATTGCTAAATAAGAACATCATAGGAAGCCCTAGTGACCACCCGGCAGAAAGCGTCCAACACTCCCAAGCTGATCCAACAGACCTCATACACAAACAAGGACTCTTGTCCAGGAAGAGTTTTCAAGAAAAAAGGTAGGTCATTGATCTAGCGAAGAAGAAGATAGTATAGCAGAGTGATAGGACAGAGCAGGAATGGGAAAGAGTAAATGAGGAAGGCAGCGACAGTGGGAATTTAAAGCACTAAATTTCCAGAAAGTGGGGATACTATTTATACTGAAACCCCCAGCACCCCAACGGGGGTACTGTTGCCGCAGTGAATTGGTCATGCCTACAAAGTCAAGACAGGTTTTCAACTGATTGATTGATTGATTTATTGTTGCTTTAGGTCCAGCGGACTCTTCCGAGCCAAATCAGGACCGGACAACCCCCGATCCGCATAAAAGATCTGCTGAAACAACCCCAGTGGGAAAATTGAATACCCTCCACCGGCCAGTCACTTTACAATAAAGACATCCCACGCGGGGGACGGCTGAGGGTTGACCTCAACTACGCGAACACCCCGGTTACAAAAACAAAATAGAATACAAACATCATTATAAATCATCAACCAAACACATACATATAAAATGCCTATAGTGCTAAATTATAATAAAAATTGATGCAACAATAGTGCTAAATAGTACATTCATAGGAAGCCCTAGTGACCACCCGGCAGAAAGCGTCCAACACTCCCAAGCTGATCCAACAGACCTCATACACAAACAAGGAGTCTTGTCCAGGAAGAGTTTTCAAGAAAAAAGGTAGGTCATTGATCTAGCGAAGAAGAAGATAGTATAGCAGAGTGAAGGACAGAGCAGGAATAGGAAAGAGTAAATGAGGAAGACAGCGACAGTGGGAATTTAAAGCACTAAATTTCCATAAAGTGGGGATACTATTTATACTGAAAACCCCCGGCACTCCAACGGGGGTACTGTTGCCGCAGTGAAGCGTCTTGCCTATAAAGGAAAGACAGGTTTTCAACTGTGGCTTTCACTGTTCCCTTTATAGGTTTGAACAATCTACAGTGGCAAGATTGCTCATGACCCCAAGGGGTAGGTTTTCAACTGGGGCTTTCACTTTTCCCTTTATAGGTTAGAACAATCTACAGTGGCAAGATTGCTCATGACCCCAAGGGGTAAGCCTGATGAAAGAAAATTATACTTTCCTTGCATTTCAAGCTAACATGTAATACATGCACAATGATTTATATAATAATCTTTGGTTATCACCACAATAACTTTAATTTTAAATTACTTAATCTACAAAACGTCAAATTTTATTTATATACTTTAGTTTCAGTTTTATACACGTACACACATTCAGCTCTACATCTTTTCCCTTGTTATTTTATTTCTTTATTTTTAAAAAAGCACACATTTCTAATTTTAAAATACGCAAACATTTTTTGGTCAGGGTCAGGAAAGGCACACAAAGTTAACTTACTTACAAATGCTGGCAAAATGTTTATATAGATCTACACCAGCAACTAACCTCCTAATTTATTGGCATGCATGAAATAAACAATTTGAATCATCATGCTGAGCAAAGTTGAGCCAACTGTGTATACAGAATATGCCTATATAGATCCACTCACACTTTGTACACTTACATTTTAAAGAAATATATATGTATAATATAAACATAATACAGAGCTTATACTGTTTAAGAAAGAGAACAAAAATCATATTACATTGCCTCTCCTAACCAACAACACCATCAATGCAAAATAACAGTACGCGAACCCTTTGTATACAGCAAATTTTGTTACCACTGTTAACATTTATGTAAAAACAGCAAACATATGTATGCAAAGATAATGTGCAGCGCTAATAATTCAAAAAATACCAAAGCAAGGGTACTTGTGGTGTATAAAAGAACTATAACTTATGTAAGTTTTAAGTCAATCTTCGTAAAATATATATATACTAATATAAAACTATACTTAATCAAAGCTACAAGAAAAGTTTGCATATAATTCTAATAATGATTTTATGAATAAACACTCAATACAAATAATGATCCTCATATAATCAGCAAACAGTAAATAATTGTACAATACACCAGAAAATCAATTAAAAAAATAAAATTTAAAATAAAAACACTAAAAACATGGCTGCCTTAATGTATTTTGGTTTAACTACTTTCTTTCTCTTTTTTTACAATAAAAAAATAAACTGTTCAGATCCTTAACTTTTCATCTTTAACAAAAACAGCAACAAATGAAGTATACATTGCAGATTTTGATTGTTCAGTAATTATGAAAAATTGATCTAGATTGTTCAGTATCTCATTAGCTTACGTTTTAAGAATCAATTACAAAGAGGCAGTTATAAAAAAGAAAGTTTTTTTTTAAAATTCAAACAAGTTAAAAAGTATTTTTTTGTTTACTGTAGATCTTTTTTTTTTTTAAATCATCCCTAACATATTAAAGCAAAAGTTTGCTTTTCTTTACCACCACAAAAGGTTTCTAAAACTTTTTACTTGTCATATGTGTTAAGATCCTGCAGTCAACTTTTACTCTTCATATCATATGTTTTTAAGATTTTATCCACAAACTAATAAACGTTAAGTACACACATTTAGTATGTTCACACCACTGCAATACACACTACTAGGAAACAAATGCACAGCAGTCTACTACCAATGTTAGTTAAAAAAGTGCAGCTATCACAAAAGCAAAAAAATACAAATTTGTAATGAAAGCATTAGTGAATGAATTAATCAACCATTTAAAGTATTTATTTTAATTTTGTCCTTCTTATATAGGGCCTTTCCAGCTCAAGGCGCTGCCCAATACAGGATCTAACTCAAGCCGCCCGAAGCACCCACGTTTGGCATTTAATGGGTCAATAACCTTCCCATTTGCTCTGCACACAGTGTCAGAGATCTATCAAGGACAGGTTGTGTGTATGGACAGGTCTCAGTAGCTTCTGATCATCTGATTAGCAATTGTGTTTAATGGTAAAGGAATAAAGAAGTCTGTAACCAATATAACTTGTTTTCTCAACTATTTGAATGGTTACCTCCACCACCAAAAGTACACGTAAAACAGTGAATCATGTTAACAAGTAAATGCAATGATAAAAACGTGAGTATGCAGAATGTAATTCTCATAACTGCAGTTAAAAATAACAGATTAGAGTAAAAGAGAAGGCCAAAAAAAAAAAAGCCCAGCATGCAAAATTCTAGAAGTTTAAAATAATCAATAATTCAGCAATAAATATTGAGACAAGTATTTCCATACCAAATGTATACAAATAAAACACCAAGTATTTCTGTCATGTTACTGAGTGGACATATTGCTTCAGACTTACTACACAAACACATACATACACAGCCTCAAGCATACAAGAATAACGTAAGCTCACACATATGCATGCATGCATAAAAGGAACAGAGGCAGCTGAAATGAAGTAACTTTTGAAGCAATCACAATGATCTCGCTTGATAAATGGTTAACTTCGATAATTATATGTCATATAAATGCATGGGCTAACGACTGTAAAACAGAATAGATTCTAACTATTAAATACGTTTTCAAGTGAGATATAAAGAAAATATAATAACAGTTTTCCAAAAGAATAACCTAACCTCTAACGAGTTATTAATGACCACAAGTTGTTAATGACCAGCATCAAAGCAATATCTGACAATAAATATAGAATAATGTATCTAGTCTAATCCTACAGAATATTTTTCCAAATCAAGGAAATTGCACTCCAATACAATTGAAGTGGGAACGTAAAATACATAACACATGGAAGTAGTACCCTAAAACAATTTTGAAATCTGTAGCCATATTAAAACCCACTGAGTCTTTCAGAATTCGAAATCCAATACTGCAGGCAACCTAAAAATAAAAATAAAACTGGATATGTAAACAATTATTAATGATGTTACATTACATTATTATTGCTTTAGGTCCAGCGGACTCTTCCGAGCCAAATCAGGACCGGACAACCCCTGATCTGCATAAAAGATCTGCTGAAACAACCCAAGTGGCAAAACTGAAAGCTCTCCACCAGCCAGTCACTTTACAATAAAGACATCCCACGCAGGGGACGCTGAGGCTGTACTCTAATTTATCGAACCCCCGTTTACAAAAACAAAATAGAATACAAACATCATTATAAATTGTCAACAAAACACATACATATAAAATGCCTACATTGCTAAATAATAACATCATAGGAAGCCCTAGTGACTACCTGGCAGAAAGCGTCCAATATTCCCAAGCTGATCCAACAGACCTCATACACAAATAAGGAGTCTCGCCCCGGAAGAGTTTTCAAGAAAAAAGGTAGATGACTAGCCTAGCGAAGAAGAAGATAGTATAGTAGATTGATAGAACAGTTGTTGTTGTTGATTTTTATTGTCTTAATTCATCAAGATGATAAGACAAAAAAAAAAAAAAAACTAAACTAAAAATAATTAAAAAAAAAAAAATAAAAAAAAAAAAAAAATAAAAAAATAATAAAATAAAATAAAAATAAAAATAAAATGAAATAATAATAATAATAATAATAATAAATAAATAAATAAATAAAGAAAGAAATAAGAAATAAATTTAAAATAATAATAATAATAATAATAATAATAATAATAATAATAATAATAATAATAATAATAATAATAAATAAAATAAAATAAAAATTAAACGATTATATTAATCTTGCAACAGGTGAATCAAAGAGTATTTTCGCTAAGGTAATACACAAAGGATAATTAAGTTCTTTTAAGGAAGTTTTGTCGTTCATCTCCAGCGGTAAAATAGGGGCAATAGTAGAGCATGCAAACAACATGTGTTCTAAAGACAAAGGTCTGTCACAGGCACATAAAACATTTTTACAATATTTCGGTCTTATTGCATTGAGCCATATTCGATTTGCCATTGAGGAAATAGCTCTTGAGACTTTACTCTGCTCTTCAAAATGTGTGTCAAATATAATTTGTCGAAGTAAAAATTGTTCAATATGATGTTGTATTTCTATAGGGGATTTCTTCAATGCAATAACCTTGGAGTTCAAATTTGAAGCACCCTGTTTTGCCCCCCTATCTGCCCAGTCATTATAGAGAAACCCACTATGTGACGGTATCCAGCAGAAACTTACATCTGTTCCGTTAACAATTAAATTGTTGATTTTATGCTTTATTTCAATAACAATTTCTTTTCTTTCCTTAGACTTTGATTGCAAAGCCTCCAGGACGGTCATTGAATCTACACACACAACAATTTGTAAAATATTTGTTGACAGACTTTCAATTTTGCTTAGCGCCATTAAAACTGCTACTAATTCTGCAGTGAAAATCGAAATCCCCTTACCTAAATAAAAAGATTCTTTCACATTGAATTCTGGTATAACATATGCCGCTCCTACATCGGATGATTCTAGCACAGAACCATCTGTATAAATTTTTAAATGTTGATAATATTTGCTTTCTAGGTGTATTCGAGCCTTTGTGGCCAGTATGGCTGCATTATTAGATTTATTTTCTGTACAATAATGAATATCAAAATAGGCTGTTTTAAGTTCCCACGGTGGGAATGGAGACGTATAGGAAATTGGATCTAGAACTACGAAGTCTTCTTGAACAGTTTGCATAAGATCTTTTGTATATGTTGCAATTGTTTCAAAAGAAGAAACTTTTTTTGCATGTTTAGGGAAGTCTGTGTCAGATCTTAACAATATCTCTTCTTTATTATAATTCAGGACTGCTTTTGCTCTCACAATGTACTTTGCGCAAGCCAATTTTCTCCAATCAAGTAAAGGCATTATCCCTGCTAATGTATAGACTTTTTCAGTACGTGTATGGACTGATAATCCTAGAGCTAATTTTATAGCTTTGCTATCTAGGCTTTGTAACTTTTTTAAATACGATTTCGGAGCCGAAAAGTAAACCTCTTGCCCATACGTTAACTTAGATCTCATCAGAGAACAAGCTAGATGTATTAATGTTTTTGAATCCTGTCCCCAAGGTTTTCTACTGATTATTTTTAGAAGATTATAAATTTTAAGTGCTTTTTGAGAGAGATAATCAATGTGCCTTTTCCAGTTCAATTTTGTTGTAAGATAAACTCCAAGAAATTTTACTACTTTCACATACTTAAGTTCAGTGTTGTCAATCACGATTTTAGGAAGCAATCTAGGCTCTTGTCCATTACTAAACAATATTTAATTAGTTTTTTCTTTTGAAAGTTCTAACCCATTTTTAATCATAAAAGAACTTATTATATTTATTTCCCGTTGGTAACAATTTGTCACGTGTTTAATGTCAAATAGGGACGTTTTTCTTTTTAGATTTACATTCATCCATAGTGCTATATCATCAGCATATTGAGCAAGAGAAACATTTTTGCCTATCAATTTAGGTAGATCATGAATTAATATATTGAACAATACAGGTGAGATGATTGCCCCCTGAGGAATTCCTACATCTGTGTTTTGACTAGATGAATAGGAGTTACCTACTTTAACCTTTATCTTCCTATTAGATAGAAGACTTTTAATGTAAGAGTACATGTTACCTGAAATTCCTATACATTTTAACTTGTACAATAAACGAGTGTGCCACACTCTGTCGTACGCTTTATTGATGTCAAAAAAGGTAGCTAATACCCCTTTTCGTCTGGCAAATTGTTTCTTTATATTCGTTGTAAGTTTCACAAGATGATCAGTAGTTGATCTTCCCTTTTGAAAACCAGCTTGGTTAATTGGAATTACACTTGTCTTATTACAAAAATGCAATAATCTTTCCAATACTATCTTTTCCATAACTTTACATGTGTGAGAGGTTAAGGCAATAGGCCTATAACTAGAAACTACACCACGAGGCTTACCTGATTTTAGAATAGGGATTATAAGAGAGGAATTCCAGAAGTCGGGTAAATTTCCTGACATCCAAGCCTTTTGTATTATAATATGTAGTACATTCAGCCATTGTTCAGGCAGATGTGAAAGCATTTTATACGAAATACCATCTAAACCAACCGCTGAATTTTTTCGACTAAGTTCCAAAATGACATTTTGTAATTCTTTTAAGGTAATTTCAGAATTGAAGTACATATTGTTATCAGGTGGTGGCGGCTCATACTTTGTACTCTTTTCTTCTCGTTCTCTTTCTTCTTTAATGTTAGAAGGTAGACTTGATGAATGACTTATCGTAACAAAATGTTTCACAAATGCTTCTGATTTTTCTTGCGGTGTGGGAAAATTATTGCTATCTATCTTCAGAGGACATTGGGGAAGTCTATACCCATTTTGCATTTTGATAGAACAGAGCAAGAATGAGAAAGAGCAAATGAGAAAGACAGCGACAGTGGGAATTTAAAGCACTAAATTTCCAGAAAGTGGGGATACTATTTATACTGAAACCCCCGGCACCCCAACGAGGGATATTAATGATGTGTCATACGGGTAGATGTTTGATATGAATAAGATAAAACTCCCGAGGGGGAAAAAAGCTGAATGGTTTAACATGCACTGTTCATTCCTGATTAATTCGGAGGAAAAAAACAAGGGTGCAAAGTTAACAGAGAAAATAACAACAACAACAAAAGAAAATATAAATGGCAACAGCAATCCACTGGCCTTAAAAACAAACTATAGCTATCAAGACATACAATACAGTCTGTACGTACAATATCAAAATAAATACACTTATAAAAAGACTTCTTCCTCTTCTGGTATGGGCAAGACAAGCATAAACGTACAACTACCCTTGCATTCAATTTTTTTTAAATTTTTTTAAAATTTTTTTTTCCTGACATTTGAGCATTAATAGGAGTGTGTGAGGTATTTGTACTATTAAAACAGGGAATGAGTGGTTAATTGATTTTATAACAGTTATTTGAAACAAAAGAAGCAATTGTTTATGAGGTATACCAAGCTGAAGTTTCATAAATAATTTCAAGAAGTTGATAGTTTTGTTTTTGTTGTTTTAAAATTTTGTTTTTATCCCACTGCCATTGGTCAGTGGCAAGGCGTTCATCTGGCACATCGATGAACCAAGTTCCTGTTTGAAACCTGTGGTGGGCAAAATAAAAAGTGGTAAGTTTTCACTGACCACCTTAGCAGTATGATTGCTCTCACGATTCAGTGTTGATTAAGATCCATACACCTCTTCCCTGAGGTGGTTATTCCTGTCTACCATCTCTCCGAAGGTGGGTTGGACATTAATTAAACTTCAATGTTCATTCTGTTGAAAGGTTTGTAACAATTTTTTTTTCTTTTCTTGGGGGGTGTGGGGGGGTGGGGGGGGGGTTACTAACATGCGTCTTGTTAAGAAATTAATAAAAATTGGTTTTCATAATAAAAAAAAGACATGACCAAATTTAAGTACATCTTCCAGTATCACACAATATTTTTTAATTTCTGGGAAGTGATGGTGGGATGTGATACTGCTTCGTACATGTTCGTTGAGTCCTACCTATCATTGGAACTGAAAAAAACTGTTCATTGGCACCAACTGCCTGACTAAAGTTTTGTGCATAAAATACATGTTTCTCACAAATATCTTCTAATTTCAAATTCCAGGCACTTAACTATCTTTCCTCACAATAAAAGAATTCCCTTTAACAAATATTAATGAATTTAATCATTTTTTTAGAGAGAAGCCTTGTGGCTTGACCACTGATAAAATAAATCATTTTCAAACTCACAGGTAAAGATTGGTTTTACCAAGGTTCTAACAACATTTCGTTAATAAAAATAACAACAATAATAATAAACAGTAGTGCGCAAGCCATTATATATAATTTACAATACATGTTATTTCTACAAAACACAAAAATTAATTGACAGCTGAATAATAACAAATGTGATTAATAAACTTCCAAGCACAAATAGTGGTTGCAGCAATGCCATAGCTTGCAATAAAATCCCACCCATCACACATATGCGGTTTACAAACACAAAATCTCAAAATAGTTACCTCATAATACCACTTTATAAAAAGAAATTAAAAACTATAATAAAATATACATATCTGTTGGTGTATATTTGGTTTTTATTATAAAAACTTTTAGCACAAACAAAAACCAAAGCCTTAACAAAGAACATAATTTTTTTTAAAACAAAAAGACTGAATGTGAAATTTACCAAATGTGGTCTTAAAAATCATAATTTGTGGAGAACACGTTTTTTTTTTTAAGTTAATAAAATAATACTACACCTACTTAAAATGCAATGCAAAATCAAAACAATAGTCATGCTAAATGAATCACACAATTTAAATGCTATCATTTGAAGGAAAATTACATCAACATGTAAATAGTGTAATCGTTGGGGTTAGGAAGATAAAATGACAATCATTTCTGGAAGATAAAATGACAATCATTTCTTATAGGTTTTGTATTACACATAAATTTAGTAAAATCAAGAAAAGGTAACTACATGAATACTGTTTCAACTTAGGGACAAAAACATTGAATTAGAACATTACATTACATTATTATTGCTTTAGGTCCAGCGGACTCTTCCGAGCCAAATCAGGACCGGACAACCCCAGATCCGCATAAAAGATCTGCTGAAACAACCCTAATGGTAACACTGAAAGCTCTCCACTAGCCAGTCACTTTACAATAAAGATATCCCACGCAGGGGACGCTGAGGCTGTACTCTAATTTATCAAACCCCCGTTTACAAAAACAAAATAGAATACAAACATCATTATAAATTATCAACAAAACACATACATATAAAATGCCTACATTGCTAAATAATAACATCATAGGAAGCCCTAGTGACCACCTGGCAGAAAGCGTCCAATATTCCCAAGTTGATCCAACAGACCTCATACACAAATAAGGAGTCTTGTCCCGGAAGAGTTTTCAAGAAAAAAGGTAGATGACTGGTCTAGCGAAGAAGAAGATAGTATAGCAGATTGAAAGAACAGAGCAGGAATGAGAAGGAGCAAATGAGAAAGACAGTGGCAGTGGGAATTTAAAGCACTAAATTTCCAGTTCAGTTCAGTAAATAGATTACCGTCCCCGGACACAGGTGCGAATAGGGGACATTCTAAATTTCCAGAAAGTGGGGATACTATTTATACTGAAACCCCCGGCACCCCAACGGGGGTTTGAATTAGAACTATTAAATTTCAAAACAGCATTTCAAAAGCTACAGCTCTATGACCTGCATAGTTCCCAAGCAGAACATGAATGCAATGCACTTTTAACAACTATGTACAACTGACACACATCACACTCAATAAACTGCCATACCCAAACAACTGACCCAATTTGCCTTGCATTCATATTCACAGACAAAACATAAAATATCATAATCAAAAGATTAATAAATAAATAGAAAAATAATAAGCACTGTAGATTTTAAAAAAATGAAAGTACTACAGTCTTTAACATGAATATAATTACAAGTGCAACTATGAAAGTAAGTAACCTCCAACCAATCCACTCCAAATGAACATTACACACAAGCTGACCACTAATGAATGCATGCACGTACACACAAGCTGACCACAAATGAATGCATGCACGCACACCCAAGCACACACACAAAGTGTGCACTCTAAGATCACAATATATGTATATTGAATAAACTTGCATACATACTTTAAAATGGCACAGATTTTGGTCTTATTTTGAAGCATTTAATCACGCCATGCAGAGAATCTTAGAACTTAACACTAATTCCTATGGTTCATATGTTTCATATAAAAAACAAATATTTATACAAATTTATTATGAGATTCTGTTTAAATAGTGTGTAGCACCATATAAATTACAAGTGCAGAAAATCAAAACACATTTAATATGCATGCTATTATTGTCTTTCAGCTTAGCCAAAAGGCTTGGAAGTGTTAAAGACATATATTTGTAGTCTATATATTGTAATAGATTAGAGACATCTTTTAAAACGTTAGAGCCCAAACTTTCTCAATAATTTCCAATTTAAAATGAACAATCACAAATCAATAACTACTACACAGCCATCTTGAAATGGGGTTCACTCGAGCTATCTTACAATGCCTTAGAAATAGCCAATAGCTTGTATAATAAATCATGAAGATCCCACAGATTCTGATTCAAAATAGCAGGTCAAACATTCTAATCCAAAATATTTTGGACTTGTGGAGACCTAAACAAAAAAAAGAGTAGAAATAAAATGTATTACAAAAATAAATAAATAAATAAATATAAGATAAAATAAAACAACATTGGATCACATAAACAAGATTCATGTTTCAAAGCATTACCTTTAAATATTCTCACAACCAATTCCACACACAACATACATACTAGAAAACACGATAAGGTTCAGTTATTTAGGAAAAAAGGATAACTTTCAAAAGGCAGCTAACTGCAAAGAACACTATATCCAATGGACACTTGTCAGGGGTGCTGAAAGCACTTGTCTGGTTACCAAATGCAAGTAAACATTCCCTCAGATGACCAAAAATTTGCAACACCCCCGCCTAACAGGCAACCTTTTAACTCTAATATTTCTTATCTATTTTTATGTCTATTGAAATTTTTTGTCAAGCTGCACTGAATCGTACACTGTCTCTCATCAGGTACAGACACATTTCAGTTTAATTTAGTATAACGTGCTAGTGAAAATTCTGGAGGACACCTGACTTTGGATGGGTCACTAGTCCAAGTTGAAAATCCTGGCTTTAAGCACCCTTGGTAGTATTATTCTACACACAATAATAATGTGGCCAAACAACAGCAAAATCACAGATCAAAATGCTTTGTTTAAAAAACCTGCAATCCTAAAAAAAACATTAGGCATTAAAACAAGTCCAGCAGAGGACGGATGATGCAGGTGTAGTGGAGGTAGGAGGACGCCAGGAAGAAAAGTTGATACAGAAGAATGTTCAGCCAGTCGATGACAATCCTGCGTGGTTCTTTCTGTTCTGGCCCCTCACTGTGACTAGGAGGGAAGTGGCCATGAGCTTCGAAGTACTCCAGCAGCTGTTCCTTTTCTTCATAACGGCTGTACAGCCACTTCAACATACCATCAGTGTTGCGGGGCACATTAGCTATTGGGTAGACATGGTAGTGGACATGCATATCTTGTGGCTCTCTGTAGCCGACGCACATGCCAAGCATGTCGGGTGGTGCTCCTTCATTGTTGCGGTATGCAATGGTCATGTCCACGATCCATTTGAGAGGGTGCTGAGGGTCATTACTCCCACCTATACAAGAAGTTTTTCATGTACTGCTTTATAAATGTCATATATAATCTCTTTCTCTCTCTCTCTCTCTCTCTCTCTCTCTCTCTCTCTCTCTCTCTCTCATACACACACTCACAACTGAAATGCATGACTGTACAGAAGAATTAATGAACGCTTAGCCCTCCCCATAAATTATGTTTGAAGATATCAATCTCATTCGTCCATATCTTTGTAACAATCAATGTTGACATTCAATGCTGGTACATGTAAAAGTTTGGTTTTTTTTTTTTAGAGAATATATCACTTTATATGGAGTTTCCAAGCAATCAAAGCAGATTAGAATTTTTTGAAAATAAAAAAATATAATAAAAATTCTGGGTCAATAACCACCCCGACAATTTGTGAAGGTTACATAAAGCCTGTCATACACCAGTAAATAAATGTACCACAGAGTTAGAAGCTTTTTAATCTTCACTGCTTGGTAAAAACATACTAACAACAATATGAGCCCATGACATTCATTCTAATCCTGTAACTACATTTCATTTGAATGATATTAACCAGCCCAGATGTATACAGATCACTCACAAGTTCCATTTGGTAGGTTTTCAACACAGCTGACATCAGATTCATCTTCCACAGGAGCACCGATTGTGTCAATGATGGCTTTCAGAGCTCCCAGCCTAGGTAACGTCACCCTCTGGAGCACTGCATAACCATTCTTCCTGGCATAACTGTATTGACAAAAATACAATCGAAATAAGACAAAATAATACTCTCACAGAATCAACAATTCCCACTTCTTCAAAAGCTAACAAGTCTTATTTTAAGACTCTAGCTTAAGTGAAATGCATCCATCTAAGATAATGTTTGTTTTGCCTGAGAAATTGTCATGCACCACTCTGCTATGGCTTTTTCCACTCTATAGTTAAAACTCGATTTTCACAACAATTGCATCATACACTTCAGTCCGAACTGAGTAAAGACAAATACAGTGGAACCTCTCACAACGACCCCCCTCTATAACGACTACCCCGCAACAACGACCCATTTTATTTTAACCGATATATTTCCTTATATTGCTGTCATCAGTATAGCGACTCCCTCGCTATAAAGTCTAACGACCGATCTTTGCAGACCGTATAGCGACTTTCTCGGCATGACTGCACAATAAAAACTGTCTACGGTCTTGTTCAGCACAGTCAGACAGGTACCTATATGTGACACGCCAGCCGATAAAGTAATCTATAAGTTTGACGTCATCTTGTAACGTCACATTCTAGATTCTACTCGTTTGGGGTTTGCATTTCACTTTAGTCACATCACGAGCGCGGCACTGAGAAGAAGCAAAGAAAGCGTGATGGGATGATGGAGTCTGCAAAGAAAAGAAAATTTGTATCTCTGGAAGATCGAGTTAATGTTGTAAACAGACACAAAAAAGGAGAGACTGCCATTGCGATCGCAAAGAGTCTTAAAGTTGGAAAAACACAAATTCAAGGAATTATCCGAGACAAAGATGACATTCTTAAAAGGTGGGAAAGTGGTGATAATGCCGATCGTACGCGATCAAAACGGAGGAAGACAACATACTCGGAAGTAAATGAGAAATTTTGGGATTAGTTTCTGGATGCTAGAAGAAAGAATATTCCGATCACTGGCAAATTGATTCAAGAAAAGGCCATTATGCTCTCTGTAAAGAACCCTCTCTATAAAGACCGATTTTTGTCAACATTTTCAAGGTCGTTGTAGAGAGGTTCCACTGTACCTTTGAAATTACCATACTTAGCATATTTTATCTGTAGTCTTTACTAACAACTTCTATGAATTGAGGAGTGAAGTATCTACTATGCCCATTTTAACTGTTTCCAATGCAAACTTAGAACTGCATATTTTCAGGGAAGACTTACCTTTCATGAATATGTCCAGACAGAGTGGATACAAAAAGAAACAGATAAATTTATTTAAAAGATGCTAGTTAAGCATTTCATAATTATTGTAGACTAAATTATGTTTTGTGATTGCATGCCCATACATCATGAATATGTGCAAGTCTATAGTAGCTGTACAAGTGAACAGACTAAAGTACTGAAACTGAAACTAACCTCTGGCTGACTTCTAGTCTTTTGCGCAAAAATCCTCCTTCAGGAAAAACTACAATCCACTTGCGTCCTTGTGTCAAAAAGCAAGCTTTGAGATGTTCAGCCAATAATGTAGCCTGCAAATCACGAGTATCTTTCCCCTGCAAAAGAAATTAAATGGTTCAACATCGGCCTTTGCATTTGTAAGAATTGTCGTTCATTATACAGGCTATTATTTATTCAAATGCTTAACAAATGGCAGAAAATAATTCCTTTGATAATAATAAAGAGTTGTTGAATTGAATTTACTGTAAAACAGTTTCTTCCAAAGTCAGTGAAGGAGCATGCCAATGCTATAGCAGACCTGTTTATTCCTCAATTTGACTGTCAGTAAATTAGGTCAAGTTGTCAGTAATTGTAGGCCTCTGTCAGTAATCAATTACGCATCTTTCACACACAAAATAACAAATGTTTTGTTACTGTCCAAAACGTTAATTCATACATCTTAAGTATAGCTATTACCTTAGTCGTTTTCCAATTCTGCCTTTAGAAGGAATCCCAGTGCTGAATGTCTGACACTAGTTGGTCATCATTTACTAAAACAAGATCCTCAAGTCAAGGTCATCTGCCCTTCTTTATGTCTGGCTGGGTTTACCTTTTGTATTAAAAATGCATCACGAAAACCTTATATAAACTTATAGTCTTTATCTCCCATACAGGTACCATCCCATCTTATATCTGGGAAATTAAAATCACCAACAATATAAACAACAGCTGTAATAATAATTCATTAAGCAAGCAAGGCCACTTCTCTCTGTATGCATCTCTATATCTTTGAGACAAATGTTTTGATTTTTTTTGTTTTTAGCATCAAGTCAGAGTCTCAAATCTCTGTTTCACTCCGCTTGGAAGGCAGCTTTGCTTTACTCATAATTATTGAAGGCACTAGCACACGTACGCTGACAAAGAATGGAATGGTGGCACGCTGTTATGATTGAGACGCACATGAAAGTTCGGAACATTTTATTTTGCAAAACATGCGATTCTAGTGTGTATTTACCTTTGATTTGATTCTGCTGCTGCTAGAAAAAGCTTCATTCATAATATTGATAGTTTTCGTGGATCGATATTGCTGAAGTATCATTGAGAATTTTATGGAATTGCTTGTTTATTATCGATCAAAGTTTCCAGATCTATCTGACTGTAGCTTATAAACTGTGGAATGTTCTATGTTCTAAGATAGCACATAGTTCCGATGACGAATTTTAGTTTCATTGGGTGTTATTGCATCAATCTGGAATGTTCTAAGCTTTACTGGATTGCAGAGAGGCAATATAAGTAATGCAATATCTGCTTGCAAAAAGTGATTTTTGAAGTTATTTTCTGAAAGCGACCTTGTATGCAGTTGTCACTGTTGTGTGTTTGCTGAATAAAGTTGGAAACATTATACAACCACTCCCTACCTTGTTGCTGAGTGAAGAGGTAGCGTGGATAAACAAATTCGAGTTACATATATCAAAATTCAAGCATCGGGGCTGAATTGACTATTGATAAATCATGTAACACACGCGGACCTGAACACAGATATATATCACAGTGCACATGCAAACTTTTTGTATGTGGAAAGCAGTAATCCTATTGAAAATGCAGACCCGTAGTCTGCTATAGCGAAAGTCTGTTGGACTTTTTTTTTCTCACTCGCCTGAACCGTGACCGTAATTTTATACCCCTGACCATAACACCGTAATAAGGGTTCCAATGCCGTACAAAATACGGCGACACTGTAATGGTAAACAGGTCTGCTATAGATAAAATTGGCATGTTCTTTGTTTCATTCCACTTTTATTTACCAATCATTCCCACAGTAAATCAGAACAACACAACAATATTTACAGACTACAGGATTTGTACTGTTACTGCACAGACTTGTATTTAATAAATAATGATCTCCTGTATTATAACTCAGTCCTACCTGCCTGATGAAGAAGTCTCTGCGGATAGAAGATATGATGCCAAAGTTGGTGAAGCGGAACATGTAGTCCATAATCCACATGGTGTTCCCAGAAACCATGCCCTTGGTCCACATAGCTAGCATGACCAAGGGGGCGTCAGCTGTTGACTGGTGGTTTGCCAGCAACACTGCTTCCTGGTCCGCAATCTTAGAGATATCATCACCAGCTTCTATCACTGTTCACAGAAATAGAGATAATAATTTATAAAATTCTTGATTCAACTGATTAATCAAAACTATCAAGCACCAAATCTTCAGAGGTAAAAGAACTTGCAATCAAACATCCGGCCTGCTAATTTGGGAATATTTTTAGTTTGAAATAGTTTTATGGATTTCTTTAGTTTACTCAGGTATATTCTTATATCTTGTGTTTACAGTACCTACCACCACAACCAGACTATATAGATACATTTTTCTGATAATGCTATCAGTTTCACAAAAAATGTTCTGTCATCTTAGTTATTTATTTTACCGTTATAGCCCAAAGTTATGGGGACTGAACTCTTATTTGTGCGAAGATGTTAAGGGAAGTAAATGGCGGTAAAAAGTCTATTGCAATGCCATTTTCTGATTTCTAAAGAAATTATTGGACAATGGAGCTCTCAGAAAAGAAGCATTCAATCCATGAATGGCTGAAGGTTTTATTCACACACAAAAATAATACTTACCACCGTATTTTCCAGACATCATCCATAAAACAACAAATGACTGTAGAGCTCTAAAGGTAAAAGCTTCAATCTTCCAGTACATATCTGGCCACAGAAAGCGCATTGGTAGCAAAACTAGAGCCCACATCACATATGCAAAAAGTCCAATAAAATTAGTCACAAAGAACACTGCGAAATTCCATGTATAAATCAAGATATCTCGAAGGCCTGCCATAGTTGTTTTCAACCAACACTCGTCCTGAAATGTGGAAAAAAAAAAGGTAATTAAATACAATTATAAAATACATCGATTATTATATTAACAAACATCATACAACCATTATGTTTCAATGAACGAATGACATTATTACACTTATCTACTGTTTTCTGTAGTTCACAATAGCATAGCAATTGCATAGCATAGTTAGGCATGCAGGCTAAAGTAAAAAGCCTTTGGCCCTCATAAATTCTATCTTGATGATGATGAGGGTCCCAAGACCCAAACCCCTGGCCTCAGTGCTTACCAATTTAGAATTGTATATTTTAAGGGCGACTTACTACAGTAATTTAATTGACAAAAATTCACTGCTGGACAAACCTTTTCAACAGCAAACTTGGATCTCCTCCTTGCAGCTAAACCCAAAACACCTCTCAGGTCACGTAACAACCAGAATTTTTTGGCGATTGCTTCCCTTTATTTCCCAAGCCAGTTACCCAAATAATAGCAAAAATAGATATATTAGTCAATAAAAAATTAAGAACAGCAACAAATAGACTATAAGGAAAACCTAACACCAATTTTTAAAAGGCAGCATTAAGGCAAGGGTTTGAAAGTGTATACACTCAAAACATTTTAGCGGTTTTTTTCCATGACAGACAAATACAACTTGAAACAAATCTGGTAAACAGATAAATTGTAGGTGCTCGTGAATAATTGGCCCCTATTTAAAAGAATTTTATAACTTTCTTTATTATTTAGCATAATAGGGTAAATATTTAAAACGTAAAATGTTTCCAATGTATATTTAACACCTTGTTGTATTTTGGTACATACTTTTAAATTTTCTAAATTGTGTAGACTATATTTGTTAATCTCTAAAGGTAGCCTTTTCAAGGCGATACCGACCTAATTTTCACAGCGCTTTGGGAGAGTAAATGACGTGTAGAGAGTTATAGGGAAGATACTGGAAGAAGAGTTTCATCAACTGTGTAAATGTGAAGCTTATTGTAGTATTTTTGTACTTTCCCACAAACAGTATTAAATTTTAGTTTTCTGAATACATATAAATTGAAAGATTTATGTATTATTATGATGGTACACTGCCACTGGTGGGATAACCATATGCCTTTATAGTTTATGTCTGCAGAGTGTGACTGTATAGTGTTGTAGGCCTAGTCAGTGTTGAAGTAACCTAACCCTAACACTCTTCTATGATGACATTTGATTTATAATATAATATTTTATGTGTTCCTAATATTAATGTTTGCCACAGTCTTTCTGTTTTATCAATACAATACCATACATCTTTATTGTTATCAGTGTTGTCTGCTCATGTCCTTTACTGTTAAAGTTTACAGTGTCTCTAATTTCGTTTTATTTTCAGATATTTGCATATCTGTTCCACTGAGAAACCAAAATGGTTTTAGCTGATCTTGGGCGGAAGATCACTTCTGCCTTGAAATCATTGAGCAATGCTACCATCATCAATGAAGAGGTATGTGATGACTCAACCTTTAGATCTGTATTAACTAAACATGTAACTATAAGTTCTACAAATCTTTGAATGAAACTTTCATTCTACCTTCAGATTTAAGCATGAAGTCTGGGAATCACCATCATACCAAGAAATTTAGAGAAGCAATCATGATGTACTTGTAGAGATCGAGCAAAGAAATAATCCTTATTATTGAATAAATTCAGTATTTTCATTGTAATTTATATTGCGATAGTTAATGAAGTTAATATATAACTATGTAAATTTTCTGGTGTGGGATCAGTGATCACTTGTTTTACAAGATTTTGTTTTCAATAAAATAATAATGTTGGTAACTTAGCAATATATATTCATTCACTGATTTAGTAGTATCAGTTTGTCTTAAAGGCTCTTATGATGAGTATTTGATGATTTAATATTTGCATTATGGCATGTGGCAGCAAATTTAGAGTAAGTACATATATTATTGTTCATCTATGACACTTTTGCATAAGCAGTCTTATGCTATTGCTTCATGAGTTGAAACTTTACTTTGGACCTTGAGTGTTTCATGCAGAGAACCGCATGTCAACTGTAGTGCTAGGAGTATGGAAGTGGGTTATCCAAGTAATAATGCTGATTATTTGGTTTTAGGTGCTCAATGGCATGCTCAAGGAGATTTGTGCTGCTCTGTTGGAGGCTGATGTAAACATTCGTTTAGTAAAGGGACTGCGAGAGAATGTCAGGTGTGTATAAAAATAAAATACATTAGAATAATGGCAATAAAATGGTATAGTTATATAATTATTTTAGCGTACATAATTATTTTAACTACTTCAGTAGCTGAGGTCTTCATCTTTACTGGATTGCACAGTAAACTATTCAGTATATATTATATATATGTTGATTGCAAATTAATTTAGGCATGAATTCCACTGCTTGTTGCCGTAGTGGTAAACAATAAGATACTGCATTTTAACCTTTATGGAAGGTTATAAATTAATACATAATCTTGCTTTGTATTACATAATTAATTACCTTCTGTGTGTATGTTTAAAACAGTGACATTTTTAGTTCATATTTTAACCTTTTTACGACTTTAGATCTGTGATTGACTTCGATGAGATGGCTGGCGGTCTCAACAAGCGTCGTATGATTCAGTCTGCAGTCTTCAAAGAGCTTGTCAAGGTAGGATTTCAGAATTTCTCTTTATCAGAATTTCTCTTTATCTTTTTCTGTTTGTCCGATATTCTATTTATCTTTCTCAAATTCTCTTGATCTAGTTCTGTTTATCTCATTCACAAACACACACATACACTCACAGACACACACGCACATACAACTCTTTCTTCCTCTTTGTTGCGTTATCTTCCTAATGAAAGAGCTAACTGTAAATTCAAAAATATTTAATAAAATTATGGTTTTTGATTCTGTGTAAGAAGTTTAACTTGAAATTTATGCAAGTTTATTGGTGTTTGTGAGTTATGTTTAAAATTTACCTTTCACTGTGGACTATAGTGTATGTTCTATGGAACTGTTCTTAAGATTTAGAATTTGAGTTAATGTTGGTTGTTTATCTATTGACTTGTTTCAGCTGATTGATCCAGGGGTCAAGGCATGGCAGCCTGTCAAGGGACGCAACAACATCATCATGTTTGTTGGTCTGCAGGGTAGCGGTAAAACCACCACTTGCACCAAGGTACTGTAACCACTATCAACCCCATTCTCTCAGTGAATCTTTGAGTAGTTAATAAAATGTTGAACATCAGATTGGGTTAATTTAGTGATTCAAATGTTCAAGGTATTATCACACAAAAAAACTTACTGCACAGAAACCAGAGGTATTCCTTTGTGTATGCTGTAATCATTCCATTTTTTGAGTAAACTGCTTGTTTGAGTTACACTGATGTTAAGATTTCTCTTTGATTGTTATGATGGCATAGATCTCCTCTTACAGCTGGCCTACTACTACCAACGTAAAGGATGGAAGACAGCTTTGATCTGTGCTGACACTTTCCGTGCTGGTGCCTTTGATCAGTTGAAACAGAACGCTACCAAAGCCAGGATCCCTTTCTATGGAAGGTATGAAGCTAACAAGATAGATATAATGATGATGTTCACTTGTATTGTGCCAATATCCTTTACAAAATGAATGCTCAGTGCTCATAAGGAAGATTTGAAAACACTAAATGAAACAGTTGGAAAGAAAAAGGGAGCTTGTTGGAGGGGAGAAGTATGATTACAAGGCCTTGAGTGAATTGTTTTCTGTACTGTATGGGATGTGAGTCTGGAAATAGAAAATATTTGGTACAGCAGTAGGGGGTATTCTTGGAATACCAAGTAATTTATTATGACTGACTTAACTTATTGAGTATTGCAAGCAAAAAGAAAGACATTTTGGGGGAGAGGGGTTTGAGGATATGACTTTGTAATTGATATTACGAAAACAATATGATTTTGACACTTTATTGTCTCTTTATCTCGGGAAATTCTGGACCGCCTCTCCAGGGGAAGGCGTAGTCACAGCCTGTGGCATGCCCAAACCCAACCTACCTAATATTAGTTGTGGTTTTGAAATTTTGCTGGGGGAGCAAACCGGAGTACACGTAGAAAACCACCGAGACGTTACCTGAGTCGAAAGTAAATACTATTTGATTGATCCCACACCTGTCAGGCGCCATTTGTTTCTTGCCTTTGGACAAGGCAAGTTAGTCCGGCATTAGACCACATGGCTACATAACACATCTGTCAATCTATAATTGCAATTGCGCTTACTTTTTCCAGTTATACAGAAGCTGACCCTGCAGTGATTGCCCAGGAAGGTGTAGAAAAGTTCAAGAAGGAGAACTTTGAGATCATCATCGTTGACACCAGTGGTCGGCACAAGCAGGAAGATTCGCTTTTCGAGGAGATGTTGCAAGTGGAGCAGACCACGGTTAGTTCACTGGGCATTTATTTGTTTTGTTTGTTTCCTTAACCATTCATTTAGTTTTTAACCCAAGAATGAAATTATAATAAATGTAGTCTGATAATATAGCAGATTTCTTTGTGAACCTTGGGATTTCCTTATGATAAAACTAGTTGTAGACTCTTGACCTTTTCTTTCTTCAAATACCTATGATTATAGTTGTTATTTATTTTGTGTTTACAGCAACCAGACAACATTATCTTTGTGATGGACGCTTCCATAGGTCAGGCTTGCGAATCACAGGTAACTGGTTCTGGACATTCTCTGTTTATAGTGTGTGATTGTTTGTAATTAACCCAATTTGCCTGATTATAAATGATATGAAGTATTGAGTGCATCCATTGGTATTATGCATTGCCTCCAAATGCTTTCTTTCTTACTAGATGTTAAAACATTCCGTATGCATTTTAGTTTTACAATCATGCATTTCTTTAATGCAGGTATATTTCCTGCAAACACATAAATATTAAAATCAAATAAATGGGGAGTGGAAACTGAAGAAGAAGAAGAAGAAGAAGAAGAAGACTGACTGTGACAGTTTGCACTGGCCACTTTCTCTTTGAATTAATTATTGGTACTAAGATGTCCTTACTCAGAAATGTGGGTCCCGCAGAAAATTGCATTTTTATGTTTAGTATTTGTCAACTTAATTGCAATAAACGTGTCTACCCGTGTGATCTGTTTTTCATTTGTGTTTTTGTGTGTGTTGTTCTTTTTTTTAATGATTTTGGATTTTCTTGTACTGTTGTATGCTATAGTGAGACTGTTAATGTTATGTTATGGATTATTTGTTAGAATTTTTTTTTCCTGTGTTCAGGCTCGTGCTTTCAAGGAAAAGGTCGATGTCGCCTCAGTCATCATCACAAAGTTGGATGGTCATGCCAAGGGTGGTGGTGCTCTTAGTGCGTAAGTAAATAAAACCATTTTGTGTTACAATTTATATCACAACAAAAATAATAATAATACTATTAATAATAATAAATTTTTTTAACATTTGGTGTTGTAAACTTTGACCTTTTCTAAATGAGTTTGGAAAAAGTCAACATTTTAATTTTACAAATTGCAATACAGATTGTTTACTACCATCATTTTATTGATTGTTGTACTTTTCAGCGTTGCTGCTACAAAGAGTCCTGTCATTTTCATCGGCACTGGAGAACACATAGACGACTTTGAGCCATTCAAAGTGCAACCTTTTGTCAGCAAATTGTTGGGTGAGCATTTTATATCTATTAAAAAGGTACACGATGTGGTAACCTGGTGGCTCAGCTGATAGGGAGCTAGTTTCCATGCCAAAGGTCACCGGTCCCAACCTTGCAGGGGAAGAACTTATGTGACTTGGATACGAGACTTTCAGGTCAACGAGGATTTTCTCCGGGTACTCCGGTTTCCTCCCTCCCTTCAGTAATGGTATTGGATGCAATCAGTCTCAAAGTTTGGAAAATAAACATTCAGATTCCTTTCTGTCTTATAATAGCGTGCTTTTACACCACATGTTTGAGCAATAGTTGTTGGTGCGTGAGAATGGGTGAAACATGTAAGCGTGTATGTTGGTACAGATCGCAGCGCTTTGTGCCTGTGATTTGGGAAAAAGCGTGTATTGTTTTCTTGTGCCTTGACACTCAGGAAGAGTATGCTACATCTGCATCACTTTCTTATCATGACTTTCACATTTGGCTTTGTTTTGATGTAAGAAGTGAGAGATTTGTTTTGTGTACTAAGGACCTACTTCATGGGCCTATTTACCTTCTCCCATCTCTTGCTCATTGTTAGAACTGACATTTGTTTCCAAGAAAGTGAAAATTGCACAAAAATCAAATAGTAATGTTATAAAATTTCAGGTATGGGAGACATTGAGGGCCTTATTGACAAAGTCAATGAACTGAAACTGGACGATAACGAGGAGTTGATGAAGAAACTAAAGCATGGTGAGTAGCTAGTAGTTCTTGACCGTTTTGTTGTTTTAAAAGTAAAATTTATTTTCAATTTTTAAAAATTTATTAGAGGCAGGGGGAAGGTGTATCTAAGGAATTAGCCCTATTGTGTTACAGGTTGACACTTGCATTGATGATTTTTTTTTTTTAAATTAGAGAAAGGGGTGGGGGGGTAGAAAAAAAAAAGGTGTATCTAAGGAATGAGCCCCATTGTGTTAGCTTCCTGAGGACAGGTTGCCACTTGCATGACTATGCTCAGACTAACACCCACCCAGACCCTGCTCCACTCATAATGAGTATCTCAGCAGTATAGACAGGTCTTTGTGAGTAAGCTGTGCAGGTCACCCAACAAACATTTCTGCTCTGGGTCTGGGGACTTTCCCATGGATTGTTAAGTGAAACCTTGTTGTTCCAGTGTGTGATCCATATTGCAAGTATCCTAGATCCACCTTATTGAAATGTGATATGGAACCACTTATAGGGTCATTTTTATAATTATTTATAGGAAAAGGTTTTATTAAAATTCATAGATAAAAATGTGTGCTTTTATTTTGTTTAAAGTTACATCTATTACATACTGTTATTCAGTTATGTTTTATAAGAGAAGCTGAAAATTGTACTAAATTTTCTGATCATCTTAGTATGATCTGTCCTGTAATATAGATGAATTAGTACGAATTTACATTGTCAGTGATTTCCATTGGCATATCATGAGATTATAAATATTTTCTGTGTCATTACCTGCACGATGTGTAGCAGTGAAATTTTTATTAAAATGAAAGTTTTTATAATGAGCTCTAAGGAACAGATATGTTTTTGAAGTATGGTTTTTGGGATTTTTCATTTTATTTTTGTAATTTTTTTTTTCCAGGTCAGTTTACATTGCGGGACATGTATGAACAGTTTCAGAACATCATGAAAATGGGTCCATTCAGTCAGATCATGGTAAGTAGCCACACAATATTTAGTACTCGATTTACGTCTTTAGTTATTTTGGTGAAAAGAAACTAAAACATTATTTTGTGGGGGATCTCGTCTGTTTGAAGCCACGTGGTAAGCGTAAAGGGAAGTAATACGCAGCGCGCTATGCTTGAACGATTACTTCCCTTTACTGTGTACATCCACTTTGCGCCCAATTACTATTACATTGGGGAAGGGAGGGGGTTTATTAAATATTTAATTACACTAAATATATTATTCCATGTGATCACTTGTAATGTTTCACGGATTTTTTTGATTTTTTTTTTTTTTAAATCTTACAGGGAATGATCCCAGGCTTTAGTTCCGACTTCATGACAAAAGGCACTGAGCAAGAGTCAATGGCCAGACTGAAGAGACTCATGACCATTATGGACAGCATGAATGATGCTGGTGAGTACATCGTTCTGACAGTTCTCAAATTAAATTTTTGTTTTTCAATTCACTCAGATTTGAGAAGCAAGGGTGGGAGGGGAGAGGGGTGGGAAGAGAGAAGGAGGAAGGGGGTGGGGGGGGGGGTCAGTTAGAAAAACACATAAAAATGACATTTGTAAGATTATATATGAGTCATTCTTTGCTAGTCGTAAATGTTGCGGTACATTTTGTTCAAGGCCCATAAAAAAAAATGTAAGCTAGTTTTGAAACAAAATAAAAATTAAATTTGTGCTCTAATAAGGTAAATGCAACTGGAAAAACGGCACCATGGCAGATAGTTAATTATTAGTATGGTAAATATTGATTTAAATGCAATTTTTTGGGCTAAAAATGGCGTCTGACAAGAGCCCTTCACACCCCTTGCGTTTTAAACTCCCCATAAAAAAACAGTAAAGATTACTATATCTAACTGATTAATGAAATGTGATTGTCCATGGTTTGAAGAAAGTAGCAGCACAGTCAGTTGCTTAAATTTGCTTGATTTTAGCCGTAAATTTGGGGTTTAAAAAAGAGGGTTACTTGAGTACTCATGACGTCACAAAAATCAGAATCTCAAAGCAAGGTCAAGCAGACGACACAAGAATTGAATTATCAAAATCTAATAGGAATTAAACAAACAAGCAAAAAGCACGCACATTGGTATGAAAAATAACGCAGAAGACATGTCAGGAGATTTGTAGTAATTTTTTAAAATTATGGTGTTACATTGGTCATGCAAGTAACCAAAGTTTGTTTTTAAAGTTTTTTATTTTTTGGTAAGCTGCATTTCCAAACTCTACACACAACTAAATGACGTTTTATGGAAAATATTCACGTGATGTTCATTTTTACATCAAATTCTATGACTTGTCACATGGAACGAAAGAGAAATGCGCAAGAAACCGCGCAATTTGTTTGGCTTGGTACACGCAAATCAAGTGTTGTTTCGTTTGCACTACGTTTTTTAGCGTCGATCGTTAAGTTTAAAAGTGTTTCTAATGCTTTATTTTATTCAACAAAAGACTCGGTTATTATCGAGCAACAGTATTTTAAGAATGTTAATCAGTTTAACAGTGACTGCACTCCGATGGCCTGAAGATAGTGTCATGTATGATGCAAGAAACCGATAAATACAGTGATCAGCTTTGTTCTGGTAGAAAATGTGTTGTTTCCTTACGTATTGTATTTGTTTCGTAGGTTAAATTAAAAGTTTCAAAGGTAAAGAGCAGTTATTTTAAATAAAGAACAACCAAATTATTCTGTTTTTATTTGCTTTTCGTTTATTGCATTTATCTTGCAGTCTTTTTTACTACTTAACATGCGATGGTGTCGCGCATCATGCAAGTTAAAATTTTCATTTTCTTCTTCTCTTGTCATCAAAGAATAAGTTTAATTAGGTTTTGATTGAGTTATTGTGTGTGTCTGGATGTTGAAAAAATGTGACAACATAGAAATTCAGTCTATGGTAGAAAAAAATAAGTGGCTTGGTTACTTGCATATGGTGTCACACAATTCCTTGCGTCACACTCCTTGCTAGTTTCCCTCATTAATTAAAAAAATCATTCAGATTGAAAGAATAAGGAGTACTCCTTTCATATAAAAAGATATTTGTCAAATAAAGTAATTTCAAGTGGTACATTTAATGTTTTAGTGTCACAACATCATGCAAGTAACCGGCGTGGTGACCCCTAACAAGAATCGATTTTTTGTCAAAGGTGGTATAGCTGCTGTTTTAGTGTTTACATATTCAGATAATTGAAAGATTTCCCTACAAAATGGCACTGGTTGATTGATTCTATTAGCAAGTTTTATTTTTGGGTAAAAGGCCCATTTTGTTTACGATTAGCAAAGAATGACTCATATATATATATTCATTATTCAAGCTGCCCAAGCCACAAACTTGCTGCTTGATGCACATCAGTTTATAATAAAAATGGTTATATTGAGCAACATCAGACAAAATGGTTTATCAAAGCGCTTTTCACACTCATTCACTAAGACCAACCACTAATACACCACATTATTACATAAGACTGATTGAGAAAAAACCAAATTAATACAAAACAATATCCATGATAAAGCAAAGAAGTTGGGGAAGGGAAAAGTGACGGGATACAATTCAAATTATGCATGAGGAAGAATCATGCAGTTAAATAATTATGTAACTCAAAAAAGCACAGATAAAACGAGGGGACAGTGTGTGTGGCTGGATAGAAGGAAATATTTTACAAGCTGAGTTGCATTAAAGTGCAAAGATAGCCACATCATCGTCATAAATCTAGCAACATAGTTTTCAGAAATGTCCTATGCTGTAGTGTGTTTTTTTTTTTTTTTTTTTAAAAAGAACTGGACAGCTTGGACGGAGAGAAGCTGTTCTCCAGATGCCCAGGGCGGGTACAGAGAGTGGCGAGGGGATCTGGAGCTGCAGTAAAAGAAGTGAACGAGCTACTGACTCAATACAAAAAATTTGCCCAGATGGTCAAGAAGATGGGAGGCATCAAGGGCCTCTTCAAGGGTAAGTGTAGTTCATAGGTTATTGATTCTCCTCACTGTGTTCCGAGATGTTGTGTGTGCCAGGTAAAGTATCATGTGTGTGCATGCGCATGTGTGAGCATGAGTGTGTGCATATGTATTGCTTCCACAGGTGGTGGTGGTATTAAGATCATAATTATGGTGTCCTGTATGTGTTCCCCCTCTCCTTCTACCAAACTTCCCCTTTGTTTCTTCAGACTCTTTAAGACATTTTTAAAATGATGTTTAATACACACATATGATATGTCATTTTGAGCAGATTTCCATGGGAATGTGCATTTGTGTGGGTAAATTGGCTTTGGGCTGGTGCCATTTAATTCCTCTTAGTAAATCTGCATTTTCTCCAACAACAAGTCCTCAATGGCATTTACTAGCATCAAGAAATGTCATGTTGTAGGTGGAGACATGAGCAAGAATGTAAACCCTGCTCAGATGGCCAAGCTGAACCAACAGATGGCCAAGATGATGGACCCCAGAGTTCTACAACAAATGGGTAAGTTAGCATCTTAATAAGTTAATTTTATCCCTTTGTATTGAATGATGAATTAATTCACCGGTTTCCATTCTCTGCAAGTATATTGGGTCTACGCACTTCTTTCATCAGCAGAAGAGGGAGCTCATGGCGGGAAAAAGTTTAAATGGGTGGAACTATGACTGCAATTCTGATTGATTTCTGTTGTGTAGGTGTATATAATTTTTAACTACACAAGTCCTTCATAAAATCTTCACTCATGAAGTCATGTCAGGGAGAAAGACATGTAAATGACTAGTTACAAATATGCTATTTTAAATTTGGATCAATACAGAGATTTATATGCAGTTCTTAACACTTAAAAAATGGGAGTAAGGGCAACAAGGCCAACAGGACCCTTGGCTTCCTGAGACGAAACCTCAGAATTGGATATCGGGCCATCAAACAGCGCTCCTATCTCTCATTGGTCTGTCTTACTCTGAAATACGTCAGTCCAGTATGAGATCCACACACAGAGAAGGATATACAGAAAATGAAAGCCGTGAAGCACAGTGAAGCCCAATGGTCATCCACCACCAGTGAACATCCAGGGTCGACACCATGCTAGAACTTCCACAGTTGTCCCCTCTTCAATATCAACGCTGCAAAGCCGCCTCTGCACCTTCTACAAACACCACAAGAGCATATTATCCATCAGCTCCCCCAAGAAACCATATCCGAGTCCCCCAACCAAATCTACCCGAAAGTCGCACTCTGGCCATTACCAGCTACCCTCATGCATAACACTGTACCGCCAAAAGAACTTTTTCCCCTCGCACGATAGTTGAGTGGAATGCCCTTCCAGCTGAGGTTGCCCTCAGCCCTACCATGGAAGGGTTCAAATCCCAGATTTGAAACATCAATCTTCATTCCCCACCTGCTGTCCTCCCCCACACCCCTTCCCTTCCCCCATGAACAGCAACCTCTCCACTACCCTTCCAATTGAGCTGTTCCCTGTAAGCTTTGACCCGGGCAGCATATATTCATTCTCTAACGTTAACGTGAAATCACACAGGTAGCAAGAAGCAGGGAGTGGGAGGAAGGAGGATAGGAAGAACCAAAATGCAATCCTAGCATAATCATTTCTGTAAACAACACACAGGAAGGAAAGTTTACAATGTACACCTTGCACTCGCATACAAAATGTATTGTTTGCAATTGGTTACAGGTGGTATGCAGGGCTTGCAGGGCATGATGAGACAGTTCCAGCAGGGAGCAGCTGGCAAGTTTGGAAACATGTTCAACTTCACCGATAGATAGAAACAGTGTAGTAAAAAAAAACAAAGACGGGGGTTGCAAAGTAACAAAAATGCAAGGGAAGGGTTGAAAGAAATGTGTCTCTATGTGAAATAAACATTTCAATAGGCAGGGTATTGGTGAGGATGAACACGGACATTATTTTTATAATGGAGGTAACTCCTACAACTATCATCAAACAAAACTATAAAAGTTCTATGGATAAGACTTATGCATTGGAAAAGAGACTTTTTTCAAAGGTTCAAACATGGAATTATTATTTTATGACTGAAGCAAGTGTTTACTTTATGTGTGTTTTAGGGTAGGAGATGGTCAGTTGTATTAACAGTTGTTTTGTTCAGTTGTATTATTTTAACTATTCATTATGTGTTTAAACTACATTGTTTGCAAAGATGCAGTGGACATTTTCTTCTTGACTGTTCAGGTTTTATTTAGGTTCTACGATTTGTTGCACGAATGAATGGACATGGAAGAAAAATATGTCTGGTCGGAAAATCGTGATTATTGGTGAAAACCGTTTTGATGAATGCAAGGAAATGGGAACTGCTATGACTTCCTGTGAAGTGTATATTTGGGATTGCAATACATGAAGTTCCATTACTGTTTTGTTATTTGTAAGAGGTTGTGTGTGTGTGTGTGGTGAT
The DNA here is from genome assembly GCA_036898135.1 of Oncomelania hupensis. NCBI lineage: Eukaryota > Metazoa > Mollusca > Gastropoda > Littorinimorpha > Pomatiopsidae > Oncomelania > Oncomelania hupensis. Next base: position 64,169,338 of record CM072513.1, on the reverse strand, counting down.
GTATATCTCTTCCGATTATTGTCAAAGCAACGTCAGTGGAGACCTGTAAATTTAGTTTTTCGGATCTTGAAGACATTTACACATGCTTTTATCATTTTTCTTTTTTTCCCCTACCCCAGTTGGTGTTTCAGTAATATACTTCTTAATAAAAAATCTGCTCAATGGACAACTTTTGCTTTATGCTCGAACATTTTCTTTTGTTTCCTTCTATCTCTTTGGTATATGCATGCTCATGCAGTTTTGTTGTTGCTGTTTTCTTTGTACACATCACAATGCTTTGACAAATAAAACTGTTTCATACCTGAGCAGCTTCATTAATTGTTTATCTGTGCGTGTGCTAGCAATAAAGAGGTGATATTTGGACTTCCATGTGTGCAGCATTGCAAATCAATGTATTCATCCCCAAAATCTTCCTGATTTTTTAAAATTTTTATTCTCCTCAAAATGAGTCCTATATAGGTCCACAAACACACCGACTCAGCCAAAGCTTTTAGGTTTTGAAGCTAGTTCAGCCAGGCTAGCTATAAATAGCTTCGCCAGTGCTCTTCTTTCCTTTCCTTTCACTGAAAGGGAGGGTGTAGGCAAGCTATAAATAGTCCGCAGCCAGCAAAATGTGGGAGAACCTAAGAGTGCTGCTCACATAGGCAATGAGCTGGTGTGCAAAGAGTGTTCTTACAAAATGCCCATAGGTCCGTGTATGAAAGCTTTACTTGGAAACTTGCAGCTATCCAAATCAAACTCCACATGATGGAGAGCCCGAAATGTTAAGTGCAGGGTGGAGAACTCTCCGCGAATCCGCGGATTTCCGCGGAAGGCATTTGCATTTCCGAGAAAAAAATATTGAGTTCCGAGTGTGAGAAGCTGAGGGGCTACCCTTTATTGGGCATAGCGGCCAAAAGCGGCCGAAGTTCTAAACAGGCAAAACGTCCAAAAGCGTCCCTATCAACCATGTGGTTATATTCTCGCGTTGTTTGAAAGATTGCGAGACTTCCGGCAATTGACTTCCGGTTTATTATGTTGTGAAATGCATTCGTTTTTTCGTGTTTTTTTTCCCAAATTATCTTGTGTGTGTGTCTAAAATGGATGGTTTGGATTCTTCGACTGATGAAGGGGAGTTTACAGGCTTCCATTTATTAGACATTAAAATGTGAGAAATGGACTTGGAGTCGGAGGAAGAGATCGGTGCTGACATTAGACAATTAGTGTCAGTAGTGTGCATGCATATGATCTTTCAGACTGGCATGAAAGTGAAGAAGAGGAGGGGGCTTGTTTGGACTTTTTAAAGCTTTTTTTTATACACATTGAGTAATAAAAAACAAGACATGACAAGAGAAGTATAAAAAGGTAGATAATCAAAAGAGAATTTATTTCTGTTCATTTTGCATTTTATTTCATTTAAATCTATACACTAGTCACTAATATAGTAATAATACTTAAGATGTGGTGTTTTTACTAGTACCCCAAAATATCTCTAAAATTATAAAAATTCTTGCCTGTTTACAGCTAAAAAATAGACAAACGTGTGCCCAGTAAAATTGGAAATGTGGAGTTTGTGTGTAACAGTGGTGGACCTCAAACTTTGTTAGGCCTACAGTACAAATCAAGATTCTTAACTTTTTAGAAAGACATGTGCATAAAACATTCTTTTTTGTTTGGTTGTTGTTTCTATTGATGTTTACTTTGTGCTTTTTGAATTCAGGAGAGGCCCTAAATTACTTTCAAAATTGCCTAAATTCATTTTCTTCCAGGGGGCGAATACCGGGTCTTGGCCCCTGGGCCCCGGCCGGATTTCAGAGATTTCTTGATTCAGTTGTTCTCCACCCTGTAAGTGATTGAAAGATCTCAAATCAAGGTCAAGTAGTAGTAGTGTGAGGACAAAATGGGCAGTGAAACCTTTGCGAATGTCCTTTCTTCAACTGGTTTATGGGTCTGTTATGCATGCAAATTTTCCTAAAAATCATTAATCATACATTTAGAAAATCTCTGTACATTTTGGTTCTTCATCCAAATGGTTTTTAAAATAATTTTTATTAGGTGCTTTTAAAAAAACAACTGGTAAATCATTCCAAAAGGTAGCTACTCAGTTAGAAAAACAAAACTTCTTCAGATTAGTGTATTGGTCACAGGGTAACAAATGTTAATAAAAAAAATAAAATTTCACTTCTTAAGTTATTGATAGAGAACTTAAAATTGTGTGATTCATGACGAATGTCAATAGGATACACCTTCCCTGCAAATTTGGTCAATCTCACTCAAAATGTCAGGTCATTGGAGCTGTCCATAGTGCTTTCATATTGGTACTTTAAAATGACTTATACCTTAAAACTATGAGATACGATGTCCAAGCTTCTAAAAATCATAGATTACCCATTTACATAATGTGATGTGTTTTTCCATCAATCTTGAAGGTCAAGGTTATTTTAGCCCTTACAACAACAAAAAAACATCACAACAGTGAAAGGGCTTTATATCTGACCCACTGTATGCATCAACATGAATTTATTAATTTTGATCATACATGTGTCGAACTAGTGTAAAGTTTTGAGAGTTTTTTAAGCAAGGCATCAACGCACTTATCATCATCATGATACAAACAAAAACAGTAATATATATTCTTTGAAGAATTCTTATTTTTAAAAAGCAAATAAGTAATTGGTGAAGTGTAGAGATAACACAGAAACAATATAGTGCACAAACTGCCACATTACATTACATTACATGATTATTGCTTTAGGTCCAGCGGACTCTTCCGAGTCAAATCAGGACCGGATAACCCCCGATCCGCATAAAAGATCTGCTGAAACAACCCTAGTGGTAACACTGAAAGCTCTCCACCAGCCAGTCACTTTATAATAAAGACATCCCACGCACGGGACGCTGAGGCTGTACTCTAATTTATCGAACCCCGTTTACAAAAATCATTATAAATTATCAGAAAAACACATACATATAAAATGCCTACATTGCAAAAATAATAACATCATAGGAAGCCCTAGTGACCACCTGGCAGAAAGCGTCCAATATTCCCAAGCTGATCCAACAGACCTCATACACAAATAAGGAGTCTTGTCCTGGAAGAGTTTTCACGAAAAAAGGTAGGAGACTGGTCTAGCGAAGAAGAAGATAGTATAGCAGATTGATAGAACAGAGTGGGAATGAGAAAGAGCAAATGAGAAAGACAGCGACAGTGAGAATTTAAAGCACTAAATTTCCAGAAAGTGGGGATACTATTTATACTGAAACCCCCGGCACCCCAACGGAGGAAACTGCCACAAAATATAATTCAAAAGCAAAAACTGACTCTGCTTATTCTTCAAAAACCATTATGTACAATACTTGTCATAAACAATAATATTAAGAAGTTAGTTATTCATTGCTTACACGGTCCAGCGGACTGCAAAGTGCCGAATCAGGACCACAAAATCAAGACCACAACTTGGCTGAAACAGGACTCACCCCTGATTTGCATAAAAGATCTGCTGAAACAACCCTAGTGGTAACACTGAAGGCACTCTACCAGCCGGCCACTTTACAATAAAGACATCCCACACAGAGGACGCTGAGGCTATAATTTATCGAACCCCCGTTTACAAAAACAAAATAGTATATAAACATCATTATAAAATATCAACAAAACACATAAATATAAAATGCCTACATTGCTAAATAACAACATAGGAAGCCCCAGTGACCACCTGGCAGAAAGTGTCCAATATTCCCAAGCTGATTCAACGGACCTCACACACAAATGAGGAGTTTTGTCCCGGAAGAGTTTTTAAGAAAAAAGGTAGGTGACTGGTCTAGCGAAGAAGAAGATAGTATAGTAGATTGATAGAACAGAGTAGGAATGGGAAAGAACAAATGAGAAAGACAACAACAGTGGGAATTTAAAGCACTAAATTTCCAAAAAGTGGGGATACTATTTATACTGAAACCCCCGGCATCCCCACAAGGGGGAATAATATTAAGAACGCATCACAACTGCACAAATTGTATTAATACAGAAACAATGTGTATCCCCATATGGGAAATGTTTCCCACATCCCAACTATCCCACAATGCCAAAAATCAAAGTTTGCATGCCCATAGAAGCAAATTTGTAACCTGTTTTTCCCAAATAATAATGCTAATGCACAAACACTAACACAATTCTCCCACCCGCGAATCAGCATTTAATAAATAACCATAACAAAGCAGTTCAAGACAAAGACAAACAATAGTAAATGCATAGGTTCCAAAAATTCTCAACAATTAATTATATGCCCATATGGAAATGTGCGAAAACTGACAATGATTAAATACAAACATGAAAAAATGTAATCTTTAAAACGTCCAAAACTTCCTTCACTGAAAGTAAACTTTCAGCCACCAGCTGTAAGCTATTTTTAGCCATGCCAGCAGGTCATGTCGTGTGAACTTACCATACAAAAGTGTGACGAAAAATGCCAATGAGGTGTTATCTCGTCATCATCATTGTTGTTGTTTTTTCTCTGTATAGTTAAACCGTCAGCAAAACAAATACACACGATAGGAAAGCTCAGAATATTAGCTGTTTATTCATAAACTAGGTAAGATAACCCTTTTCATTGACGGGTGGTAGCCTGCCCATTTACATTCAACCTTTCCCGCCCACATTCCCACAAAGCTGATCTATGCGCCAACCAAGGATAGAGGCGAAAGGGGACAACAAATACAACGTGATTGCCTCCCTCTCTCTTTCTCGCTTTTATTTGGACTAAAAATAAATAAATAAATGTGTTTTATACAACTATTTTTAAAAAATGTAAATACTTTTTTTTACCAAATAGCATGTACAAAATTAAACTACCTTTCAGAAATAACGGTTACCCAGTTATTTCTAATACTGTTCATGCTAGCTTTTTTTGTAATTTTTCACAATCGTGAGCCAGATTTGCCTGGCAAATGATAGTAACTTAGTGCAATTCCACCCTGGCAGCAAAAGGGTTAACTAAAGCATAAATCAAAATAATGGAACAATGTTCAGAACCCCCAAAAGCACAAATCGTGTTCTTATTCTAATGAATTACTGTTAAGGTAGTCGGGTACGTTGAAATCAAAGTGGACAGAATTTAATAAAAGGAAGTTTATTTTAAAGCAAACATCCTGAGAATACATGAAATGCCTCTCCTCCCCCTTCCCCCCCCCCCCTCCATCCACCCTCACCCTCACCTCCCCCCAAAAAAGTTTATCACGCCATGCTACTTTTTAATTTGAGAGCATAATTTCTGAACTTAAGGGTGGAAAACTTGAGATTTTAAGTATTATAATAGTAAACAGCTGCCCAGATGGAAAGAAAATGAAGATTTGAGCATGACAACCACCAGCAAGGTAGAAGTATGTTTTGTAAGTAAATTTCGAGCAATTTTGTGACTAAAAATTAAACACTTTTTAAGACCCAAAAAAAAAGCAATTTTGACTCCCATCAGTGACTAAAATTACAATAAATCATGAAATAGTACATTGAATTGCCACAAACTTTGCGGTCACAATCAATATTCTCATAATTGTTATATATGTATCCTATATCCTATCCCGTAATTCGAAAGTCGTTGGGTTACCACAGATGATCGTTTAACCAGCGTACTCCATCTTTCTCTGTCCTCAGAAACCTCCATGGTTACGCTCATTGTTAAGCCAGTCCATTCTCGAATGTTGTCCTCTCACCCGTTTTTCAGTCTTCTTCTTCTGCCTCCTTGCACCGTGTCTTCCATGATGGCCTTTGCAAGGCCTGATGCTCCGGTGACGTGGCCATACCTTCAGAGTTTCCGTTTTGCAGAATTTTGTGCGAATCAACCTACCTGACTACCTTAAATTCAATATCAATCTGGTGAAAAGAAACCAGTAAAATAAATTGAAAGGACAGTATCTTACATCAGCATAGTAACTAATTTTAACATATATATAGATATCAATACTTCTAGGATGACTAACAGCTTTTCAGAATAATAAAAATGATACATGCATGTGGATTTCATATTTATCTAGAAAGAAAACTCAAAGTGTTTTGGACTGTTCACACAATAAATAATTTTTAATTTTGCTCACACAACCATTCAAAAGCATTTTGCCTTTTTCAAAACATTTCAACAATATAAGTTGCACGATTTTGTTCATAACTGATACAACCCAACTTCTACTGTACTGTACAAGTTAATACTGTAACTTTCTCATTTGCCTAAAATAATGGAATTTCAGACCGCAATTGCATCATGTAGTGTGTGTGTGAATAAGGAATGGAGAATAAGTTAAACTAGAAGGGCAAAGCCCATATGACTCACATGCTCCTAAAGGTACTCGCATTATTTAACATGAAAACAAGTCAAAAACCCAAATGAAACGGTGGCTTTAAAATGCAAAGAAATACACACTTTGATCTTTTTAGGCTCTTGACCTTAAGATGGCATTGACCTCCGGCTCCAAATACACTTATGTACTATCAAATAAAGTACAGCCAAAGTTGTATTATGCCAAAAAAGTACTGTGACCTTGACCTTCATTGATCTTGACCTTGGGATGACCTTGCGTAACCTCTCATGCATGTCTGATAAAATAACCCATGTTTTGGCGTACTATTGGTTTAATAAACAACCATTCCATGGCCCGATGACTAATTTGTGTATGTTTTTGCAAGGCCTTGACCTTGACCTTCAAGATCAACGCAAAAACAGAATATATATTAAAGATCAATCTATCATCTCTAAATACAACAAGATTGGACTTTATATTTCTCATATGGGATGAGTACATAGAATCACATTGCTATGCATGTGAGTCAAAAATGAATGGCATGATCAACAAAATAATTGGGAGAGTCTTTGAATTCATGTTAAGTTTCAATTTAATAGAATGCAACTAAACAACCAACATATGTAACAAATGTGTATAAAAAATAAAAAATAAATTTTAATGATTGTTCTACTTTGAACCGATTTTTATATTTAGGAATAAACTCTATGTCAGTACTCTTATACTTATTATGAAATGTGCTGTGTTCACACACATACAAGCACAAACGCACAACCTGCAGCTTTGCAAAACCAACAATTTTTCAATTTCTTACAATAATGGATGGCCTATGTGAACAAGACTAGGAAAACGACAAACACAAAATGTAATAATGACAAATTGTTATAAAGATCGTTTATAACAAATTTACCACTGGCATACGCACTAGGCCGTGCCTAATCAAACCCAATAACTGCTCTTATCCCCTTTCTTGCTCCCTGCCCCTCCTCCTCCCTCTCTTTTTGCCTCCACAGGAGATGCTGTGCTGGTGGTGTTCACACTGGCAGAGGCAGCAACGTCGACTGTGTCAGCTATGACTACAATGTTTACATCTTCATCGGCAGCTGGTAAAGATTCTGGGTCAAATTCCACACTCTCACCCTAGAAATGAAAGCAAACAGCAAAGAAAATAATTAATAATAATAATAATAAAAACAAAAATAATAAAAGATTTTTATATAGTTTGATTCCCTTTATCAAAATGGACTCAAAATCAAGTATCTCAAAAAATGAAAAGCAATGTTAAAAACTTCATAAAAGTAACATTTTAAAACAAGTAATAAAGACTATTTACATAATAAAAGACAAACCAAAAAAAAAGTATAGAGCTATGAAGAGATAAATTATATATACAACAAAAATTACACATAAAAGTATGCAATTTCACACCAAAATAAATCAAATATCAAATCATGCTCTCTCTTTAAAAATCTTTCACTGCTTCATTTCCTGCAAGTCATCCATGAAGCCTTCTATTCCAAATTTGGCATAAACCTAAATACTGTTACCTTTCATGAAAATGTACACCTGCATATAAACAAAGAACATACATTGAAAGGTAAATTCCTTACCAAATAAATGTTAAATAAAATCCGTAGCAAGCATTATTCATAAAACTGATTATGCAGCAGCCAAGGATTAGGCTAAACCTAGAAGATTAACCATATATAATAATACTGCTGACGGATATAAGACCAAAACACTGAGCAAGTTTACAATGCATTCCTTGGAATGAAAGTGTATTGGGGGAAAGAAAGCTATGTCCAATAATGCAACTCTCAGACTAATGTATTATAAAAAATATAAACAACACCATCATAAACAAACACTTACACAACCATCCTCTGTCTCTTGCTCTGTTTGGGTGTCAGCTGTTCCTGTTGAGCTCGATGGGTTGCTGTGCATAGAAGCCTGCAGTGGACAGGTTCTGAATCGTGCTCCTAGTGGCAAAACTCCCGGGCCGATAAGAAGAGAAGGGGATGGACTGATGCAAGGAGTGGAGCAGCGCGAGGAGCTAAGGTCACACTGATCCAGCAGGCGCAACAGCTCCGCCCCACTAGGCCCTCCATCTGGGCATGGTGCTGAGCCTATTCACAAAATGACCCAACATTCATACAATAATCCTATCTGCTTAGTCAAAATGAAAGCAAAGCATTCAAGTACTTTGCAAGATCTCGTCGCATGCTTTAACTGATAAACTTGTTCTTAATTTGCGCCTATAGTAAAATATATAACAAATATTTATATATAAAGAAAATAAATATTTGTTACCAAGTTTTGAAGGACCTGCACGGAGACATTGCAATCCAAGGGACATAATCTAAATCATTGTTCTTTATCTGCTTTCCATCACAATTAAAAAAGCGTTACTTTGTGGACCCTTACTTTTCCTATAGCTTACAAATCCTGCGTATTACATCTCCCTCAGAAAGAAAATATTGAAGTTTGATCTAGCAATTATGAATTCTACCTTTCTCTGAATTCTTATTCATGAAGTCCAAGGCTGTTGTGAGATCCCACATCTGAAATAAGATAAGAAGTTTTGGTTAAATCAATGTTTCACAAACTGATTTGACTTTTAAAAACAAAGTTCTGGTTTTTGACTTTTATTTTGTCACCTTTTTATCTTGACTAAAACTGATTCACAGTGATTGCATTACAAATGTACACTAAAGGAGAATGGATTCCTAACAACAGTTATAATAGATGCAAAAAACAATAACAATGACGATCAACGTTAATTGATTATAAACATTAGCAAAATCCTAGTGAAAAGCAAAGTTGTTAAAGATGACCCATAACAAACAAAATTTTCCTGAATGTAGACAATGTAACTCTGAGGTCTATATTTCTTCCTTGAAATAAAAAGCTGTGAAATGCAGACCTGTATGCTTCCATTTGTGTGTCCAGTGAAGAGATAACGCCTAGGTCGAGATCCCATGCGGTTAGAACCCTCACACTCATGAACACAGAATGAACTTATGGTGCTGTTGTCAATCGACTTGATTACACACACCCTGTGAACAAAACAAATTGTAAAAAGCTTCATAAGACCACTTGTACTTGTAACCAAACATGATGCTGAGGCGAAAGTGGTTCTATTTGATATCATTGATCTAGCAAAATCACAAAATGAAATTTACTCAAAATATCTTCACAGACAAAAGCTCTTACCTCTGACCAGAAGAAGAAAGGCGCACAAACAGACGATCCGTCTCAGGAACCACTTTCTGTATAAAGACTTGCGTGTCGTCCTGTTCTCCATATGGCCCTGAAACCGAACCAAAATGACACTATGAATACTAAACCAAAGACTACAAAAGAACTTTATGGCAATCAAAAAACTCATTGAACTGTACATAAACGAATAAAGCTAAATGATAGACCATTTTCTTAACCCCTTAACTGCTTATGACACGCTAAGTCGTCATACTATAGTGTGACGAAATATGCCAATGAAGTGTTATCTCGTCATCATCATTGTGACATGTTTTGTCTCTGGGTACAGTTAAACCGTCAGCAAAACAAATACACACGATTGCAAAGCTCAGAACATTGGCTGTTAAACATTCATAAGTTAGGTATGATAAGCCTTTACATTGGCGAGCGGCAGCCCGCTACCCACCCCTACACCCTCCCACCCACATGCTTGCAAAGCTAATATTATATGCGTTAAACTGGTACATAGATAAAATACATGCAATAACGCACATCCATTTATGAAATGTACAACAAATATGATGCCATTGCCACTCCTCTCTTTCTCATTATCTCTCATTTGGACTAAAAATAAATAGATAAATTGATTAATTAATATTTGCTTAAAAACAAGTTTTTTAAAACTTATTTAATCATCTTTTTCCAAATATCATATTCGTACAGAAAATTAAATTATCTTTCATAAATATATAAGTGTTATCCAATTATTTCTAATACTGTTGAAGTTAGAATTTTTTGCAATTTTTTACAATTGTGAGCCAGATTTATCTGGCCAATAGTTGTAATTCAGTGTAATTCTCCCTTGGCAGTGAAAGGGTTAATGGAGAGGAAATGGAGAAATGGATGGGAAGTCCAATAAAATGCTATTTAAACTTAAATTGTTGTTGGTTTTATTATTATTGAACCTAAATTTACTAATAAACTGTGTTAATTAACAAATGAATTTGTTGCCATAGAAGAAACACCTGGTAAATAAGCACTAAAATAAACCAGCATTTGCTTATAGTATACAATAAAAAGCATTGTACAGATGTAAACCAGAAAGCAGTCTCGCTTTCTTTTTTTTTAACGTATTTATTTATTTTTGCATTTTCTTGATGGTGGGGCAGAGAAGCTTAAAAAATTTTTTTTTAAATGCCTAAAGTAGTTCTAACTGACAATCAATTGCAAGAACTTGCTTCAAAGCTGTCACATTTTTTGTGTTGAGTTCCCATTGATAAAAGCACTTGGACTTGGGAATTCATCTAACATATTTTAATGGTTCTATATGCTATGTTATTTCTCGAACAACAAAATTCTCAACAGTGCCTAACCAAAGTCATTGCCAGCAGTGTAGGACAAGTGGGGGTGCATGTCCTCCAATGACATGATTTTGAACGAAGCCAACGGTGTTGAGCCAGGTTGAGTGGAGATCATTCCTCTAAATCGTGTCACACTCCATGTCCTGACATGGTTGTACTCGGAACACACTGAAAAAAGAAATACACAAATATAAATTTTAGCCGATACACACAATATGCAAACTCATGCATGCTGCATGCAACTAAAATCGATGTAAACACAAAAACACACCATGAGAAAGGCTGGCAAGTCTGACTAGACAGCAACTCTGCCCTGTGAAGCCAGAACCACAGCAAGTCCAGCAATGACGCTTTTGTTTTACGTTATGAAAGCTCAATCTTATATACTGTGCATTATACTGTTGGATAGATCACGAACGGTGCAATTCTATTCATTCTATGATCAGCCACCAGAACATTCTGTTTCGATAAAATTGAGAAGATAAAAACATATTACTGTGTTTTAGCTGCACAATCCTGTCAGTGATGTCACAGAATTAGATAACAAAAGAGCCAAATACAGTAGAGGCCTACGTACGGTGTTTTGCCTGATTGGCACGAATTCCCTGTTTATGGGCACTCATACTGTTTTTTGCTTATTTATTTAAAGTGATGTCACAAGTAAACAGTGCTAAACCTATGATTGTGAGGTCTTTCCCCTCATGTCAGAATCTAACACTGTTAGTGTTCATCTTTCGATTTTTGATTTATTCATTGTTCTATCATGATTACAATAAAGATTACTGTTGAAATTTATTAATTAAGAATCATGAAACGTGACAATAAATATAATGCATAAAGAGTAGAAAAGTGTAGAAGCAGAAATCTTATAAGTGTTCTCAAAGAGTTGGAGGAGGATGGAGTGAGTGATTGTATCCAAGGCAGCCTAGAGATCGAGAAAAGTTTGAAAAGAAAGTTTCGCACATTCATTGCCAGCAAGATGCCATTGATAATAATTACGGACAAGATTCGGTGGAATGATCAGAACATTAAGCAGACTCAAATGCGCAAAAGGTTGCTGGAAGCGAGATGTTCATTGAACTGTTTCAAATAAATATTTTCATAGGAGTTTTCATTGAATGGACATTAGTGACAATGTTTGAGGTGTCCACGACTGTTTCCTTTCTTCCCAAGGTACTGTGAAAGAGATGTTTGGATGGCAAAAATGACGCACTCAAACGTAATCATACATTCTATTTGCTGATGCCATTCCTTCTTTATGACGCTTCTTCTATGAATAGAACGCAGATAAATAGGTCATTATGCTTCCTGACTTATTTATCAAGTCATATTCGTAGAAAAAGCTTCTTATTTATCAAGTCATATTCGTATAAAAAGCGTCATAATGCAGTAATGACATCAGCAAATAGAACGTATGATTACGTTTTCTTGAAAGTCAAAAGTTGTTTGAGATACTGTATTTTGGCAACTTTTTTTTTCTGTCAACTACAGCTTTTGGGCTGCTTTTTCTAGAGTAGTTCAAATGTAAATATTATGCAATATCTATAAAAAAAAAACTGGTAATAGTGTGAACTTCATATTTTGCCATATGGTGGGCCATTACACGAAAAAGCGCAAAAATGTGAAATTTTGGAGTTACTGTGTAATGGCTTGATGGGGCAGAACTAGTAAGGCAATATAAGTGACATCATTCAAATTGTTTCCCTTGAGCTAAGGGCATGACATAAATCATATCTTTTAAAGATAAAACAGTCTGGTCCTTAATTATTTTAATCCTTTCCTTTTTTTTTTTAAAGTTCTTATCCTCTCCTTTTTAATTCCCCCCCCTCCCCCCCGGCCCACCTCCCACTCCCATGCCTCATCTTTCCCTCCACCAACAAGTCAAGTGACCATCGTCCACCTGCAAAGAATAAACTGTTTTGGCTCGCCTTCATATTGGGCATACTTACATGTATGTCACCCATAATTTCCTTTAAAAAGGAGAACCACCACCATGTTGCTTTGCATGTTACAAATACTTTTCCATGCGCCACTTTATGTCTGAATGTGCTTAATTGTTTGGTGAAAGAGAAAGGTATTTTGGTTCGATACCTTTTAATTAGATTTTTAAAGTACGCACTAGTCAAAGCCTGTTTCAATTTTTACATGATGTTGGTTTGTTTTATCGTATATAAATCATGTTATCTTGTTTTGTATCCTTGGTTGGATTTTATTGGTGAGACTTATTTTATTTACATCTTTTATCATATTGAAATGTTAACAGTTTAGTCTGATTTTGCTTAGTTTTGCATGGTCCTGATTTGGCTCTTCGCAGTCTGCTTCACCCTATGAACACTTAATATCTATCTATCAGTTTTACATGCAAAACAATCCTCACTTTTATGACTAAAGCAAATGCTTGTACAGGAATTGTATCACTGCATTAACACAAAATGTATCACAATCTGGACATTATCAGAACAGACGTGCCTGACACAAGGTGTTTCTCAGACAGCATCACCTTGGTGACAGGGCTGCGATGGACGGTAAAGGTCTGGAAGAGCTGAGGCCCATGACCTACAGTCTCTGGATGCTGCACAATAACCCGTACTGTGCCGTTGCTTGTTCCATAGGCGATTTCTATCCAGTTGCCACTCAGACCTGTGGACGACACTGAAACACACAAACAAGCACAATGCCTAGTTTGTCATCTTACTGTGAAAAGTCGCTGATTAACCATGGTAGTTATTTGTACAAATAATACTAGTATAAAAGATATAACAGAAAGCAAGCAGAGTAATTAATCTGTGAATGACTCAGGCTTTTTACGCCTCACTATAGAGAGAAAACATTTGAGAGAGGGAAGGGGGAAGGGGGAAAGGGAGAAGAGTCTACCGGGGAAAAAGTGTTTATCTCTCTCCTTCCCAGGCAGTCATAGGGAAAACATTACTATTGTGCTCAAGAAGATATTTACTATTAGACCTTATGGTTCACCTAACAGTTTCTACACACAATCAAACACAGAATTAGAAGGAATGAGCGACTATACAAATAAATTTAAGCTAAGTCATTAACAATCTTCATAAAACCCTACCATAGCATTGTTATACTATACCAGAAACAGAATTACTGGCCCAGAGCTATCCTATCCTATCCTATCCCGTAACTCGGAGGTCGTAGGGGCACCACAGATGATCTTTTAACCAGCGTACTCCATCTTTCCCTGTCCTCAGCCACCTTGACTGTTTCGCTCAGTGTCAAACCAGTCCATTCTCGAATGTTGTCCTCCCACCTCTTTTTCGGTCTCACTCTTCTTCTACCTCCTTGCACTTGCCTTGCAGGATGGTCTTTGCAAGACCTGATGATCTGGTGACGTGGCCATACCATCGGAGTTTCAGTTTTTTCACCACTGTGAGCAGGTCATCGTGTTGTTTAATGGCTTGTGTGATTGTCTTTCAGACTTCGTCGTTGGTGATGTGCTGGGTATAGGAAATGCCCAGAAGTCTTCTGTAGCACTCATCTCCATGCTTTGTATTCATTGTTGGAGATCTGCTGTGAGGGTCCATGTTTCGCAAGCATATAGGAAGATGGAGATGACAAGGCAGCGCAGCAGCCTTACCTTGGAATGTAGACTGATGGTCCTGTCTTTCTAAATTGGCTTCAACCTCGCCAGGGCAGCAGTTGTTTGTGCGATCCTGAAGAGGACTTCCTGTCGGGACCCATTGTCTGATACAATGGATCCTAAATATTTGAAACTATGCACTGTGTTGAGGGATTGGCCTTGGACTTTGATGTCTGTGTTGATGCCGTTCATGTTGTTGGTCATCATTTTGGTCTTCTCTGCACTTATTTCCATTCCATAGGCTCTAGAGGTAGTATCAAGCCTCTGTACCAGCTGTTCAAGTTCTTGTTCCTCTCCAGCCAATCCACAAATGTCATCCGCAAAACGAAGGTTGGAGATTGCTCTTCCCCTATGCTGACTGTGTCTTCGTGATCTGCAAGGGCATCTGACATGATGCGCTCTAGGAAGATGTTGAAGAGTGTTGGAGAGAGTAGGCATCCCAGAGCTACAAAACAAGTTTTACCTCAAGTCGCTGACTGAGTTTTAACTACTGCAAAACCTTTCTTTTCTGCAATAAAAAAAGTAACAACAGAAATGTACTATAAAAGTCATTAACTCAAGATTTGTTTATAATGAATGTATGCACTCTGTTAGCTAAGAACAACAATGGTATACTACTAACTTGTTTTGGGTGTCAGGTAGACACTAAGAGCTGTGACCATATCATTGGCAGGGTCTCGGTAGAGCTCAGTCACCAGCAAATCATTGTCTTTCATACGCAGAGGGAACTTCTGCATGTCTATGTAGTAAATGGAGCCATTGTTGCAGCCAAGAAGTAGGAAAGAACCTGCTGTGTCATAGCTTGTTACTGGAACAACGTCTTGGATCTGAAATGAAGATTGTTCAATCCCACAGTAAACTGTTTGTTGACGCGTTTGCCAACAATCTGCTGACCCCTCTTTATACAATTTTCACATGCCACCAATGGTCAAAGAGAAGCAACCCATTATTTTATTAAACACCTCCGGCTTTCTCTGTCAATAGGTTACTTCTCTGGAAGTATGTCATTCCTCTCTAGTCTTGTCAAATAATTATATTTATAATATACCAGTCCAAAGTCCATTTGAATATCACACAACTCCATGTCAAGAAAACTGTCACAATTTGAATGATATTAATATCTGTAAATGTGTGTACCCAGTTTATCAACTTTCAAATATGCAACCTATTTGTTTCAATTTTATTTTATTTTTACTTTAGACACAACCCTGCTTGTAAAGGAATTAAGCAAGTTTCCGTGAATTAAATTTGTCTCGAGCGTTTTCAACAGTGAACAAAAATGACAAAATCATGCACATACTGTTTTAATGAATGAACGAACATTGAGGTTTACCATCCACACCCACCACTGGCGATATGGCAGAGATAACCATCCCAGGGAAGAGATGGTAGGGACCTTAATCAACACTCAACCACAACAGCAATCATACAGTGAAAATGGCCACTTTTTATCTTGCCCACCACGGATTCGAACCTGGGTCATCAGGTTTGCCAGGCAAATGCTCTACAACTGAGCTACAGTGGTGGGAACCTGTTTTAACCTTTTCCATGCCCACAGGACAATGAGCTGACATTCTTGGTATACTACTTCTCAAGCGCCTATAAGACATCCACTGGAGTCCTCAGTTATCCAAATTTTTAATTTGTTCCCAATGGGGACAAAGTCTTTATCAGATTGGACAATTATAAGAAAGCGCACCTGCCAGTGCTGTGTCATGGAGTGCCAGACGCCCACTTTGCCTGTGTGACTGATCGCTACTAGCTGACTGCCGATGAAGAACAGTGAGTCCACCGAAACATTCATGTTAAACACACCTGCAAAACAAAATAAATAAATATATTTTAAACAAATAATCAATAAATAAATAAATAGTCAAATGTCCTCCTCCTCCTATCTCGTAACTCAAAGGTCGTTGGGGCACTACAGATGATTGTTTAACCAGCATACTCCATCTTTCTCTGCCCTCAGCAACCATCATGGCCTCGCTCAGTGTCAAACCAGTCCATTCTCAAATGTTGTCCTCCCACCTCTGTTTCTGTCTCCCTCTTCTTCTGCCTCCTTGCACCATGCCCTGTAAAATGGTCTTTGCAAGGTCTGATTCTATGGTGACGTGGCCATGCCATCGGAGTTTCGGTTTCTTCACTACTGTGAGCATGTCATCGTGTTGTCCAATGGCTTGTGTGATGGTCTGTAGGACTTCGTTGTTGGTGATGTGCTGGGTATATGAAACGCCCAGAAATCTTCTGTAGCACCTCATCTCCATGCTTTGTATTCTTCGTTGTAGATCTGCTGTGGTTTATTCCTAAAATATGAATGTAAACTGCAGCTCAAATGAAACTTATCTAATTTATACATGGAGTTATCACTTTTGTCAGGGACGAGTGGAGGTACCTGTGATAACAACATCAGAGGCAGAAAGAAAGAATGAAAAATTGAAATAATAAGAATGAAAATAATCACCTATCTCTCTACTTTCACCATCGTCGGTTATTGACCAGAGCCGAACAATTCCCAAAGCAGCCGCTGCAACCATTTTCTGGGTGTTGTCCTGCAAGGAGCTGATGACTTTGGCATTAATGGCCACTCGCTCCACCGGGCTACTGATGTAGTCACTCGTCCATATCAAGTGCCAGCCAGTCGAGTCTTTCATTCTGACACACAAGAAACATAATGTTTATGAAACTCCATTACATATGACACATTCAAAAAGGCTAAGAAGCAACAAGAATAAGTAGGCAAACCTATGAAAACCAACAAACAGACCAATTATACAGTAAGAAATCTGAAGACAAAATCTTATACATGTAATATACAGTAAGAAATAGTCTGATCAGAAGACAAAACAATACTTTAATGATTAGGTGACCTAAAAATGTCAGTATGAATGTTCAAACAAGAAAATCAAATAAATCTAGCAAAGCGACTAAAACAGCTGAAATGTTAAAAAAAGAAAGGGAATAAAACACATGAAAGTACAATTTTTACATGCAGAACTATAGGCAAAGCTAGTGCTAAGACAGACTGTAGCAGCTGACAAAGTAGAGTTGTGAGACGAGATGGGGGGAAAACACACACAAAAATACTGAAAAGAACACGGGGAAAAAAGATATGAAAATACAACTTTTGCATGTATATGGAAGCACTAGCAGTACAGACCTATAACAGCAGACAAAATGAGGGTAGGCTGCACAGATCCAGTTATGATGACCTTTGACCATTGTCACTCGTAAGGGCTCCGCGTGGAAGGTAAGAGCTGAAATAATACACACAAACGCGTAGTAATTAAATAAACACATTGGCAATTTGTTTAATAGAATAAGGAATCTTGTTTTGTATTCAACATAAAAGTGCTTGAAAACATCCAATCACCGATTTGCAAGACAAAGAGGTCACTTTGATCGATCGCATGGTTTTGCACTAAAATGGTTGCACATTGAGATTTATTCTGAGATTTATGCCTCTGTTAAAGTTAAACTCATCCCAAAGAGCAATTAGTTTTCAAGGCTACTGCAGCAGTCCTAACAACATTCATTGATTCAGTCTTCAAGCATATACTTCTGACAGACAGTCAAAAAAAGGGTACCTCTAACACAATTATGAATCCAATGTAAGAAAGTCAACACAGTAGAACCTCCTCGATTCTCACCGTGATTTAGTGCAGCTTCCTGCTTACTGGCCAACAGTTTGGCAGGGTCTAGAGTTGCCTGTGGTTGTTGTCGAAGATCAATAGAGGAATTTCGCGAGTGGCTGTTTGAGCAGGTACTTACTGACCCTTGTCTTGAGTGGCATACCCTTGGTTCAGGTGTTGCCCTGTATTCAGAAAAGTTTATGTAGTATTAGTAACAAAAGATAATAATACAAAAATGTACTGGCTCATGTGTAGTAACAAGGAAGCAAGCAGTAAATCTAAATGTGCCATTAACTATACCACTGTTAAATTGGATCTCCCCTACACTTTTGAAGCAAATTTAACCCTAGTCATGTTTGTGGTATCTGTCAGTTAAAATATTTGTATGGCCATGACTGCAGACAAAAATCTCTATAATGCCGTTAGAGAGACTTGAATGTGTGGTGAAAAATAAATTTAGGAAGTCCAACCTCTCCCGTGCCCCTCATTTCTCCTTTCTTTCTACATTCCAGGCAGAGTAGGCCACGCTATCAGACCTCTTTCAAAACCATCCCAGCACAGCGTGCAGAGCGCTAGCGTGTAGCGTTACAAAGTGGAGTCCAAGTTTAACAACATTAAAATAAAATGTTCTATAAAATTCAGTCTGACAATACTTACCAAACAGCACATTTACACTTAAAAGATTTAATACCAATATGAACTAAGCCTCATAGAATTCTAAAACCTTCTAAACAAAAACAAAAAAAGGAAGATAACCGACACATGCAAAGCAAAATACTATAAAACAAAGAGGAGATTTTCAAACAAACATTGTCTCGTTCAACATAATAAATACAATTTTTAAAATGTATTTATTCAGGATCACCCAAAAATCACAACACAGAGATTTATTATGTAGTTAACTAAACACACAAACTGAATGAAACAATTTACAAAGTTTAGAAATGCCGCTACACCAAGCAACAACGATGAAAGAAATTCACATCGTCTTCTCCGTTATCTGAGGCCATTGAAGCAAACTGTGCAATGTCCCAGCTCGCTGGTTATCCGAGGTCAAAGCAGGCTATTTGTAGGAATCAGGCAGCGTACTCAAAGGCCTCAAATTAAGAGTGGCCTGTATTGTGTGAAAGGGGAAAGTGTTTAGACTATAGTTTGGGTATACACTTAAACCCACAGAAGTTGTTTCTGACGGGTCACAAACCATTTAAAACTAGTTACATGCTGCAGAAAAGCTTGGCATTTCTGAACACTAGATGATCATGTAGAAAAGAAACAAATGACTCAGTGTTGCTTCAAAGTACCAGGCAGTGTCACTGGAAAGACTTGAGTTATTAGTTACTTTTCTACAAGTTACACGCTGTTTTATAAGTTTGTCTTTTTAATCACCCTCTCCATTTTTTTTCTCTTCACTATGGTAAAGATGGTAGGCAATGGAGAGAAGGACAAGTGTGTTCTGTTTCTCAAAAAGACAGCTTTCTTTCAGAGAAAAGTACAGGCAACATTCAAAATAACTTACCTTGTGCTGTCAAATGTGCTCCTTGCAGCCATTTCTAGACTGACAGCAGAATTACGTTTGTCTGTCACAGGTGGTAGTGGAGGAGCTGCAACAGATTTAAAGAGTTCATGCAGTTGTCACTATCTGAAAAGACAGGGCTGCCAAAATAAAAATGAAAATTAGCAATAGTAATAGCACTGAAAACACAGGGTCCACAAAAGTTTACATGATTGTTGATAGTATAGTATAGTATAGTATAGTATAGTATAGTATAGTATAGTATAGCATAGGATAGCATAGCATAATATAGTGTAGTGTAGTGTAGTGTAGTATAGTATAGTACAGCATAGTATCACAAAGACACAACACAATACAGACTGTATTTTCTTGCATGACACACTGCAAACATTATGTTTTTAGGGACAATTACAGCCAAACACTAGTAGAATTAACATGCTTTCAGCGAACAATTTTTACTTAGAACTTTATGGATACAATCAACACAATTGCAATGTAGCTTTGATTACACCAAATGTATTTTCTTATCCCAGACATCAAATTTCTACGGATTTAACAAAGTCGAAGTGCAAAAACATTGCAAATGCCGTAAATTCGCAAAACTGACATAAAATCTGCATCAGAACTTCTTTTTTTAATATTAATGTTTCATTGATTTTTTTTATTTAGACCTTTTTTAGATGGATGGGTGTATGCAATGCTTGTTTTAAATCTGGTTTTAGTATTGCTGATTTGCTTTAAAAATGTTAAAATTTTGTTTGTTTATTCATTGATTAATGTTGCTTAAGCAAATACTAAATTACTTTCAGAGAGAGAGAGAGGGAGAGAGAGAGAGAGAGAGAGAGAGAGAGAGAGAAGGGAGGGGGGGAGGAAAGAGAGAGAGAGAGAGAGAGAGAGAAGGGGGAGGGGGTGAGGAAAGAGAGAAAGAGATAGAGAGAGAGGAAGTATTGGTGACCACAACTCAAGCACTACCATTGTGTAATATTCAAACATTTTGCTTTCAACCACCAGTATGTATTCTCCACAAAATATTTCACTAGCTGTAGGGCTGCACAAACATTATAAAGAATATGAGTGCAGTGTTACTCCGTACATGAAATGAATATACAACAGTACATTCACATGCTGCCATCTAAAGACAGTATATGCAACAATTATGTCAAACATCAGATTACATAAAACCTACTTATGAAATCACTTACATAGACTGATATCCTCCCACAAACTTATTATTATAATTTAGCAATAAAGAGTATATACTTTTCATAGACCTTGTGACAAACTATATAGCGTACCAGTGTATATAGTAGGTTAATTATGTTTATGTAATAATGTTGGAACATTTACTGGTGTCTATTACAGTGTGCAATTACATGGTATCACAAGGTATTACATACAAGAAATACATTTCAAGCTTTATAACATGACGTACCTGCACATGTGTACAGTGACATACATGAAGTAAATATATGGTAATATTTATTATCTTTTCACAGTGCTGTAATATTGGATCACAAGATACTGTGTGTAACAAATCTCTAAAGCCGACTGTCATAAAATTTACCCAGTCACACGCTGCAAATAAGTTGTACAACAAGCTTACGATAAAATCTCATGAGTCATGTGAATCCATCAATAGAACATGTTCTAATTTCTGCGATGAAATCATAAGTCCGGACCAATCAAAACGTGCTGTGGCATCATGGACATTGCGACTGAAGAAAATCACTGACACCACAACACAAAGGTTGTCATCGGATCTTCCTCCTCCTGATCCATGGCCATACCAACCATCGACAATAGATTCCTCCTCATCTGCTATTAAAACTGCTAAATATGGCAAACAATCTTCTCTCTCACTCTCTGAACTGCATGAAGCAACCGGTCACATGCTAAAATTCATTCACAACTTTTACAACACGTAGCCTACATAGCAACAAGGGAGAGCACTACAGGATCAAGGAAAGAAAGCTCTTCCTGAATGAATATCGTCTCATCTGTTGAATTTCCTACTCATCTGCTGCTAATACCGCTAAATATGGCAGTCTTCTCTCTCACTATCCTCTCGGAACTGTTCAAACCCGAACTCTGTTGGCCATAGCTTTCACAACATGTACATAGCAACAAGGAAGAGTACTACAGGAACAAGGAAAGAGGCCTATGAGCAAGCCGCAGCGAAAACCAACTTTCGCCTCTGAACTAATATTGCATGTAGGAGCACATCCACACACACACAAAAGCTCATATAACCAAGGAATTTTAAATGCCATTATAAATGCTAAGCACTTTTACTCAGAATACAGAATATAAATTATTCAGCCAAATGACAACAGTTACACTGCATATTGAAAATTGCCCCGATGTTAGTAAACAGACCCACACACACACACACGCACACACCGCAGGCAATAAAATAATTCCTACAGTCGTAACTCTCACATACAAAACACTTTATAATACTTCAACTTTTAAAAAAATCTGGCAGACACCATAGCAACATTCAACACAATCACACTTGACATATAAAATATTAAAAACATTATAGACAAGACAGGTATCATACAGAATGCTAAAAAAAAAGAAACACGCATACACACACAAACTCAAAGGTAGGTACATCAATATATGCTTAAAAGAACACTATTGCATAAAAAAATAATACAATGAGAAAACAAAAAACATGTTCTATATATATAAATTGCTTAGCCGGAAGTCCTTCTTCGCCTCTACTGTAAAGTTTGTCCGGTATGGACGCTGATCTGGGCAGGTGCTGGGCGCTGCAAATCGGCCTGCTGTGCGCTCAAAACCCGCGAAATCATTATAGCCGAAATTTCCTTACCGAACATTTAACCGTTTCTGAGATAAATAAATAAACAAAATGTCCACAAACTGCAATAGCCTCATTCCGCGCGCTTCCGATTCAACCCGTGTCAAGAACGTGCCGTTCTGTAATACCGCAAATTTTGTTTTATTTCCATTCAAAACACTTTTGCACTCATGTCACCAATCTTACAGCTGAAGGTTACCTGTTCACTTTCTTTTTCACCTATACTTATATGCGCACAAAAATTCATTCGCAAACAATCTTGCAAGAATCCCATTCAAGCACCAAACGTGACGTCACATATAACTTTGCAGACGACATTTGACAACAGCGTCGGCTGTAAGTGTAAGTACATTGCAATAAATATCATGCCTAATATTTTTAAATAAAGGTATGACATTTAAAAATATGTTGCCTAACATAAATACTAAATTAAAATAAAATATTTTAGTGCATTACTCAAACATGCACCTATACTCTGTTCTGCAGTACATTGCAATTTTCATTTTAAATTAAAATAGTTCAATGCATTGCTCGAGTTGTCTGTCTACATTTTAAACAGCAACCTGTGTATCCTGGCTTGCCAGGGTACAAAACCACTAGTTATGAATAAAAGTAAAAGTGCACGTTAACATACAAAGAAAACATAACTCTCTCTGTCTCTCATTTCCATTTCCACAGAAAACGGTATAAGCACATGTACTTGGACGTGCACACACAGGTAGACACATACACCTCACACTTTGAAGACCAGGGAGCTAAATCACTCTCACTCACTCACTTACTCTCTCTCTCTCTCTCTCTCTCACCCTTCCTCCTACCTCTCACCCACCCCATCTCCCTCTCTCTCTCTCTCTCTCTCTCTTCTATCTCCTTCATCCGGCAAAAATCTTCTAAAATCAACCCCTTTTGCAATAATATGATGAGAATACAGTTTGATATTCTGGGCTGTAAATCTTATATCAAAGTCTCAATTTAGAGATACAATGGATATAATGCATACAAAAACACAATACGGCCACTAACTGTTGACTATGGGTACAACAAACTTCAGGTATTACGAAGGGGAAAATGTTTCCCTTGGAATTTGATGTAAGCGTGTTCGACTGTATATCTTGTTTAAATGCAAAACATTGCCCTGTGACCTAGCCATTAGCAATTCTTTTAATTAAATTGTTTATTTCAAACACCACAAACCTGGAGGGTAAAAACAGCCATGAAAAAGGACATCACCACATGAAGCTACGTCCATATCCTCACACAATGCCAGTCGACGCACTATGAACAAAACACACAAAAATTAACACCTCACAATAAAATATAAACAACATACATTTTCAAACAATCACCTAGCATGGTGTACAGAGGGGCAAGTCAACGTAATTTTGAAAACTTAATTTCTTTATTTGAATCAGCTAGTAACACAAGGACAAAATAAATAATTCAAAATGAAACAGCCAATACTAATCAAAGTAATTTCAACTATTGTTATTCAAACTCAAAATATAGCTCTGAATTATCCAGTATTACTTACCCAAAGGAGTAATACCGTAAAATTCTGCTTCATGGCGTAGAGCTGACAGATCCACATCCCTGTCATAACAAATGCGTAGCTCAAAATTATTATTATTGAGTTGGCTTGTAACTCCTGACGAAGTGTTCCAGCCAAATAAATTAGAAATCTTTTAATCTGGTGTGTTTTATCTCCTTCAACCTGTTTACTTGCCTTTTTATTACTAAAATAATCAATATGATATTTTTAAATTAAAATAATATTCCAGCAGGTAAGAAAATGTTGCATACAGGAAGAAAGAAAATGTATGCTTGTATGATCTTGTTAACGTAGGTACAAACAACTCCATCTACATTCTAAACGACTATTCAGACACAGCATTTTTATTCCCAAACTACAGCAGTAGCTAAATCACAGGTAATATAAAAGCAGCTGTCTATTACTTTACCTATGTTAGTATACAACAAGAATTACTAGCTGGTTGAAACTAAGTGCAAGTAACCTCAACTGGCTCAAGTTATACCACAAATCCATCCATGCTACTATAGACTGCTGCATATGGTAGAATCATGTTTGAAATCATGATTACTGCCTTCATCATTACCATCATCGAACTCAAACTACTCACTTTAGCAAAACTTCCTTAGTACGCAGAAAACTCAACACCTGAGAAAACAATTTTGGATCTCTGTCGATGAAAATCTGCAACATAAGACACAATTTTATTACAAAATATTAGCAAATGAAACTTTAATTTGCAAATGCTCTTCCTATCTATTATTATTGACCATTAACTCTATTCTGCCTGAGCGTGCAGCAGCTAAGCATCATTGCTGGCCAGAGCCTGCAGGGCCAGACTGTTGTGAAAACCACTAGTTGTACAAAATCGGCTCTTGCCTAGCTCAGTGCAGGCCTATTGATATGAAATTTGGCATACTTATACTTATAGAAAACTAATTTCTTTACATACAAAACTATATAAATTTTTGTTTAATAATAAAAACTGAAAAAAATCCTAAATGAAAGCCTTTTTCGCATTTTTTTTCTTGAATTTTCACAATAACATTGAAAAAAAGCATTTATGCAATTTTTTTTTTTAGCTATTTAGGTAAACATTAAAGTATTTAGATATTTCTTTTGGTAAATTTCCACAAAATATTATAGCAGCTCAACACAAAAATAGCAGAGAGAGAGAAAGATCTTGATAGTCCTCGATTTTTCGTCATTTAAAAATCAAATTGCACCCCAAATTCGCATCAGAACAAGAAAATTCGACCTGGCGGAAGTGACCGTATGTTTTATTAACATGGGAAATAACCGTGCTTTCAATATATTTTTGCAATGCGGAGTTTTCTCTCTTGGACCGTATGAAAGTGTGGGATACTGGAATACCTGCTTCCCGACAGGTAGAGATGCATGGCGGCTACTGGAAAACTTGCTTCCCGGCGCGGAAGAGTTAACTGAAACTTCACTGGCATGCATTCAAGTTCATGTTTCTAAACTAAAAAAGTACAAAGAGGCAGAATGAGTAATAACAAAACAATTAACCAAATTGAAAAGTACAACCACACATCATCACAGAAAGTAAAGGAAAAACAACTCACAGCGCCTGTCTCATCTTTGAGAGATGAAATTCTACCACTCAGCAAACTTGTGAAAAAAGAATCAGGAATCCATGAAAGTGTTTGTCTTGATGTAGAAAACCTACATGTGAAAACAAAGAACAAAAAAGTATTCCATTAGTAGTACTTTGTTGAATGTCAAATGCTTTTTCTTTTAAATAAATTAAATAGCACTGATATTTATGTGATTATTATAAGCATTCAATATGATTACTGATTTAATAATTTTATTTAGAAAATGATAATTAATCTACAAATGAGTATATTCTATAAAATGATTATGTCAACAGATGTCATATACCCATGAGAAAATTTAGCATACTAGTTTTGAATATACTTCATACAGCACTTACAGAAACTGAGAAAGTGTTCCACGTTTGTTTTGCTCAGATGTTTTGCTACCATTATCAAAATTTGCACACGTGTATATGTTTTTATTAGCTCTTTAGCATAGCATAGTTCAGCATGCAGGCTAAAAAGCCTTTGGCCCTCATAATAGATCTTGATGAGGGTCCCAAGACCCAAACCCCTGGCTTCAGTGCCTACCAATTTAGACTTTTTAAGACTCAATTTGGTGGAGTAGATAAATAACTTGTCCAGACTATTCTTGAACACATTAAGTGATCCAGCATCCACAGCCTCGGCAGTCAGGTTATTCCAAAGGGTTACCACTCTAGTAAAATACTTATTAAATTTGCGAGGAGTATTATTAAAAGTTTTAGTAAGTTTAAATTTGTGACCTCGTGTTAAACCAACATCATTAAAATTTAAAAGAGAACAAGTGGTTAAAGGATCATACAAATAGTGCACAATTTTAAAAGTTTCGATTAAATCCCCCCACTCTCTCCTATACTCTAAACTGGGTAACCTCAGTGACTTCAGTCTCTCCTTATAGGAGAGTCCTGACATTCCACATATCTTCCTGGTGAATCTGCTCTGGACACCCTCAATCAAGTCAACATGCCTCCTCAAATATGGGCACCAGTACTCCAAGTATAAGAGCCTTAAAGAGGGGGACCATTATATCCTTGGATTTATTACTTATAGTTCTTACAAGCAGGGCTTATATTTTGTTGGCTTTCTTAACAGTACTCTTAATGTGATTCTCAAAGTTGAGCTCTGTATCCACTATCATTAATGGAAGACGACATCAAGTCTGGACAGTGGAGACGACATTGATGCCATATACCTGGACTCCGCTAAGGCGTTTGACTCAGTGCCACACCACACTTTTGGAGAAGCTGAGAGCCTATGGGATAGGGGGAAAACTGCATGACTGGATTAGATACTTCCTGGTCGGGCGAACACAGCGTGTTAAAGTTAATGGGAGCAGTTCTGCCTGGGCGGAAGTGGCCAGCGGGGTCCCTCAAGGGAGCGTTCTGGGGCCAGTCCTCTTCGTCATATTCATCAACGATCTCCCACAGGTTGTAAAGAGTGTGTGCAGCATGTACGCAGATGACACCAAGGTCTATGGTCCAGCCAAAGAACATGAATCTCTTCAGAGGGATTTGGACAGTTTGGTCAACTGGGTGGACAAATGGCAGTTGAAGTTCAATGCTGGTAAATGCAGTGTGCTCCATCTAGGAAGTAGCAACGAAAATAGAACCTACAACATGAGAACACATAACAGCACTAATACGGTTCAGTTAGAACACTCTCATATGGAGAGGGACTTAGGCATTCAAATAGATCACGAGTTAAAATTCTCTAAACACGCTGAAACACAAGCCAACAATGCAAACAGGCTGCTGGGGCTAATACATCGATCATACGAATACCTAGACAAGGAGTCTATGAGGCTGCTCTTCATAGCGCTAGTTAGACCTCATCTGTAGTTCGGGAACTGTGTGTGGGGCCCGCGCTATGAGAAGGACAAAAAAATAATTGAGCACGTCTTGCTCTGAGCCACTAAATGCAAGTATGAGCAAAGACTAGAAGCGCTAGATCTGCCCAGCATGAGCTACCGACGCCTAAGGGGCGACATCATTGATTGAGGTATACAAATTTACACATGGAATGTATAACAGTGAGTCTCCTTTCGAATACAACCAAGACGTTTGCACTCGAGGTCATAAGTTGAAACTCAAAAAGCACTATAGCAGAACAGATATGCGATGCCATTTCTTTACAAACAGAGTGGTAGACACATGGAACATGCTCCACAGCGACATTGCAGACGCCTCATCGTTGTCACAGTTTTAAAAATCAGATTGGTAAAGTTTTTAGAGATCACAAGTTTAAAACTAAAGTATGCCACCCACTTAGTCCAAAAGCCCATAAAATAAGTCAAGTGATTGAACAACAAGTGACCGCTACAAGAACCGGACAAAGGACAATGCTCCACAAAGTCCTGGAACGTGGAAGAACATAACATAACATCACTCCAAGATCCCTCTCACGTCTCAGTCTCAGCACCAGTCTTTGTCTCTTCATCGTGCATTAATTTAAATAAAGTAATTTCTTCCCACTTCTGTTATGAAGAAAGTGGAGAGAAGGGTCTAAATTATTCCTACAGCAGTGCGATTGATAAGGCTGGTTGGTTGACTTTCACTTCATCCTTCCACGGTTCCAGTGATCCTCAATTTACAATGATGAATGAACTGATTTCGAAACAAACCATCACTTACCTTGTTCCTCCTACGTTGAGGTGAACAATTTCCCCTGCCATTATTTATCGTATATTATACAAGGGTTACCAACATCAGGAAAATCAGTTAGTCTTGTTATACCCTTTGTCTTTCCAAAGACTTTCAGTTTCAATGCAAAGTTTTGTTGCTAGCTCATCTTTCTAATTTTAGACTCCATTTTTAACGGGAAGTAACTCTTGTCGTCCCAATGAAAAGTTGTTTATCGTATGATTCGAAACCACGCCTACTAAACCCATATGAACCTTAGAACTTCCTATATAAGAATAATGTATTAATTTTATGTAAGTCGGATCTATGGAGATTAAAATAAATTTATATACAAGACAAGAGCCTGAGTATCCACAGTATCCTGAAGAAGAAGTAGAAGAAGATTATTCCAACATTTTCCTATCCTCGTTCAGTTCAATGTCAAGCACCAAGAGCCGCTAAAGATGTTTCCACCGCCCCCACAAGAACTAAACGTTGTTCAAATAAAAATTAAAACTCATCTTTCACTGAGTCAGCTGTCCAGTAGTTTCTTTATTAGAATTTTAAAAATTCCACAATTAGTATCAATCAGAAAGGATTTTTTTTCTTCCTTTTTCTTTTTTTTAAAAACAAATAAACAAAATATGACTGACGCGTTTGGATTAACTTTAACAATCATTTGAATTAAAAGCATGATTGGTAATGAGTTGAAGTAGGCTACCTGTATTCTAAAATAAACAAAATCGGTTCAGGCGGTTTTCGAGATAGTGAGCAAAACGTTTTTAAACAACAAAGTGACCCCAGCGTCCTTGACCTTAGCGGAAGAGCAAATATGATAGCGCGGAAGGCTGGCCACTAACCTATGACGTAATGTTAATTAATCCTATGACGTTTGTTCAAAAAAGAGGGATTACACGCAGAAAATGGATCCTTGAAAGCAAAGCGGTAAATAGCGCACAGTCCTATTTAAGCTAGCTTAGGCTACTTGTCCCCTGTGAACGGACCGACGGACGAACAGACAGACATTTGGCTCGTTCTGATGCCCGATTATTTTCAAATAATTTCAGATAGTATCTGGAAATTTTATTTTTTTTAAAAGTAATTTGCACAAAGATTTTACACAAAGTCAATCAGTTTGAATTCCGAATTCCGTCACCCTGGAGGACCGCGCTTAAGTCCCCATAAATTCGGGCTAAAACGGTGATCTGCCTATTTAGTGTCCGTGCGCCTTCTTGTAATTGCAGGAGCTTGTGCATGCATTCTTGTCATATAAACACTCATAATGTTACATGAAATACCTTTTTGACAAACAATTAGTACCGTGATGTGGATTTATGAATGTCTCGTTATTTATTTGTTGTAAGCTATGAAGAGCCTATTCAAGATGCTGAAGGCAGCGACCCAAATGGAAAGAAGAAGTACTAGCTGAGAAGTATAGGTTAATTGTTAGGACTTCTTTCTTGTGTATATAATCGATAAATGCATAATCAGATACAATTAATCAGGAAAATAACACAGGACACATGGCATAACACACACATATATACACAAACACACGCGCCACACACACAAACACACACAAACACAAACACACACACAAACACAAATAATATTTAATAGTAAACACAATATAAATATATGATAAATATATATGTTAACTGTTAGGACTTCTTTCTTGTGTATATAATCGATAAATGCATAAGCAGATAAAACTAATCAGGAAAATAACACAGGCCACATGGCATCACACACACACACACACACACACACACACACACACACACACACCCACACACGCGCACACACACACGTACACACACACACACACATACACTAACAATTTTTTTTTTTTATCTCAATATTTTATTTTAAAGTCTTTTCACGTTAATGTGAACACTAAATAACTAAGATGAATGGAAATGTATAGTGAAACTGATAGTAGGCTATTAGCAAACAAAAAAGTGAAGTCTGGTTGTGGTGGTAGTAGCAGTAAACACAAGTATATACCTGAGTAAACTAAAGAAATTCATGAAACTATTTCAAACTATAAATATTAACAACGTAGCAGGATGTTCGATTGCCAGTCTTTTCACCACCAAAGGTTCAATGCCTCATAAGATTAACTTAAGCTTATATATAGCCCCAAGCACACCACAACTGGGGAGACACATGTGGACCCCACTGCAACAACAAGACAAATGACAA
Organism: Oncomelania hupensis; assembly: GCA_036898135.1. Lineage (NCBI taxonomy): Eukaryota > Metazoa > Mollusca > Gastropoda > Littorinimorpha > Pomatiopsidae > Oncomelania > Oncomelania hupensis. The sequence goes on along the minus strand of CM072513.1, from coordinate 64,138,990 downwards.
ATGACAGGGGTCTGCGACTCTTGGAGTTTGCCAGATACAACAATCTGATACTGGCAATCACGCTTGGTCTCCACAAAAAAATCCAGACAATGGACATGGCACATGCCCGGCGGGGAGCATCACAACCAGATCGACTACATCATGGTCAAGAAACGCTTCAGATCAAGAATCAACATTGGCAGGACACGCACTTTTTCAGGAGCAGACATCGGAAGTGACCATGATCTCGTGATGTCTTTTCGGCTAGACTTGAAGAGAGTAAACACAGCAAAGTGCACTAGACTGAAGTTCGACCTGGACAAACTGCAAGACCCGGGGGTGGCGAAAATATTTCAGGCCACAATTGGAGGGAAATTTGCACCACTGCTCATTTTTGGAGCTGGTGAAGTAGCCTAGATGTCAACACCATGACCACCACCTTCAACTCAGCTGTGACAGATGCCGCCACGAGATCCTTGGAAAGCACCGGCCAAAGAAGAAGCTGTGGATCACACCTGAACTTTTGGACCTGTGTGATAAACGAAGAGAGATGAAAAAGAAAAAGAACACCTCATAGGGAGCTGATGCCTACCGAAAAATCAACAATGACATCCGAAAAAGATGCGCACAGCAAAGGAGAACTGGATAGAAGATCAATGCCAGGAAATAGAGAACAGTCTGAACAAGAACAACAGCAAGAAGGCCTACCAGACTGTGAAGCGGCTGACAAGTGTTAAACAGCCCAAAGTCTCCACGATCCAAAGTAAGTCTGGCATATGTCTTACAGAAGAACAAGAAGTCTTGGACAGATGGACAGAGTACTGCTCTGACCTTTACAACCACACACCAAACGGAGACCCATCAGTTCTAGCATGTCCTGAGAACAGAGAAGAAGAAGAAACCCTCCCAATTCTCCGGGAAGAAGTTGAGGCAGCAGAGCAATCGCTGAAGAAGGGGAAGTCAGCGGAAATGGACAACATACCCGCGGAAATGCTTCAAGCAGGAGGAGAAGCGATGATTGCCGCACTCACCATTATCTGTAACAAGATCTGGCAGAGTGGGGAGTGGCCTACACCATGGACCCAGTCTCTTGTCATCACTCTTCCCCCAAAAAGGTAAACTTCAGGAATGTGAAATTAACCGCACCATCAGCCTCATTAGCCATCCCAGCAAGGTCCTCCTGAAAATAATACTCAACAGGTTGAAACCCCAAGCTGAACAAATAATAGGTGAAGAACAAGCAGGATTCAGGGCAGGGCGGAGTACCACTGAACAGATTTTCAACCTCAGAATAATCTGCGAGAAATACTTACAGCACCACAACATCTATATTATGTGTTCGTAGACTTCAAAAAGGCATTTGACAGAGTCTGGCATGCAGCTCTGTGGGCAACCATGAGAGTGTACAACATCAGCCCTAAAATTATTGAAGGCATCAAAAGCCTGTATGACAAGGTTACCAGTGCAGTCCTTCACAACAGCCCCATCGGAAACTGGTTCAGAACAACAATGAGTGTGCGTCAGGGATGCCTACTCTCTCCAACACTCTTCAAAATCTTCCTAGAGCGCATTATGTGAGATGCCCTTGCAGATCACAAAGGCACAGTCAGCATAGGGGGAAGAGCAATCTCCAATTTTCGTTTTACGGATGACATTGATGGATTGGCTGGAGAGGAAAAAGAACTTGAACAGCTGGTACAGAGGCTTGACACCAACTCCAGAGCCTATGTAATGGAAATAAGTGCAGAGAAGATCAAAATGATCACAAACAACACCAATGGCATCAACACTAACATCAAAGTCCAAGGCCAATTCCTCAACACAGTGCATAGCTTCAAATATTTAGGAGCCATTGTATCACACAATGGGTCCCGATCGACAGGAAGTCCTCTCCAGGATCGCACAAACAACTGCTGCCCTGGCGAGGTTGAAGCCAATTTGGAAAGACAGGACAATCAGTCTACATTCCAAAGTAAGACTGCTGCGCTCCCTTGTCATCTCAATTTTCCTATAATGCTTGTGAGACATGGACTCTCACAGCAGATCTACAACGAAGAATACAAAGCATGGAGATGATGTGCTACAGATGACTTCTGGGCATTTCCTATACCCAACACATCACCAACGACGAAGTCCGAAATGATTGATTGATTGATTGATTGTTGCTTTAGGTCCAGCGGACTCTTCCGAGCCAAATCAGGACCGGGAAGTCCGAAAGACCATCACACAAGCTATTGGACAACACAACAGTGGTGAAAAAACGAAAATGGCCACGTCACCAGATCACCATGTCTTGCAAAGACCATCCTGCAAGGCACAGTGCAAGGAGGTAGAAGAAGAGAAAGACCGAAAAAGAGATGGGAGGACAACATTGGAGAATGGACTGGTTTGACACTGAGCGAAACAATCAGGGTTGCTGAGGACAGGGAAAGATGGGGTATGCTGGTTAAATGATCATCTGTAGCCTCCGAGTTACGGAATAGGATAGGATAGGATAGCCCCAAGCGAGTCTTTCTATTGTGAAACTAGTCCTCTAGCACTTGCGACTTTTGACGGCAGAAATGTATACTTTTAAAGTACATGTAGACACTAGGATAAATAAAGCAAAGTGCCTATATTAATATTAATAATACGTTGAATAAAGTTAACTCATTACAAGCGAGGTTCGTCTTTAATTCTTATTCATCCTGATATCATATCGAACATAAGTCACATACGTTCGCCCCTTGCGGGAATCGAACCCGCCACCTTCGGCATTGGAAACCGGCGACTAATCCACTGCGCCACGAGGTCACCTTTACGAATCTACGAAATCTACGAAACGAAAAGAACGTTCGCCACTGTACCCACTGAACTAAATACACTTTTTAGATCAGTGCACTGTACCCTATCTATGAGAGTACGATAAGCCTCGAAGTTTGCCCCACTTCCTTTTTCATTGCCGTATCCAAAGTTGGGACGCATGTCTCACCAGGTACGACCGCCACTCTTTATGCCGACGCTGTGGCCCTTTGGCGGATCACCCGCGGGAGGGTGCTTCGGTCTGGTTACCCTCTTCTTCGTCAGGATTTGGCCTCAATTCAGTCAGATATTGATTCAGTAGCCGACTCTCTCTACGACGTGGGACTTACTTTGGCACAATCGAAAACAATTTTTGTTCCCTTGTGTTTCGTTGTCTTTCTGATCTGGTCGCTGATTTTTTTTTTTTGATTTTTTTTTGTATCAGTTTATAGTCCCCTCTCTTCCCGATAAGGATTTTCAGAGAGGAGACTGTATTGTCGCTGATTCTAAGGTTAATTGTAGATTATAGTCACACGACACTGGAGCGTATAGGCGACTACTGGTCACAATATTCTGACAGCAGCCAACCAATGGGAGGGGGTCAGGGGAAAATATATGGTCACACGTTGGCCAATGTGGGATTCAAACCAGGGACCTTTCGATTAATAGTAAGCAGCTCTACCAACTGAGCTAACCGGGCCCACGTAAGGGTGTTGGCGACTCCTCGTATTGGGTCTCCCCCATAATCTTGTATTTTAACTTGCGAGCTCCTCGCCATTCGCGAGGTCTTACTTGTCCTCTTTAATTCCCAGTTACCAACCGGTATTCAAGTTACAGGTGTGTTTTTTTTTAAATTCTATGAGCGCCCTTAAATGCATTAATAACGGACCTTCCAACACTAGACCTACCTTGGTCTCTGATATTTTGGGTCTAGTGCATTCTCTTAGTCTTAGTTTTAAGAATATTTTGGTTTCCATGATTTGGGTCCCGTCACATATCGGAATACGGGGCAACGACTCTGCTTGCGGACCGTGCTGCCAGTTTCGGCTACGGCGGTGAGGCGCGAACCTCCAATCCGGTAGCTACCTCCTATCATGAGATACGGGGTGGCGTTACCTCAGTCGTTCTCTCCGAATGGAATGATACTTATAGAAGCACTGGTGCGTTGATAGATTTGATCGCCTCATTATCCCTGACCGTAGGCACTTTCCTTTTAATGGCATGGCACCTGGCCACTTGCGCTCTATTGCTTTGCGTATCTGTACAGGCCACTGCCGCTCCATGTATACTGAAACCAAGTGTATCTGCGGCCATTCCACTGATTTTGATCATTGTTTATTCGAATGTACCCTCCTTGCTGCGGACTTCGCTGAGCCTTGGTCTGCTAGCCTTACTAGGAACATTGGAATGTGCCTTGTTGACCTGGTCACTGTCCTCTGGTCCCCATCTGTTGCTGATGGCCTCCTGGGCTATTTATCATTCTGCTGTAGCAGACCTTTTGAAGGCCATGGTTACTTCTCTCTCTCTCTCTCTCTCTCTTTTTTTTGTTCTCTCCCTCTCTCTATCTTACCTTTATACGATTAATATTTTATTACAATACTCCTGGCTCTTAGCCTTGCCTTTATACTTGACCCCATGGGTAGTCCCATATGTTATTTTCCATCATAGCTGCGTTTAACACACTTGATTCTTAGTATCCCTACCTTTGATGCGAATGTTTTCCCATCTTATTAACTTTTAGTCTTTCCCTTCCCTGATGTGTATGGTTTTTCCTCGTGCATTTTTACAGTCATCACCCCCCCCCCCCCCCCTGTCAATGACCTTTTATCTTTATGTATTTTTATTTTAACTTGAGGTCCTGAATTTTACATATTTCTTAACTTAACTTAGACCTATCAATTTAGGTGATCTTTTAATGCCTTATATTCTAGTTTAGTGTGTAATCAAGAATTTTAATACCTACTCTTAATCCAACTTAGACCTAATTAATTAGATGTATTTTTAATCGCTCTATCTTAATTTTAAAGTTCCCTTTACACCCTGTGTCTAGGGACTTTAAAATTTATCCACTGAATGAATGTTCGCCACTACCTGCAGCCATATAGGCTGATTACATATTTTATTGTAATTATATAAATAAACTAATCATAATAAAAAGCTAGTCTGTACTTAATAAGTGCCACTGCCCGCAAAATCTGTGCTGCTGACCTCATTTATTGTCTATCTTCTGCTGGCCTTTATTGATAAGAACCAATAACCTTATTCTGGCCGGTCATTTGTATAAGAATACTGCTTTTGAAAGTCTGTCCAGAAGCACTTTAACGACATGTCTTGGAGCAGGTGGTTGTGTGTGATGCTGGTGTGGTTTGCAGCGCTGTTGCAACAATCGTCTGGTGTCGAACTTATTCACAATGGTGGTATGGAGTCTCTGAACGGCTGGGATTGCTGGAACATCCATTGTGCTGTGTCCAGCACCCCTCACTCTGGGCAGCACGGCATTGAAGTTACCAACAGGTTTGTAAACTTAGAAGATATGTAGGTTACATCTGACCCGTTTGCTTATATTTTTGTCAGGGATGGTATATTAATAGCTTTCGAAGAACTTGACAATCATCCGTATCGTCACCGATCCACCCAGACAACTCTATCTTGCACAGACCAGCGGTTACCTTCGTGCGGTTCTTCATTCTATCTAATTAAATCCCTTGTTGCTCGTATCCTCTGGATCCAGCACTATGGTACCGCACGCCCCCTCCAACTCCATGTGGTTGAAGGGGGAAATCGAAAAAATAGCCAGGTTCGAATCTAATCGGCAATTTCTCCAAACTTGCCAAGCCCGTAAATTAGTGCCTAAAGGCATGCAGATTCGCTTTGGTAAAACAGCACTGCCGAAGTCTCTTTTTCAGAAGCTATAGACAACATTTTGAATGCTGCCAACACTGACATTCTCTCCAAGTGTATTAACACCTATAGTGGCCTCATTTCTGCGGAAAAATCCAACCTCCATTAGAGATTGTATGAACTTCAGCAAGAATGCAGTTTTGTGGAGTTTGAAGCCATTCTGAAAACTCATTGGGCCCTCTACAACTCGTACAAAGCACGCTACAATAAGACAAAGAACCAGAAGTTAAAGGCACTCTCGAATGAAAGCACCAAGACCCGTACCGCTCCCAAACCCAACAAACTACAAAACAGAAAATTTAAAAGGAGGGAGGTGCAGCCAAGGAACGTCAAAGAGATAACCACCAAAAGGACATTGCAATTAATCTGTCAGGAGTTACCTTAATTGACAACAAACTTAAGGTACTCGCTCTTGGCCCCAAGTACTGCCACACCCCTCAGACCCTGAACCAACACCAACTCTTGGAGGACGTTGCTGAAGGGTGCAGAAAAGTACGCCTAAAGGAGTATCATTATGACCCGGATGCTCAAGGAGTAAATGTACTGGCACCTAAGTTCTACAAGCACTGGCACCTAAGTTCTACAAGCCCAAGGGATGGACACCTTGGCGAGGAAGAGAAAGGACTCTTGACTATCATTGCGACAACCTCATCAACAAAGCCCAGAATTTTAAAGCCCGGGGCAAACTGACAGACAACCTAGGGCGGTCACTGAGGAAAGCGTTGGGAGTTCTGCGGGAAATGGTGTTCAACAGAACCCTCAGAATCAGCACTGCTGATACTGGACATAGCCGACTACATTCAGGAAGCCGATAAACAATTACAAAATCATAAGCCTAAATTCTACAAGAAGTTATAGGAAGACTCAAGTGAAGAAATTGCCCAGACTTCTAACGAACTTGTATGTGAATTAGGTCAGAAAGGTTACATTGATTAGAATACACTGAAGTGGGCTCTGATCGATGAGTAAGATGTGAGAACTATGGTTTGTTTTTTTATATCTGCCGAAAATTCATAAGACTCTAGGTAAACCTACGGGCAGACCAATAGTGTCGGGAGTCGGTGGTCCCACAGAAAAATTGTCAAAGCTAATGGACTACTAGCTCCAAGAAACTGTCACCAAGCTACCTGAGCCATGTCAAAGACGCTAACCACATGCTCTCTATCCTAGAAATATGGAATGCCCAGTATGACCCCTTTAAAGATGGGTGTAAACTGGTGACTATAGACGTATTCAGTCTGTTTACTAACATTCCCTTTAAGGACACTGATACAACCCTCAAACATTGTCTAGATAGAACACAAAAACAGCAGGACATCCCTCTCACTGACACTGTACTACAGATGGTTCATCACGTTCTTGAGAATAACGTTTTCAAATTTCAGGATCAAAAATACCTCCAGGTGTCTGGAACCGCTATGGGTACCCCAATGGCTCCTATTGTAGCTAATTTATTCATGGTATGGCTGGAGTCAAGTCTCATTGCTAATAGCCTCTTTCCCATAAATGAAGACTGGTGGAAGCGATTCATTGATGATATTTTTCTGCTCTGGAAAGAATTCTGATTCTGAATTAGAACAGTTTACTAGGTACATAATATGTCGATGACATTCACTGTCAACTCCTCTTCCACTCATATTCCTTTCTTATACCTCAGTGCCTCTCTGGAAAATGGTTTCCTTGAAACAGATCTGTATAGTAACCCGACAGACGCGCACGCGTATCTGCATTATAGTTCTAGCCACCCGCGGCATTGCAAAGACAACCTTCCTTACAGCTAATTGTTACTGCGAGCGCGCCGACTGTATTAAAGAAAAAAATAGACTTTAAAAAGCGCTGCTCTGAGCTGACTGATCAGTTCCTTAAGAGAGGATATCCCCCACCCCCCACCCCCGTCATGCCCAACATTATCAACAAGGCAGTAGGAAGGGCCCGCGCTATGCCCAGGCAGCAGACCATCTGTTCTAAAGCTAAATGAATCAACATAATACCATTATTGGCATTAAAGGATTTGTAGTGACTCACAACTCTGCTATTCCGCCGCTGCTCAAATGGCTAGCAGAGAAGCAAATCGCTCTGCATAAAAGTCCGCGTATGTGCGAAGCCATGCCTGAGGTACCGGTGGCGGGAAAACGATCGTCCAGGAATATCAGAGGTTTCTTAACGCCCTCTACCCGCCCTCCAACCACATCCTCTAAACTCTGTGACACGAAGTGTCAAAAGAACTGTATGGTATGTAGAGATCATATCAAACCAGGCACCACCTTCAAAAGCAGTCGTAGGCCTACAGGGGAAAGTTTCACGGTCAGAGATGAGATATCCTGCCAAACTAGCAATCTGATTTATCTATTAGAATGCCGCAAGTGTCCATACACACAATATGTTGGTGAAACGTAGATCACTTTGAAAAAAAGATTCCACGGCCATAGGAGTAGCATCAGGATCCATATCAAGACCCCGACTATAAAACTAAACACTGCCAGCTTCCGGGACACATTGTCCCCTATACGCACTGTGTCCGGGGACGTTAATCTACTCACTGAACTGAACTTCCGGGTCACAGGACTTGATTGCCACCCCCATAGAAAGAATCAGGTCTAAAAGTAAGAAGGTCCGCAAAAATAGAGAGGAATTTTGGATGAGAAAACTTAAAATTATACATCCCTTTGGTCTAAACTCGAAATGTAGAAGCCATTAACAGCCAGTGTGCACAGTGCTCTCAGGTGATGAGTGGGGTGGAGGAGGGGGGGTCACGGGAGCTGGGGCTACCCTTCCACCTTTCTTTGAACTGGCGTCGTTGGTTTACTTTTAGCGTACATCCTTTTTATGGTTTCTCACTTTCCGGCAACTTGGAATTAGAATTATTGACCTGGTAATGTTAAAGTTGATATCTTTAAGTTCCACATTTTATTTTTTATTGAAGGTAACTGCCTTGCCATTTTTAAAACACAGATCTTGGCCATGCTTTTACCAGGAACCTTGATTTTAGACTAAGACAAATAGAAACAGTTAAAGAAAGGTGAGAGAGAGAGAGAGAGAGAGAGAGAGAGAGAGAGAGAGAGAGAGAGAGACAGAGACAGAGACAGAGACAGAGAGAGAGTGACAGACAGAGAGACAGAGAGAGAGAGAGAGACATAGAGACAGAGAGAGAGACAGAGAGACAGAAAGAGACAGAGACAGAGACAGACAGACAGACAGAGAGAGAGAGAGAGAGAGAGAGAGAGAGAGAGAGAGAGAGAGAGAGAGAGAAGAGAGTTAGGACATAGGACATAGGGGATAGGACAGCAAGTAATGTGTGGCATAAGTTTTAGTCTTGAGTGTTCATTACTGGTTATAATAGATTGTCGTTTTATTCTTTTGAGGATGTTGTCTTAGAAGTCTTTTATTTTCAAATAATGTCACTGAGCGTGTTGAGAAGGACATGAACGTAGAGAGTTCTTTGCGTATGTGTGTGTGTGTGTGTGAGTGAGGGTGTGTGTGTGTGTGGTTGACTGTGTAGGGTGCTGTGTGTGTTGTGTGCATGTAATTTATTTGGGTGTATGTTGGACATGGTAACTTTATTAACAGTATTCACGTTCGTGGTTGTTTGTTGATTTTTTTTTAAAATATGAAAATGACTTCTTCTTGGATTTTGTTCCTCAGTTGGCTGGTAACTCCTGATGAAGCTTTTTTTTTTTTTTTTTTTTTTTTTTAGCGAAATACATGTATAGATAAACTTCTAATCTGGTGCGTTTTACCTCCTTCAAACTTTCTACTTGTCTTTCTATTAACGAGATTTACTAGAAAAGGGTCACTTTTTCTCCGTCAGTGTTTACCAATCTCGAGCTTCCCTGAGAAACACACTTAACAGCTTATTCGATTGTTCTATACGAGGATCTGCCAATCTTCATCCTCCAAACTCTTCGCTGCGTCGTTGATTCTCCTCCCTGCTTATCCCCCACCCCTCTCTCTCCTCTCTCTTCCTCTTCCCACCAAAAACCAAGGACCATCTAAAAGTAAGTTCTTAAGGTCAGCTTGTTCGTCCCAGCCAATTATAACAGTAACAATAGCTTGGTATGATCTTAATCGTGATCATACGTATTTAAATGTTTGTTGATAGACACAACTACTATGAAGGTCCCTCTCAGTTTATCAACGTGTCTCCGGGCCAGTCCTACCATGTCAGTGGCTGGGTAAAACTCCTCAACAACCCTGCTGGTGGAGCTGGAGAGAATCTGGAGCTGGAGATCGACTTCACATTCCCTGGTAATGAGTCACTCGCTAGCGTTATAAACTTATAATATTAAATCTGTAAGTATACACGCTTGTTGGTAGCTGGACCCGCGTGCGCTCGTGCACAAGGGTTACTCAAGTTGGGTGCCAGTAGATCACACTTAATAGGCTGTGTGTGTCATGAACTGGCTAGTTTTAACTCTGCCTATTACTATTCAGCCTTGTGTAGTTTTTGTAACAGTAGAGAGTCAGTATATTACACAGCAGCAATTAAATTACACAGCAGGCCACACACGGCGAGCCAGCCACACACAGCGTAGTGAGTCAGCACTTGAGCTTTGAATCTGACCGTTTTAACCAATCAGAAGCAGGCTTAGCGGGTAGAGCAGTTCTGACTGTGTCAGATCCTAGCGCAGTTTGAATCAGTCGTGTGTGAGACGAGGAAGAGTCAACATCTCCATAGCTAGAGAAATCTCTTCACTCATAGACCAGGAAGCAGGACTTTAGAATCTTAGAATTCTCTCAAGTCATCACGGGCCTGAACTTGTCAAACAGGTAAATGAACACCCTTCTGTTTCATCGTGATATATTTATATTATTGTGAAATTATGTTTGTGGAATTTGCTATGCATAAATGTGAATTGTTAATCCGAATTTGCGTGACCATGTGGAAAAGCCGAACACGTGGCGAAACACGACCGGTTGCGCCGCCATGTTGCATACCATACGGAACCACTGTTGTTTAACTTATATGTATGTTTGCAGACCAGTGGCTGTACCACTGAAGGTTTATAATATTATTAATTCTGTATGTGTATAGTTAGACACGATTGATATTTATGTATGTATAGGAATTTAGAGTGAGATTCCAGTGGACCCCGGAAGTAGCAGAATGTTCGTCGCTTATGTATAGAGATGTGGAGCTATCACTGAGGGCTACTTTGGCTTTCAGTGAGACGCTCTGCACAAACCGATTATTCAGGGTTGTGCAGAATTTCGTCTCTTATATTACAGACGAGCAGGCGAGCTATCCTGTGCGTCCCACTCCACAGAAACGACGAGTTGGTTGAGGAGCCTCTACCGCACAAGTCGGACAGAGCTACCCGGAAAAACACCCTGTCAGACCCCACAGCGTGGCAAGGGAACCCAACTACACAACGACACAGGTGGACCAGAAGCTACCTCACAGAAGGACTTCGCACGCACCATCTAGCAGTTAAGTGTAAACCTAAAGGTGCACTTAAACTGATCGAAACAGGACCACAGTAGTCCAACTCTTCAGAAACTGTAAAACGGACCACAGTAGTCCAATCTACATAAACTCAAATAGCAAGTGCCCGAGGAAGATATAACAGCTGCCTAGACTATCAGCGATCGAACTATTAGCAGTAACCGAGACTTTTTAAGTTAGATTAGTACTTAGAGAATCTTGTATAGAGTAGAAGAAATAAATGTGTGATTTTAACTGTTATCAAGTGGCTGGACTACATATGATTCATAGCCGTGTGAAAGCTAGTGTGACAGTAATCTTTTACAATTTTTCTATCTATCTCTGTACCCCAATCTTAACACAGAACGAGCTAAACAAATAAATTTATTAAAGTAATTCATAGGGTGACTTACTAGCAGTTCCCACCGAATAAACGTGAGGGTCCATAATTCCATTGTGCAGAGCCCATAAACCCCACGTGACAGTGTGCTATCTACCTCTTTGCTATCAAAAATTTGCTAAAGGCATCCAAATTGAAAAAACTAGTCTACCCTTGTAGATCAGGCAAGCCGATTTAATTATGTGATGACATAAGCATGAATGACTGGAATGGACGCTCAATTATAAATGTATGTAGCACTTGTATGGCTTACATTTGAGGTATCCTATGTGTGGTTGCGGATGTGACCTCATTTACCTAATTATGTTTCTATATAATTATACGTAGGCAACTTTGCAGTTTTGACTGCGAGGATTGCATGTGTGTGTGGCCACAGGGACATTACCCTTCAGATGAGAGGATACATCGAGGCCTATTCTGTACATGCACGCATTCCATGGCATGGAATCTAAAGATCCCGACACTCATGACGGGTGAGTGCCAGCTACACAAAATACACCCAGTCCGCACTAGGTTCCTTCTCCCCATCCCCGGTCGCTCAGGATTGTGATCAGTCGTCTGAGCGTCAGACTATGCGCTTAAAGACTGCGGGTGGGCGCTTCATATCGCTTGAGTTAGATCCTGTATCGACCAGCACCTTGAGCAGCTCTTGAGCTGGAAAGGCGATCTACCGCATTGTAATCGAGGATCCATTAATTGCGCCTGTGAGGTGGCACAAGTGTGACTCATGCAGGCTTAAGAGGATCGAAGCTAGTATTATAAGGACTGTCTATGAACAATGAGTTATGAGCGCGTATGGTTTTATGGGTATCTATACGTTACGTGTGGTTTTGCAGATGACACTCATCAATACGTCACAGTAGCGAGACACCAAGCGACTCAAGTGAATAACAACTGGGTCCATCTAACTGGCACTTTCACTACACCTATGACAAGTCAGTGAACTTTGACTTTTGAATCGTCGAAGCAGATCATGTCCCCGGGGTCTGAAATATTAATCTGGAAGGTGCCAGTTTTCATAGACTTCGCATAAAAAAGGGATCCACGGGTTTATACAAAAAAATAATAGTTTCACCCTTGTTTCCCACGGGGAGGCCCGGACGACATGTGAAGTCCTTAAACCTAAAATAATTGTTTTACTAATTTACTTTTGATCTTATGATGATGGTGTTTCAATGTTAGGCTAATTAAGTTGCCTTATTTGATCGTAGTTTTTTTTATTACTTTTTTTGAAAACATAATTTTATTTAGTCTTGAATATTTATTTATTAAGTCTAAATTCATTTTATTTGTAAACAGACTTCAAATAAAAAGATTTAATTTAATTTAATTTAATTTAATAATTCAAACAATGTATTTCTGAATTACTTCTAAAATAAGCCTATATTTGTATTTTTATCAGTATACTAAAGATACGATCGAGGCTAGAATGCACGTAGCCAAATGGAATATTATTCATCCACTCTTGACTGATCCTGAAACAGATTTGAAGTCTACCAGGTTCTACTTCCAAGGCCCCGAGGCAGGCACCAATTTCATTGTTGATGACGCATCTGTGACGTCTATGGATAACACTCAGCCCGGTACCGGCACCGGTACTGGCAACTCCCACTCCACCATCGACCAGCTGAGGAAGAGCGACATTAACTTGCAGTAAGGTCTATTTAGTAACACTTTATTAACATTGATCCCCAAACTGTCTGTGGACCCCGTGATTTTCAATAGCAACGGTTCAAAGGTATTAACGTAGCCTACAAGTACAAATGGAATACAAATAAACGGAAGTATTGTTTCGTTCTGTTGTCTTTTGTCCGCCTGACGAAGAGCTTAGCTCAAAATTTGTTTTGCTTTATCTTCTTTTTGTTCAAACCAGCTTTTTTTAGTTTATATATTCCTTAATGATTGTTTTTCATTATTGATATTTATAACAAATTTAAATTATCACTAGACAACAAAGACTTCTTGGCGTATATTTTAGGCGTACTTGTTAAAATTAAATGCAGACTACAGGCTACTTTGTTCTGCTTTGACATAGCAAACTGACGTAAAATGCATTGCTCCATAGATTATGAATATAGACTAGTTCTTTACTGAAGTGCCATTTAAATGCATTATCGGTGTTCTCTCTGTCTGTCTGTCGTTGTTCTCACTGTCTCTGTCTCTATCTCTGTATGTCTCTATCTGTCTGTGTCTGTCTGTCTGTCTCTCTGTCTGGGTCTCTGCCTCTCTGTCTCTCTCTCTCTGTCTCTCTCTCTCTCTCTCTCTCTCTCTCTCTCTCTCTCTCTCTCTCTCTCCCTCTGTCAGAAAAAAGGCTTTATTTACCTACTTTTACTATATGTTGCGCATGAATTCTTTCATTTTAGTGTGACCACAGCTGCCGGCGTCAACAAGGCTGACGTCAAGATACATGTGAGTTATTGCTACCCTATTATTAATTACAGTGTACTAAAAAAGTGTAATATATGTAAATTTCAAGCTCACCGCACGTCGTGCGCCTGTACGCACTTCAGTTATGCGCCGGTGCGCCGAATATATTTTGTATGTTCAATTGTAGTCATGGAAAGAATTTTGAGAACCCCGCCTAAGATGCGCCCATGAAACTGACGTAAGCTACATACGTTACTAATGAGAATGATGATGGTGCAGGTGTTGCAGACAAAGAAATCTTTCCCGTTCGGCACTGCAGTCAACGCCTGGAAGTACAACGCTAACGACGCCAATGGCAAATACCGCGACTTTATCCACAAGCACTTCAACTGGGCTGTCCACGAGGCCTCCCTAAAATGGCCCGCTGTGGAACCACAAAGGGTATAAAAACGCTTCTGATTCTGAGAGCTCAGAGAGAATGAATGGAGCTGGCATTACTTCTTAAAAATGTTTTCTTTTCTAAAAAAAAAAAAAAAAGTGACTATTCTCTCCCCTTCCCATTACCTCTAAATTAAAATGTATTTTATTTTCGTTTTAGCATATCTTAGCCAACATGCGAAACTTTTGCGCTGTCCGGTCTGTCAGTCAGTAAAGTACGAGCGAGTTTTCTTTATTTCACTTATTGTGCTTTAGTATAACTTGTGATCAGTCTGAACTGTATGTTTGCAGGGTCAGCTGCACTATGACATTCCTCTGGAAATGATTAACAGATTGAGGAGTCATGGGTAAGTCACACAGAAAGTCAGACAGATAGACCGACAAACGGTCAGACGGACAGACACACATATACACACATCAATCAGAGATGTAAATAAAACTAAATAGTAATCATAAATAACAATCACGGTCGTCGTCATCATCATCACTTTCACCATAATAACCTAAAGGCAAACCATATACGCGCACGTGCTAAGGTCTACTCCCCTTCACGCACTTTAAGATCTTCTGCTGACACTAGCACACTCAAGGTTCCCGTCACCCGCACTAAAACATACGGCCAACGTGCATTCGCTTACTCCGCACCTAAGCAGTGGAATTCCCTTCCCTCCCATATCCGCAACATACAATCAACACAAGCATTCAAAAAGGCCCTCAAAACCCACCTCTTCAAACTGCATTATTCAGATTGATTTGTATCCCGCTGCCATTCTCTCATCTTTTGTCTATGTCTGATCCGTAAGTGTATACACGGCTGTAAATATTTATACTGTTTTTCTTCCTGGGCCTAACCGGGCATGTAAATAGCTGTGAATAGGTTTTTGCTATCCTATTTCTGTCTTTTTTGTCATTTGTGCACATAGTTGTAAATAGTCTATTTCGGTCTTTTTTTGTAATTTATGTACATAGTTGTAAATAGTCTGTACCTTTACTGTTCCGTCTTTGGTGTATTGTAGCAAAAGTGATGTTTTATCGAGTGCATGTATTTATATGTAATGACTATGTAAAGCGTGGTGAGTCTGGTCATAGGCTGGAGTACCCGCTGTATAAAAATCCGTTATTATTATTATTATTATTATTATTATTATTATTATTATTATTATTATTATTATTATTATTATTATTATTATTAAGGTATACCATCGCAGCACCAGCAATTAAGACAGCTTCCCAATGCGTGATGGGAGCTAATTCCATTTCGAAAAAGAAACATTAAAGTAATCACTGTTTGAACATTGATTCATCAAAATGTGATCCTCACACTTTGTGACACCTGCAATATTGCAGCACCCACATGAAACAATGTTAAACGCCAGGCTCTCTGGATGCCCTGAATCTTGGAACTTTGGAACGTGCTGTGGAGTGTTTGTTGCTCCATATAATTTTGTTCTTCCCCAGGATCAAAGTGAGAGGACACAACCTGGTGTGGTCAGTGCCTGGGATGGTGCAGGACTGGGTAAAAAGTCTCAGCGGCAACGAACTTCGCACTGCTGTGCAAAACCACATCCAAGAGGACATGCGACGTACACACGGACTGTGAGTGCAGATTACAGCTGATAAAACTTGTGAATAACTGTAAACGTATAAGCTTACCCACAAGTAGGCTATGTTGAAGCAAGAGTTAGATGATGATGATGATGATGATGATGATGATGATGATGATGATGATGATGATGATGATGATGATGATGATGATGATGATGATGATGATGATGATGACGACGACGACGACGATGACGACGACGACGACGATGATGATGATGATGATGATGATGATGATGATGATGATGATGATGATGATGATGATGATGATGATAAAATTGTTGTCCACTTCTAACGCCATCCAAAAGTGCTCTACAATTTTGGCTAAATCTGGACAATCTGTGGCCGGCCTGTCTGTCGATCTTATTCTTAGTCTCAAGTTTTGGTTAATTGTTTGTTCCTGATTGTGAAAATGTTTTTGTTCCTGATTGTGAAAATGTTAAAATAAAATGATAACAAGACAACAGCAGTAGGGCATATTTTTTTCTGCGTGTGACGTTCAGACTTCCAGCGACGATCATGAATGGTTGTTGTTGTCGTTGTTGTTGTTTTAAGAATCAGATGTTTGTAACGATGACTGCGACGATTCGTTACGACGACGACGTTGACGATGATGCTAATCTTCAGATTGGAACACTGGGATGTTAACAACGAGAACCTCCATGGCCGATGGTACCAGGATAGACTGAACGATAACAACTACAACATCGAGCTATTCCGCATTGCACACAACGCCGATCCCAGCATTAAACTGTTCCTAAACGACTACAACGTCGTCGCTAACTGGGGATCAACCAACGTGAGTGATTGTTTAATAGTCAGTTTCATCGTTCTTGACAGATAAGCTGATAATAAGACGTTAACAATTCTCTGGCCGTTCAGGCCCAATTTAAGAGATTTAGGAACTTCTTGATCGATTGTGTGGACGCACGGAACAGGATGTTTCGCTGACATGTTCTACCAAACAATTAAAACTTCAACGATGCGTTGATAAAGTTGTAAAGATGTAAAGAAGTAAATATAGAAAGAGATAAACAAACAATAGATAAACAAAACAAAACAATACACTATAAAGTTGTCAGACAAGAAAGACAACACCCCTCATACTCTCGCGCAACGTTCATTTTACATATCCGAGTCCGGTCCAATTAACATTTATACACTTTTACTTAGGAAATAAACAAAGTCCGTAAATCCGTTAAGGTTCCATATTCTCCCAGTTAACCAACGAAAATCCCCATCACAAACTATACAATCACACAAATACACGTACAATGAACAGGACAGACAAGTGGGTCACGTGACAAAGTACTTAGCTATCTTTCTTGTATATATCTCATCTCCTGTGCTCTCTCAAATCGTCAATCCACTCTCCAGTTCTCTCCTTCTCTCAATCTTCACCGCCGCCTTCTAGCTCTCTAGCTGTCTTATCTCATCTTCTTCTTTCACCTTCATCTATTTCTCTTCTCAACTGTCGTTTTCTTCGTCTGCTTTTCCTCTACCTTACTCAATACCTCATAGCTCCATTTCTTCTCAATACCTAACAGCTAGCTCCCTTTCTTCTCAGCTGTATTCTCAAGATGTAGCTCCTCCTCAGCTACACACCAACTGCAGACACACAACCACCTCCTTCGACAGCTATAGTCAGTCTCTCTAAATCATTATAATTATTTCTTTCAAGAACTACTGTGTGAGTACAACACACGTAACGAGACCACACAGACCCACTATGTACATACAGACAAACAAACATAGAACATAGAACAGCACGAGCAACACGAAAATCCATTATCCATTTGTACTCTAAGCTTAATAATAATTATCAATGACGCTTATTTATAACATTATTCAGTGTTTTTACTCCAGGATACAAAGACAACATATTCAGATAACATAGTAACTTACTTCTTTCCGTGACAAAAGTAAACACATAAAATGTCATCTAAAACTGAAGAAGTGAGCTATACTTCTCTCACAGGTTTGCAAATTAAGGTTTTTGTTATCGCCTGCTGCATTTGTTGTGTTGATTTCAAAACAGGACTACCTGGCTCAGGCCCGTCAGGTAAAAGCTGCTAACGTCGGTCTGTCTGGTCTGGGAGCTCAGTGTCACTTTGGCGATGAAGAAGAACCAGACTCTAACGGTATCCAGGTAAGAAGACTACATTCATATCAGAAGCCTTTTAGCTATACAATAAGTATAGCATACAAGTTAAGTTAAGGTTCATCATCCGAACTGATGGAGGTACAAAAAGTAAAACTTCCACGCTCAAGACACAAGATTAAAGAAACAATATTGAAATGTGATCAAAAGCCTTGGTTTAACTTTAAATAAGCAAACGCACTGTTTTCATGCAAAACCAGTTTTACTGTAATCGTATTTCATTAATTTTTGTATAAGATATTTGTTTCATTCTAATGAGAAATTGTCCATCAGTTCTCTATTTGCTTGCTTTCGTTTTTTTCCCCGCTGTGAATTAACAGGCACGTTTGGACGTACTCGCGCAATCAGGACTGCCCATCTGGGCGACGGAACTGGACGTGATGGCAGGGGACGAGAACCGCCGAGCAGACTTCTACGAGAAGGCGCTGAGAGCTTTGTACGGGCATCCTGCCGTGGAAGGCATCTTGTTCTGGGGATTCTGGGACCAAGCGCACTGGAGGGGAGCCAAGGCTGCCCTCGTCACAGGACCTAACTTGGATGTAAGACTTACTATTTATCTTATGGTCTTTGGGATTATAACCGGCCACATCATTTAGTAGTAGTAGTAGTAGTAGTAGTAGTAGTAGTAGCAGTAGTAGTAGTAGTAGTAGCAGTAGTAGTAGCAGTAGTAGTAGTAGTAGTAGTAGTAGTAGTAGCAGTAGTAGTAGCAGCAGCAGCAGCAGTAGTAGCAGTAGCAGCAGTAGTAGTAGTAGCAGTAGTAGCAGTAGTAGTAGTAGTAGCAGTAGTAGTAGCAGTAGTAGTAGTGGTAGTAGTAGTAGTAGCAGTAGTAGTAGCAGTAGTAGTAGTAGTAGTAGTAGCAGCAGCAGTAGTAGCAGTAGCAGCAGTAGTAGTAGCAGCAGTAGTAGTAGCAGTAGCAGCAGTAGTAGTAGTAGCAGTAGTAGCAGTAGTAGCAGTAGCAGTAGCAGTAGTAGTAGTAGCAGTAGTAGTAGTAGTAGTAGTAGTAGTAGTAGTAGTAGTAGTAGTAGTAGTAGTAGTAGTAGTAGTAGTAGTAGTAGTAGTAGTAGCAGCAGCAGCAGCAGCAGCAGTAGCAGTAGCAGTAGCAGTAGTAGTAGTAGTAGTAGTAGTGGGGACGAAACAGGCCATGAAGCCTTTATGAACGTCCTATGTCATGTACACTTTATTGGGTTTATATGCATGCAATTTTCCTGTTCGTATTGCTCATCAAAGCAATAGAATAAATCTCTGAATTTTGGCATTGCGTCCAACTGATTTTTAAAACAATTAATATTCTTTGCAGTTTTTATAAGCCTAGTTAGTGGTAAACTGTTTCAATGCGAAGAAACTCTGTTAGTAAAAAAAAAATTGTTCTGATGTTAGTATTACAATGCTGTTTAAGAATCCAACCTTCTGGTTCCTAATTTTGTTGTGATGAGATGTTATAACAAAATCTGACCATTCTAAATCATCAATTTTATTATATATTTTAAAATCATATCCTATCCTATCCTGTCCCCTAACTCGGAGGTCGTAGGGGCACCACAGATGATCGTTTAACCAGCATACTCCCATCTTTCTCTGTCCTCAGCAGCCCTGATGGCTTCGCTCAGTGTCAAACCAGTCCATTCTCGAATGTTGTCTTCCCACCTCTTTTTCGGTCTCCCTCTTCTTCTACCTCCTTGCACTGTGCCTTGCAGGATGGTCTTTGCAAGACATGGTGATCTGGTGACGTGGCCATTTTCGTTTTTTCACCACTGTGAGCAGGAAATTGTGTTGTCCAATAGCTTGTGTGATGGTCTTTCGGACTTCGTCGTTGGTGATGTGTTGGGTATAGGAAATGCCCAGAAGTCTTCTGTAGCACCTCATCTCCAAGCTTTGTATTCTTCGTTGTAGATCTGCTGTGAGGGTCCATGTCTCACAAGCATATAGGAAGATTGAGATGACAAGGGAGCGCAGCAGTCTTACTTTGGAATGTAGACTGATGGTCCTGCCTTTCCAAATGGGCTTCAACCTTGTCAGGGCAGCAGTTGTTTGTGCAATCCTGGAGAGGACTTCCTGTCGGGACCCACTGTCTGATACAATGGCTCCTAAATATTTGAAGCTATGCACTGTGTTGAGGGATTGGCCTTGGACTTTGATGTCCGTGTTGATGCCATTGGTGTTGTTGGTCATCATTTTGGTCTTCTCTGCACTTATTTCCATTCCATAAGCTCTGGAGGTGGTGTCAAGCCTCTGTACCAGCTGTTCAAGTTCTTGTTCCTCTCCAGCCAATCCATCAATGTCATCCGCAAAACGAAGATTGGAGATTGCTCTGCCCCCTATGCTGACTGAGAATTGGGAGGATTTTTTCTTCTTCTCTGTTCTCTGGACATGCTAGAACTGATGGGTCTCCATGTGGTGTATGGTTGTAAAGGTCAGAGCAGTACTCTGTCCATCTGTCCAAGACTTCTTGTTCTTCTGTAGGGCATATGCCAGACTTGCTTTGGATCGTGGAGACTTTTGGCTGTTTAACACTTGTCAGCCGCTTCACAGTCTGGTAGGCCTTCTTGCTGTTGTTCTTGTTCAGACTGTTCTCTATTTCCTGGCATTGATCTTCTATCCAGTTCTCTTTTGCTGTGCGCTTGCCTTTTCGGATGTCATTGTTGATTTTTCGGTAGACATCAGCTCCCTGTGAGGTGTTCTTTTTCTTTTTTTTATCTCTCTTCGTTTATCACCTATCCTATCCTATCATGTCCCGTAACCCGAAGGTCGTAGGGGCACCACAGATGATCGTTTAACCAGCATACTCCATCTTTCTCTGTCCTCAGCAGCCCTGATGGTTTCGCTCAGTGTCAAACCAGTCCAATCTCGAATGTTGTCCTCCCACCTCTTTTTCGGTCTCCCTCTTCTTCTACCTCCTTGCACTGTGCCTTGCAGAATAGTGCACAGATCCAAAAGTTCAGGTGTGATCCACGGCTTCTTCTTTGGTCGGTGCTTGCCAAGGATCTTAGTGGCGGCATCTTATTTTAAAAGCTTGATTTAAAGCTCCTAACTCTATGTGTATGTATGTGTGTATGTTTGTAGGTGTACATATGTCCTCCATGTGCGAATGTGCGTATGAGATGAGTTTTGTTGTGATGTGGTTGGCTATTTTCAATTTTCAAGTGTTTGTATAGTGCCTTCATATATGGTGTGATAGAGAAAGTAATCTGTGCATTATATGTGGGAGTTGGAGAGAGGGGTACATTCTGTAGTAATAGCATTATTATTCGTTGTCATTGTGTGCGGTAATGTAAATGGTACAGTTTTATGCATGTCCGTGTGAGTCGCCCATTTGTATGTCATCTCGCGTTACGTCTGTTTTTACTTTTGTTCTTGAATATAATCGATCATCTGTCCATGTCGGTATTTCGTTCATGTAGTTGATAATTTCAAACGACTTTTTTGTTGCTATTTTGATGCTATTTTATATGTTGAAATGGACCAATGGCCTTTTTTCAATAAAACATCCGAATCCGAATCTCTGTCCCCACGCCCACACCCCATATCCCAAATATATAAAGTTTCTGTTTCCATTTTTCCTTGTATCCAAACCTCTTCCTAGATTTGTAACCGTTTTTCGTTTCAGCTGACGGCAGCAGGTCGTCGTGTCCTTGACCTTCTAGAGCATCAGTGGATGACCGACGATACGCGTACACTGTCGCAAGCTGGAAATCAGTATACAGTCCGTGGTTTCCATGGTGATTATGAAGTACAGGTCATTTATCAGGGCAGAGAACTAACCAACTTGAAGCAGACGTTCCACTTGGGCAAGTCTCCTCACACTGTCAACATCAACGTGCAGCCGTAAATAAGCGGAATTTCATAAAACCGACATTTGTAACGAATAGCCCGGGTTTTACTTACTTAACCGTCTTCAAACTATATCACCTAAGTTTGCATAAGGGCTTTAAATAAATTAACCATATAATTATGTGTAGACTACTCATAGCCATATTAGTCTCTCTGTGAGTGTTATTATACGTGTGCGTGAATTGTGTTGTATCCGTTGTTAGTTGCTCTCTCTCTCTCTCTCTCTCTCTCTCTCTCTCTCTCTCTCTCTCTCTCTCTCTCTCTCTCTCTCTCAAATCAGGTGATAAAAAAAACACCCCTCAAATTCCAGACCAATCTCTATATTGTCTGTTATATCAAAACCACTTGAGAAACATATAAACTACCACCTCTTAGCGCATTCCAACCACAATCAATTACTTCACTATAACCAATCTGGATCCAGGACTCGTCACTCTTGTCACACTGCATTAATTAAGACTAGTTGACCAGTTGTTAAACAAGATTACTGATAATGAATTTTGTGGTGCCATTTTTGTAGATTTTGCCAAAGTTTTTGACGTCATTGACCACACGCTGCTTAATTTAAAACAAACAAACAAACAAAAAAAGCAACTCTCACTTTATTGACTTGGGATTGATTCCGTTCAATTTATCAGTACTTTTCTCAGAGACACGCATCAAACTGTGCAAGCAAACACATCCAGATCGACCATGCAGGTTATACAGTACGGCGTACCACAAGGGTTGGTATTAGGCCCTCTGCTCTTATATAAACGATCTTCCCGTTTATATTAAGAATTCATGTGAACTCTTAGCAGATGACACTACTATACATTCTAGCGAAACCAATTTAAGCCATGTATTAGAATCACTGCATGAAAGTTTAAACCAGTTGACTATATCAGTATATAGACTGAGCTAAATCATATGTCAATAACCCCCCCCCCCCCCCCCCAGCCCCCACAAAAAAACAAACAAATGCATGATAATAACAACTAGACAAAAACGCCAGAAAATAACCTCAACATTTCCGGAGTTAACGGTTAGTAATAAACGTATTGACAAAGTCAGCCATCATAAGGTGCTGGGAGTCAACACTGATAACAACCTGTCTTGGTCAAATCACACTGAACAACTTTCCAAAACTGATGTGTCCAAGAAAGTGTACCTTCTAACTAGAATCAAGCACTTCCTAAATCTTGGAGCAAGGAATTTATTCTTCAATGCATATATTCAGTCAGCCATTGATTACGCCCCTATCTTGCGTGATTCAGCCAATGATAATACAGTTAAACCACTTACTTGATTACACAAACGTGCTCTTAAAGTAGTCCTATTAAAGAAAGCAACCCTTTATGAGTTAAACTACATAAACTTAGCGATTCTCCCTCTAAAAGCAAGGTTGGCTTATAATAAGGGTTCGTTTATGCACAAAATTATCACTGGATGAAACCATATGCTCAAAATTCACTTTGAGAACTTCACGCCAAGTCATAAAATTGATCTGTTTAAATCTAGTTTAAATTATTCAGATATCAGTCTCTGGAATTGTGTCCCAAACTTCATGAGACAAACTACCAACATGAATATATTCATGAACAAATATGCTTCCAATTTATGAAGTCAAAATAAACGTTGCTTTCATTGTACATGTAAGAATATACGAATTATGATTTTTAATTCTACAAACTCGCTTTTGTTCTTTGCTACTGATAATTTTATGTAATGTATATTGTTTCGTTTAATTATTTTAAAATAATGCATATGTGCTAGTTAATGTGTATAATGTCTTCTAAGCTTTGTTGCTTACAAACCAATTAATCTTTAGAATGCTATAAAACATGTTAAATTTAAATATAAAATTGATGTGCAACTCCACCCCTATTTATTGCAATGCTTGTCATGTACATACACGTGTTCTTACTCAAATTTATCTGTAAACATGTAACCGTTTTAATGTGTTTTTGTTGTTGTTGTTGTTGTTGTTGTTGTAGTTTCAGTAGAATTGTCCCCCTTTAGGGCATGGGTCAGATGTAAAAAAAAAAAAAAAAGCAGATCACTGCTTATTCTACTATCCTATCCTATCCTATCCTATCCTATACCATAACTCGGAGGTCGTAGGGGCACCACAGATGATCGTTTAACCAGCGTACTCCATCTTTCCCTGTCCTCAGCAACCCTGATTGTTTCACTCAATGTCAAACCAGTCCATTCTCGAATGTTGTCATCCCATCTCTTTTTTGGTCTCCCACTTCTTCTACCTCCTTGCACTGTGCCTTGCAGGATGGTCTTTGCAAGACCTGATGATCAGGTGACGTGGCCATACCATCGGAGTTTCCGTTTTTATCACCACTGTGAGCAGGTTATCGTGTTGTCCAATGGCTTGTGTGATGGTCTGTCGGACTTCGTCGTTGGTGATGTGCTGGGTATACAAAATGCCCAAAAGTCTTCTGTAGCACCTAATCTCTATGCTTTGTATCCTTCGCTAGGAAGGCGTGATAATTCTTAATTAACACCTTGGATAACCGGTATCTCTGTAAATTACACAGAACACGTGTTAGTTTCAATTTTCTCGTGACAATGCTAACTCTCGGTTTTGGCGCTCTTAGGCTGTCATAGAATGGGGTCCTTACTTCTAAAAGCATAATGAGTTGATTGATTGGGTTCAGAGAAAATATCTGGAATTAACGATCTTGAATATTGTGAGCGACTGAGGCCTCTGAGACTTCCTAGTCTGGAATACAGACCGACGAATGCGCGAGTTGTATGACTCCATCACCGCTTTATTTCTGGTTATATTGTCCGATGTTGAGATTACTAGATTACTACAGGTCATAACTTTAAGTTAAGTCCTGTAACAATACTCGCCATGCAGTGGTTCAAAGCTGGTAGATTTCCCGGAGTGCCGAATGTTGTTGTTGTTGTTGTTGTTGTTGTTGTTGTTGTTGTTGTTAAATGACCATGGTGCACGGGCAAGCGACGCTACAGTCCTTCGAATGAGAATATAAATTTTAACCATGGTCTAGTCTGTGCACGTATGCATTCCATCGCACGGACTTTAAAGATCCTGACGCTAATGTTCTAGGGGGTGAGTGCCAGCTACACTTCTATATCCAGCACGGCAAGCACTAGATCCCGTCTTTCCCATCCCCGGTCACCCAGCGCCTAAAGCAGCATATATCGGTTATAGATCCTTATCGACCAGTGACTTCAGCAGCCCTTGAGCTGAAAAAAGCGCTATATAAGAACGATTAAGTAAATAAACCTTACTTTTTAAAATTTATTTAAAATTATTATTGACGAGGTGAGGACGCTTCATCTATTAGCGTTATTTCGTGGTGTGCACAAGGGCAGTTAGTGTTCACATTGACAGGTTTTTAAAAAAAAAAGGTAAAGGTAGTCCCATAGCCTGTGGCCGTAGGGGAGTGTGATGTTGGAGATCACAATTATCTTGGGCCAGCGTAATGAGCGTGATGCCCATCCCTCTCCCTCGCTGCTTTACCTTCCCCACCATTAAGAGAGTAGGTACTCAGTCACAGTTGAGTCAACTGGCGGGCGTTGTTATTTGTCGCTTCACGTTTTGCGGTCACCCATCCAAGTGCTAACCGCACTGGACGATGCTTAACTTGCGACACAGTAGCGAGTGCTCTGTCTTGTCAAATACGTAGCATCTTTACGGAATGCGTAGAGCCTACGAACAACGTAAACTCCGAAACGTGCTGGTCATGACGCTTGCGTAGGCTAAATTTAGCTGCGACGTTCAGCGCATAGTTACGACTGCTCCCCTCCTGTCGTAAACCTTTGCGTAACATGAACAAAGGCGGACAGATTATTCTTTCGTATGCTACTGAGGAGGAATTTCAGGTGCCAACGGATCCTTCGAGATAGAACCAACCCATTTGATGTATATGATGATGTGGAACTGTTTGCTAGATTTCGTTTTCGGCGATGAGACATCATTACTCTTGTAGATCTGTACATGATGTAGTGCGAATGTTGTGACGATGCGTACGAAGGATGTGTGTAAACGCATTGAGTTGTTATTATAATGAAAAATGCGTTGTATAAATGCAATTTATTATTATTATTATTATTATTATTATTATTATTATTATTATTATTATTATTATTTGTCCGGAGACGAGTTGGAACACCCACTCCCGAGGGGAAGTTCTCTGCCTCCATTGATGCAAGTGTTGATCGCATTACGTTTTTTTCAATCAGGAGCATTTCAACAAACTATTGGAGACCTGTTCAATGTGGACCGACGAACAGTAGGTAGAATTATTGCCCGATTCTCCTCAATTCTGTCTCGAAGGCTGGGGGAATACGTTAAGCTTCCAGCCACCCAAAGGAAAGCAGATGTTGTGATTGAGAGCTTTTACCAGTTAGCAGGTTTCCCAAACGTACTGGGCTGCATTGATTGCACACATGTTCAGATAATTGCACCTGTCATCAATGAATTTGAATATGTCAACTGCAAAGGCAAGCACTCAATCAATGTACAACTCATCTGCAATGTGGAAATGCTCATCACAAACTGTATTGTCCGCTGGCCGGGTTTAGTATGTGAGAGAGTGAGAGAGAGAGAGAGAGAGAGAGAGAGAGAGAGAGAGAGAGAGAGAGAGAGAGAGAGAGAGAGAGAGAGAGAGAGAGAGAGAGAGAGAGAGAGAAGCATGCCTGTAATTCCTTCCAGAAGGCATATTTCTTGTCCCAGAATATCCAACACAAAATCATGCCACCATGGTATCGCGGGAGGAGGTCCTCCACCTGTCGGAGGGTGTTTTATTTTGCTCTGAAGGTGCTTCACAGCCTGCATCAAATCTGACCATTTATTTTTCACTTGGGGAGTTTTTGTCTGTGTTGTCCCATATGCGTTTACACGCATGGTTATTTCATTCCAAAGGGTTTGCTTTGTTTTTGCCGTAATTTTGTTGCTGAGCTTGCTGAACTAATCATCTGAGTGTTGCTTGATCAGGTCAAGCAGGCAGTGAACTTCTCCTTCTGTAAAATTGGCGGATCTTGGCTGGGATACTTTAGTTTTTCCTTCCATCTTTGTCGTCTTCTATTTTTCTCGTTACGTCACGACAGAAGGAGAATACCGTGTTTTACCGGGTTTTCCCCAATTTGCGCCAAAAATATCCCACTTTACTCTCAACGTAAGGCCAAACGTAATACGTTACTCCGCAAGCGACAAAGCATGCGTGGTGACCACCAAGATACGCATTTGCGCAGCTACGATAGACGTAGGCTTTGCGCGTTCGTAAGTCATTGCGCAGCTACGTATTCGTCAAGACCTCGGCCACTGGCCACTGCGCTATCCGACACCCCTCACATTGACAGGATAACTCTATTTGCGCTGTGAAGAGTCAAAGCCCTTGATACTTTCACTTTTACTGTCGTCAATAAATAAATAAAATATACCCTTTGACTTCAGTGTTTCAAATCTTCAAGTGTGCCAGTTTCTTATTTAAAAAAAGTTTAGACTAATTTTATTTTTGTAGCTTTGACTTTTATTCTTTTTTTCTTTTTTTTTTTGGGTTGTTGCAGCAAAATCCTTACGAGGCCCGTTTGATTCGCTTACCTCAATTTTTGGTTTTGCAAAATGTTTAGGCCTATGTTTGCGGATTTTGTCTTTGGTTACACGTTAAATAAATATTTAAGAATATTTTTATTTGTTTGTTTGTTTGTGGCTTTGACATTTTTTTGTTTATTTGTTTTTATCATGGAACTTATTCAAATTGCGCTACTCCATAGCACATAATCTCAAAGCAGAGGGTTGGAATGAGTTACGTAAACATACAAACCCTTACGGAGGCTCACTCCCAGAAAAAAAAAAGTGTACAAACATAAGCTTTGCTTTCCAGAATCGAAGAAGGTACATTATCCAAAACGATAAACGTTAATAATTTGGCAATAAGACAATCATCACAAAATTATATTTCAATACTTTTAGTACTGAAAACAGAATATTGTCTTTTTCGAGTAATCAACAACTTTTGGACCAAGAAACCTTTAGAGGGCCTCTATAGTTGACAGAAATGAAGTACGATTTAACTATGTATTAGCGGGGTTTCTTGCAGAACACGATATTCGCATTTGCCGACGCATATTCTACACGCATGTTATCTCATGTTATGAGTGTATTCTTTGAATAGTAGTACACTCCAAGGTCAAGGTCACTGAAGCTGTCCAAAGTCGGTTAGTATAGGTAATTTGCAGTGACTACGACCACACACACAAAAAAAGAGAGAGATAAAGTCCAAACTTGTTGTATTTAGAGAGGATAGATTGATATTTCATATGTCTTGCGTTTTAACGGTGACCTTGAAGGTCAATGTCATTTTATGCCTTGATAACCTTTTTTTAATCATCGTACAGTGGAATGGCTCTAGATTAACCCATAATATGCAACGACATTGATTATTTGATCATTCTTGAGCATGAGAGGTCACGTGAAGGTCAAGGTCATCCTAAGGTCACTTTTTGACATAATACAACTTTTGCTGTAGTTTATTTGATAGTACACTAGTGTATCTGGAGCTGGTGGTCAAGGTCATATCAAGGTCAAGACTATAGAAAGATCAAAGTCTATATATAATTTCCATTTGCCACCGTGTCATTTCTTTTTCTGGCACTCATTTTTCATGTTAAATATTTGCAAGTTCCATAAGAAGCATGTTAGTCATATGGGTTTTACTCTTATAGTTTCCTTTTTTTCCTTTTTTAAAAAATTTGTTTGCTGCAAATTTGCACACGATTTTTCATATTAAATACTGTGTTTTTTTAAATTTTATTAATAAACCTTTATTTACATTTCTTTTTTTTTTAATCAAACGTTCAACATTGATTTTAATTTACGTCTTACTTTCCACTTTACATCTGATTTGTCACTTTTATAGAAGTCTCTGGGTATCTTCATAATAACATTAAATTATTTCTTGTCTGTAAGGGCCACTGAAGAGACATAAAAAGTTGTTTTTTTTCTTCATTATTATTGCACACAGTTTTTTTTTAATATATTTTTATTTATTTTCTTTAGTATACTATACGTTCCACAATGCAACACGCGATCATAGTTCTAATTTTCACACTCAGACCTGAACCACGCCCAGACCAAACTCGCAACAAGCTAGACAACGTCCCGATCACTGCCTTTGAGGATGACCTAAAAATAATAATAATAATAATAATAATATAATAATAATAATAATAATACAAAATACCCTATATTTACTCTCTGTGTATCATAGTGTTGCCATACTTTACTTCCTCAAAATAGTATTGATTTGGTGTTAAATGTTAGTAACAAAAAATACAATTTGTCACAAAATTTCACTTTTTCCCCCATAAGTTATTAATATTGAACACCATTCTTTAATGCTTGATAGATATGAATGAGACAACATACTATGCAAATTTGGTCAACCTCATTCCAAGGTCAAGGTCACTGGAGCTATCCAAAATAGGTTAGTATAGCCTGTATAGGTACTATGGAGTGATCTTGACCATAAACTAGGAGAGATATAAAGTCCAAACTTGTATTTAAAGATGATACATTGATTTTTCGTATATCTTGCGTTTTAGCGTTGACCTTGAAGGACAAGGTCAGTTTAGGCCTTGCAAAAAACATTTTTAAAGTGCTGGACCCTTACGGGTGCAGAGTTCCCTTGCGTGCTCTCCCTCACTCTCTTCCTCTCTCTCTCTCTCTCTCTCTCTCTCTCTCTCTCACACACACACACACACACAAACTATTTACCAAGTTTCAAAGAAATCCGTCCATAACTTCATAGAAAATTGCGCAAAATCAACAACTAAATGAAAAGAAAACTATTACATCACCACTATGACGTCACTCGACATACGTAAGTTTTCAATAAGGTTCAAGGGAACTGTACACTCTCATTACATGCAAATTTAGAGTTAACATAAAAGAAAAGATGACGTCATCCTGATTACATCATTCGATTTGCATAATTTTGGTTTTAGGTTGAAGGCATTGATAAAGTCTAAGTATTTATCAAATTTGAACCAAATCCCTCTAATAGTTTTGGAGAAAATAGGATTTTAAAAAATTTTATGATGTGACCACGATGACGTCACACAATGACCACTTATTATAAGCTTACTATAGTTTCCTTTTTTTTTTTTAATTACGTCACTATGATTACGACACTCGATCTGCATAAGTTTGATTAGGCCTTGTAGGCACAGGGAAAGTCTAAGTACATACCAAACTTGAACCAAATCCATCCAGTAGTTTGGGAGAAAATAGGATTAGAAAAAAAAAAAAACAAAAAAAAAAAAACAACAACAATAAATTATGAAATCACTATGGTGACGTCATCCACCATGCATAAATTTTGTGTTATCTCGTAGGGTTCACTACAGGAGAACAAGAAGTCTTGGATAGATGTCCTAGACGGGTGAGTGCCGGTGACAAGAACACACCCAGCATGCACATAGGTCCTTCTCCCCCATCCCTGGCTGCCCAGGATTGTGCTCAGTCGTCCGGGCGTCAGACCATGCGCCCAAAGGCTGCGGGTGGGCGTCTCGGGCGGCTTGAGTTAGATCCTGTATCGGCCAGCGCCTTGAGCAGCTCTTGAGCTGGAAAAGCGCTATATAAGAACGATTAAATAAATAAATAAATAGATGGACAGAGTACTGCTCTGACCTTTACAACCACAAACCGAACGGAGACCCATCCGTTCTAGCATGTCCCCAGAACAGAGAAGAAGAAGAAATCTTCCTAATTCTTAGAGAATTTGAGGCAGCAGTGAAATCACTGAAGAAGAATGGATAATATACCCGCAGAATTGTTTCAAGCAGGAGGAGAAGCGATAATTGACGCACTCACCATTATCTGTAACTAATTCTCGCAAAGTGGGGAGTGACCTACACCATGGACCCCGTGGCTTATCATCCTTTTTCCAAAAAGGGTAACCTTGAGGAATGCCAAAACTACCGCATCATCAGCCTTATCAGCCATCCCAGCAAAATCCTCCTGAAAATAATACTCAACAGGTTTTAAACCCCAGCTGAACAAATCATAGCTGAAGAACAAACAGGATTCAGGGCTGGGTGAAGTACCACTGAACAGATTTTCAACCTCAGAATAAACTGCGAGAAATACCTAGAACTCCAACAGCATCCATATAATTAGTCATGTAGATTTCAAGAAAGTGTTTGACCGAATCTGGCATGCAGAAACCATGAAAGTGTACAAAATCAGAGTCCAACATTATTGAAGCCATCAAAAGCCAGTAGGATAAGGCTACCAATGCAGCCCTCCACAACAGCGCCATCGGGAACTGGTTCAGAACAACAATAGGCGTGCGTCAAGGATGCCTACTCTCTCCAACACTCTTCAACATCTTCCTGGAACGCATCATGTCGGACACGATACGACACCAAAGACCATCCTGCAGGGCACGGTGCTAGGAGGCAGAAGAATGTGGAGACGGAAAAAGAGGTGGGAAGACAACATTCGATAATGGATTGGCTTGACACTGAGTGAAGCCATGAGGACTGCTAAGAAAGATGGAGTACGCTGGTTTAACGATCATGTGTGGTACACCAACAACTTGCGAGTTACGGGATAGGATAGGATATGATAGGTACATAAAATTATAATTGATCCCTAGCTTCTAACTCTAATCGAGCTCTCTCTTATTTGATATGCCGTAGTAGTAGTAGTAGTAGTAGTAGTAGTAGTAGTAGTAGTAGTAGTAGTAGTAGTAGTAGTAGTAGTAGTAGTAGTAATAATAATAATAATAATAATAATAATAATAATAATAATAATAATAATAATAATAATAATAATAATAATAATAATAATAATAATGAAATTTATAAGGCGCTTTTCCTAGTGAGAAACAGGTCAAAGCGCTGCCTCACACACTCAGACACTCATTAAAAAGTAGTACAATACATATAATAATTTAATAATAATAATAATAATAATAATAATAATAATAATAATAATATTATTATTATTATTATTATTATTATTATTATTATTATTATTATTATTATTATTATTATTATTATTATTATTATTAATTTACCTTACAAAGCGCAATTTCAAACTAAATAGTCTCAAAGAGCTCACATATATGCTCTCACACAAGCACTCACATAATAAAAGAAAGTACAATACAATAAGACACGGAGCAATAAAAAAATATAGGTATTAAACTACATACATCTAACACACACACACACACGCACAAAATCAATTTAAGCAGCCAAAATAGAAAAATAAAATTCGTTAATGTACACAACTAAAAAGTTCTATAAGATGTACAAGAACACACAACCAAACATGGCTTTATACAAATAAAATACATTTCAGAGTAAATACAATAAAATACACTGACAGACGTACGTTTAAACCTGACACTCCGACTGACTGTGCAAGTTAAAACAACACAATAAGACAAATACGTTAAGACATAGAATAAAATAGTTTACTTTGCCTAATTTCAGAAGCCCATTACGTGATTGACCACACATTTGCAGGACTTTGGGTCCAGTGACCGACTGACCAAGACAAAATTAAGGACATAACATATTACAATTGTTAGTTATTCATTGCTTACAGTGTCCAGCGGACTGCAAAGAGCCGAATCAGGACAACAAAATCAAGACCACAACTTTACTGAAAGAGGACTCACCCCTGATCTGCATAAAAGATCTGCCGAAACTACCCTAGTGGTAACACTGAAGGCATTCCACCAGCCGCTCCTATCCTCCTATCCTATCCTATCCCGTAACTCGGAGGT
Organism: Oncomelania hupensis; assembly: GCA_036898135.1. Classification (NCBI taxonomy): domain Eukaryota; kingdom Metazoa; phylum Mollusca; class Gastropoda; order Littorinimorpha; family Pomatiopsidae; genus Oncomelania; species Oncomelania hupensis. The sequence goes on along the minus strand of CM072513.1, from coordinate 64,106,345 downwards.
CGTAGGGGCACCACAGATTTTCGTTTAACCAGCGTACTCCATCTTTCCTTGTCCTCAGCATCCCTGATTGTTTCGCTCAGTGTCAGACCAGTACATTCTCTAATGTTGTCCTCCCACCTCTTTTTCGGTCTCCATCTTCTTCTACCTCCTTGCACTGTACCTTGCAGGATGGTCTTTGCAAGACCTGATGATCTGGTGACATGGCCATACCATCGGAGTTTCCGTTTTTTCACCACTGTGCGCAGGCCATCGTGCTGTCCAATGGCTTGTGTGATGGTTTGTCGGACTTCGTCGTTGGTGATGTGTTGGATATAGGAAATGCCCAGAAGTCTTCACTAGCATCTTATATCCATGGTTTGTATTCTTCGTTGGAGATCTGCTGTGAGGGTCCATGTTTCGCAAGCATACAGGAAGATGGAGATGACAAGGGAGCGCCGCAGCCTTACCTTGGAATGTAGACTGATGGTCCTGTCTTTCCAAATTGGCTTCAACCTCGCCAGGGCAGAAGTTGTTTGTGCCATCCTGGAGAGGACTTCTTGTCGGGACCCATTGTCTGATACAATGTCTCCTAAATATTTGAAGCTATGCACTGTGTTGAGGGATTGGCCTTGGACTTTGATGTCCGTGTTGGTGCCATTGATGTTGTTGGTCATCATTTTGGTCTTCTTTGCACTTATTTCCATTCCATAGGCTCGATCTGGAGTAGTGTCAAGCCTCTGTACCAGCTGTTCAAGTTCTTGTTCCTCTCCAGCTAATCCATCAATGTCATCCGCAAAACAAAAGTTGGAGATGGCTCTTCCCCCTATGCTGACTCAGTGACTGTGCCTTCGTGATCTGCAAGGGCATCTGACATGACGCGCTCTAGGAAGATGTTGAAGAGTGTTGGAGAGAGTAGGCATCCCTGACGCACACCGATTGTTGTTCTGAACCAGTTTCCGATGGCGCTGTTATGGAGGACTGCACTGGTAGCCTTGTCATAGAGGCTTTTGATGACTTCAATAATTTAAACGTGGATGTTGTACACTCTCGATCATGGTTGCCCACAGAGCTGCATGCCACACTCGGTCAAATGCCTTAATTTTTTAAGTCTACGAACACATGATATACATATTGTTGGTGCTGTAGGTATTTCTCGCAGATTATTCTGAGGTTGAAATCCTGTTCAGTGGTACTTCGCCCTGCCCTGAATACAGCCTGTCACTTTACAATAAAGACATCCCACGCAGGGGATGCTGCGCTGAGCCTATACTCTAACATATCGAACCCCCCGTTTACAAAAAATAAATAGAATACAAACATCATTATAAAATTTCAACAAAACATAATATATAATTCCTACATTGCCAAATAATAACACCATAAGAAGCCCCAGTGACCACCTGGCAGAAAGCGTCCAATATTCCCAAGATGATCCAACAGACCTCACACACAAATGAGGAGTTTTGTCCCAGAAGAGTTTTCAAGAAAAAAGGTAGGTGACTGGTCTAGCAAAGAAGAAGATAGTATAGTAGGTTGATAGAACCGAGTAGGAATGAAAAAGGACAAATGAGAAATGCAGCGACAGTGGGAATTTAAAGCACTACATTTCCAGAACATGGGGATACTATTTATACTGAAACCCCTGGCACCCCAACGTGGGGTGCTTTGAAGGTATTAATATTCGGTTATGCTGGGGAGAAAAAGTGGTAATGAATTCCAGGCAGTTTGGTCCAAAGACAGAAAATAAGGTATTAATATTCGGTTGTGCTGCTGAGAAAAAGTGGTAATGAATTCCAGGCAGTTGGTCCAAAGACAGAAAAAGATCTAGAACCAACTGAGGACAGTTTGTGGCGGGGGTATCCTGAGAAGAGTGTGTCGGATGAAGAGCACAATTTGCGAGAAGGAGTGTAGCTTTGGAAATCATCGGCAAGGCATTAAGGAGCGGAGCCATAGAGACACTTGTAACAGAAAATACAGGTTTTGTAAAGAATTCTTTGCGGTATGGGTGCCAGTGGAGTGAGTGAAGAAGTGGAGTGATGTGATCAGATTTACTGAAAATTTTCTTTTCTCTACAATGAATTTTAAAAAAATATAGATCTACTAAATTTGGTGTGTTTAATCTCCTTCAACCTTTGTACTCATTATACTGATTTAATTAAATAAAGTTTTCCCAATTGTGTGGCTCTTTAGGGTTCGCTTAAAATAAACTTTGCGGTCAAAGGGAAACAACCGTATGTTAACTAATTCCGGGTCTCACTACGGGAAAGAAGAGGGGTTGGGGTAACAAATATACTTTGTTGAAATATCTATCTTTTAGTTTAAAATCGACATCTAAATATTGTCCCAAAGCACAGAATTTTGTTTATAAAATTATCAGTACTTATTTTGAGGATTTTCCGTTTTATCCTTTACTGCGGTATTATTAATCATGACGATTATGGCGGAAGAGCAGGTTCTTTTGAGTTTCACGCATATTTTTCATGTTTGTTGAATGTTTTTGAACGAGGTTTGCTAGGTATAGTTGATGTCATTCGTACATTATAACTTCCGTTTTGACTCCATATACTTTTTGTTGCAGATTGAATTGATAGAAGGCTGTAGATTACCTGTTTTACTTAGCAGTGGAGAAGGATGGCGTGAGTTATTTCCCTTCACCCTCTCTCTCTCTCTCTCTCTCTCTGTTCCCAGTAGGCCTATTGTGTTTTCCTATTCTGTCAGATTATCATTGACATTGGTTTTCATCAAAGAATGTTTTGGGAAAAATCGTGTATTACTGTCAGACAACTGTTTGAGGTATGAATATGTATTGTCAATCAGATAGTAATAAAGTTCTGAATACTCTTGAGATTCTGGGGTTGAAATTGGTCAAAGCCAGAAACGTACAATTTTAGTGTTAACAATTAGCAGTGCAATTGATTGTCATTAGTTTATTGTCCCAAAATAATTATTGTTTAAAATGCCAGAATTTTAGTGTAATAATTAACAATGCATTTGCTCGTCGTTAGTTTATGGTCCCAAAATAATTCTTGTTTAAAAAGTTCAACTTAGCTGTGACAGATGCCGCCACATAGATCCTTGGAAAGCTGTGGATCACACCTGAACTTTTGGACCTGTGTGATAAACGAAGAGAGATGAAAAAAAAAAAAAAGAACACCTCACAGGGAGCTGATGCCTACCGAAAAATCAACAATGACGTCCGAAAATGCATGCGCACAGCAAAGGAGAACTGGATAGAAGATCAATGCCAGGAAATAGAGAACAGTCTGAATAAGAACAACAGCAAGAAGGCTTACCAGACTGTAAAGCGGCTGACAAGTGTTAAACAGCCCAATGTCTCCACGATTCAAAGCGAGTCTCAGTCTGGCATATGCCTTACAGAAGAACAAGAAGTCTTTGACAGATGGACAGAGTACTGCTCTGACCTTTACAACCACACACCAAACGGAGAACCATCAGTTCTAGCATGTCCAGAGAACAGAGAAGAAGAAGAAATCCTCCCAATTCTCCGAGAAGAAGTTGAGGCAGCAGTGCAATCGCTGAAGAAAGGGAAGTCAGCGGGAGTGGACAACATACCCACGGAACTGCTTCAAGCAGGAGGAGAAGCGATGATTGATGCACTCACAATCATCAGTAACAAGATCTGGCAGAGTGGGGAGTGGCCTACACCATGGACCCAGTCGCTTGTCATTACTCTTCCCAAAAAAGGTAACCTTCAGGATTGGGGGTGTCGGATAGCGCAGTGGTTGGAGAACTCGCTACTGTGTCGCAAGTTAAGCACTGTCCAGTGCGGTTAGCACTTGGATGGGTGACTGTGAAGCGACAAATAACAATGCCCCCAGTTGACTCAACTGTGACTGAGTACCTACTCTCTTAAGGGTGGGGAAGGTAAAGCAGCGAGGGAGAGAGATGGGCATCACCCTCATTACGCTGGCCCAAGATAAGTGTGATCTCCAACATCACGCTCCCCTATGGCCACAAGGCTATGGGACCACCTTTACCTACCTTCAGGAATATAAAAATTACCGCACCATCAGCCTCATAGCCATCCTTGCTAAGGTCCTCCTGAAAATAATACTCAACAGGTTGAAACCCCAAGCTGAACAAATCATAGTTGAAGAGCAAGCAGGATTCAGGGCAGGGCGAAGTACCACTGAACAGATTTTAAACCTCAGAAAAATCTGCAAGAAATACCTAACAGCACCAACAACATATATATCATGTGTTCGTAGACTTCAAAAAGGCGTTTGACAGTGTGGCATGCAGCTCTGTGGGCAACCATGAGAGTGTTCAACATCAGCCCTAAAATTATTGAAGTCATCAAAAGCCTCTATGACAAGGCTGGTTCAGAACAACAATCGGTGTGCGTCAGGGATGCCTACTCTCTCCAACACTCTTCAACGTCTTCCTAGAGCGCATCATGTCAGATGCCCTTGCAGATCATGAAGGCACAGTCACTGAGTCAGCATAGGGGGAAGAGCCATCTCCAACTTTTGTTTTGCGGATGACATTGATGGATTGGCTGGAGAGGAACAAGAACTTGAACAGCTGGTACAAAGGCTTGACACCACCTTCAGAGCCTATGGAATGGAAATAAGTGCAGAGAAGACCAAAGTGATGACCAACAACACCAATGGCATCAACACGGACATCAAAGTCCAAGGCCAGTCCCTCAACACAGTGCATAGCTTCAAATATTTAGGAGCCATTGTATCAGACAATGGGTCCCGACAGGAAGTCCTCTCCAGGATCGCACATGCAACTTCTGCCCTGGCGAGGTTGAAGCCAATTTGGAAAGACAGGACCATCAGTCTACATTCTAAGGTAGGGCTGCTACGCTCCCTTGTCATCTCCATCTTCCTATATGCTTGCGAAACATGGACTCTCACAGCAGATCTCCAGCGAAGAATACAAACCATGGAGATGAGATGCTACAGAAGACTTCTGGGCATTTCCTATACCCAGCACATCACCAACGACAAAGTCCGACAGACCATCACGATGGCCTGCTCACAGTGGTGAAAAAACGTAAACTCCGATGGTATGGCCACGTCACCAGATCATCAGGTCTTGCAAAGACCATCCTGCAAGGCACAGTGCAAGGAGGTAGAAGAAGAGGGAGACCGAAAAAGAGATGGGAGGACAACATTCGAGAATGGACTGGTTTGAAACTGATCGAAACAATCAGGGATGCTGAGGACAGGGAAAGATGGAGTACGCTGGTTAAATGAAAATCTGTGGTGCCCCTACGACCTCCGAGTTACGGGATAGGATAGGATAGGAAAAAGTTATTTGAATATATTCATGTTTACATCGATATAGAACCTTAATAATAATTTCTTGACCTACAAGAATTGTAATATTGTGGACTGTTCACTTATATAAATCTACCTTTTCAGACTGGGCTGAGATTCTCAGCAAGAAAGATATCAATGGCAAGCCACTCTACTACATACACTTTGAGGACTGTAAGTTGACAATTGCAATATTTTCAAAACTTGCATAATTGCCATAATTAAAACACTAGAAGTCAAGGTACTGTTTGATAATCAACATTTTAAATAATGACATAATGTGTATCACTGTCACGAGCGGACGAATTACCTCTGGCGCTGCCTGAGTCCCGTCTCCACTTTCTCGCCCGCCGGCCAAGCCAACTAAGCCCCGCCCCTCGGGGATCGCCCTTGAAGCCTCTGACTAGTCAGACTACATTGTCAGTCTTCAGCCATCAGCCCCGGTAAGAACAACTGCCTGCCGAGGACACGCCGCACCACGTTGTGACCCCTGAGCCTCGGCAATATTCTTGTGTTCTACCCGTTCTTGGTCAAGGTAAGAGTGGACACTTACTTCATATCATTTAGCATTCCCATCACCCGTCGATTTCCCAACATGTTCGTATGTCCTGTAAATATGTACGTTCGTGTTTGTGGTTTGTCTTGATGTGTTGCTTGTGGTATGCATTTTATCCCTTGTATCTATTATCTGCATTTTGATTGCTGTTCATGCCATGTTTGTATTTATACCTGTACCCTGCTAGACCCATGTATAAATCTCCCATGCCATGTTGTCCCACCACCTAGATTAAAGTCCCCCAGTACAGCACCCTTGCCTACAACCCCCATTGTACTGTAATTATCCCTTTTGCTTCTCCCATGTTCCTATTGTATAGATATCTGCCCCTGTTTTCCATCACCCCATCTTAAGGCGCCGAAGTTATTATTTATTAGCGGCCGCCAGTAAACTCCACCAAAGCCCCATAGCCATTGTTGCAATTGTTGGACTGTTGGAGCGAACCGGTCAAATCTTGGCCGGTGCGTCCAAATTTGAAAATCTGATTGGCATGCGCGCTAACCGGCGCAGCATCCAGAGTGTGTGTACACCTCTGATCTTGAGTCGCTACTACGTTACAGAACGGGCTGCTATACCGGCTGCTACGAGACTCAAGACCCGCTGCGTGCAACCCAGATACACCGGTTGTCACTGAGAAGCGTAGGATCCGAACCACTGCTAACGGTCAGCCACGAAGGCCGCATGCACCAAACCCCTGTTACTCAAGAAGTCGACCCAGTGACCTGCATTGGCCACCTGACGCTAACGCCTGAAACATTGCACCATCGCCATCCAGAACCGAGAGACAACCTCCGCCCCTACACTATTCCAGCTAAGTGTGCACCAAGCGCACACCACAATTCTGAGACAATCTGGCTAGCCCAGCGCAAGAATCCAGATACCCCTCTGCCTTGTGATGACATCAGTCCTCAATCGCCCTAGTACCCCCCAGACCGCCAACCCAGAATATCTCCAAGATACTCTGGACGCTTATAGACTTTTACCAGTGACTCATCCTTAAGCTTACCTAATACGCCTGACCCACTTCTATTTAATAAAATTGCCTAGTATTATAATATAACATCTGACTTCCCCCTTGTTTCAAATTCTCTACTAGTTTAGTTTGTATTCTTCTCGTCTGGCCTTTTGACTGTCTATCATTCTTTAGTATTCCCAGCATTATTTCCCTGAATGTCGCCGCGAGTTGGCCTATACAAGGGAGGCAACACAGCGCGGGGGAATAACTGCTAATCCTCATCCCCCCAACCTCCTAGCCTATATTCGTGACAATCACTGTATGTTACTATTAGCATAGGTGTGTGTTAATGTCTCTTATTTGTATTGTAATCTGTGGGTATACATGTGCAGTTAAACTCGTATGCATTAGGCTCAAGACTAATGAGTAATGTAAATAATAATTTTAATAGTGAATTAATGGATCCTTGTTTGTTATAAGTTACCATGTCAGTTTCTCAAGCATTAGAAAATGATACCGTGGTTAGTATACTTTTATTTTTAGCTCTATGTAGTGTTAGTTCATTGTCTGTTATGTGCTGCAGTGATTACCAAAGTATATTCCTGATATGTGTTAAATTGACAAAGTCAATGAAGTATTTTGTTATCCTGTTTGATTTTTAAAAAAAATCAGCTCTCAAGATATGAAGTTGCAGCAGTAGTAGATAAGGGAAAATTTTGTGAAATACTGATTGAGTTAATGTGAAAGTAAATAATAACAGACAAAATACCTCTAAATTTGATGCATACAAATTCTACAGTAGCCCAGGGGAATGACATTGTTGTGTAAATGTTTATCATCATGGTATAGAGGCAAACTGATGTCAAAGTGAATAGAACATTTATTGTTCATCAATGTTTATTACAGTCAACAAACGCCTGGACGAATGGGTCCCAGAGGAGCGTATGGATGTGTCCAAGGCAGAACTGCCAAAGAAAGATGCCAAAACGCCAAAGAAAGAAGCACAGAGCAAGATAACTAATGGCTCACGACCAGCTAGCCCGGAGGTCTGCTAATATTAGGGTTTTTTGTTCTTCTAATTTTGTATTGTTTTTATTATGATTTTTTATTTTAAAAACATCTAGTACAGTGGAACCTCCGGTATACGACCGTCCAAAATCTGAGAAAAAACGGTCTTATAATAGAGGTGGTCTTATACCGGAAACAAGGGGTGGGGTGGGTGGGAGGGGGGTCAGGCTCAGAGGGGTATGTAGTCACAATTTTCACACTCACCAGCATGTATTCTCTGACAAAGGAAACTGTAAAACATGTTTCATTTTTAGCTTTGTCTTTTATCCACAACTTCAAAAATAGAAAACAGTCGAACCACTGCCAGACGCGTTCATCCAAGTCTGTCAGTGCAGAAGCTCTCAGTTTCGATGTTTCCCTTTTCGCCACTTTCTCCACTCTCCCATCGTAGTTTCACAGTTTCCTTATCCTTTATGATGAGCTGAATTTGGGTCTTCCCAACGTCTAAACTTCTTGCAATAGACAAACAACTCTCCCCATTTTCACTTCTTTCAATCACTTTCATTCTCTCTGCCAAACTCAAAACGTACCTCTTGCGCGACGCCATTTTGACAGCCAGTGTAGGCGAGTAATGTCCCTTATTTGCGAACCGGAAATAGCAGACAACAGCAGGCGTACACTAACATGAGAGAAAAAACGAAAGGTACAGACAGCAAATTAACTGATATCTCTTTTAAATTACCCTAAGACGGTCGTATAAAGGGCTTAAGACACGGTCGCTGGTCGCATAAACGAGGTTGTCGCATACCAGAGGTAATTTATTATTGGAAGTGAATCCGTCAGAAGTTTTCAGGTCACATAACGGAGGGAGTCGTATACCAGAGAGCCGGATACCGGAGGTTCCACTGTATTGTTTTAGTAGAAGGAGTCAGTTTATTTATCTGGAATTGAACTTTTTCAGTAAGCTTTTGTTTTTATAGCTATTAAGTAAAGAAGTCGAAACTGAATTATTTTTTTTTTTTTTTAGGTATTCTAATTATTAGATTGCCAAAAATAAATAACAAGAAGTAGCGAGATTAGGAATTCCATGAAAATGATCAGTAAAATTCTGAGACTAACTTCTACATTATAACTGAGGATGTATTTTATGTTTATTTTTACTTTAAAGATGTTTATTATTTATAATCAGATCAGAGTGTGTATTTGCATTTTCTTTCTCCCAGTTACAAAATGGTGGGGGATCATCACTGCTTTCTCTCAGTGGAATATCCCCTGCCCCTTCGCCACTACCAGCAACTGGTGGTGGTATGAGTGGAGGGTTGAAGAAAAACAACAGCTTCATCAATTCCCGGAAACGCAAATTGGAAGACGATGTAAGAACTTTCAGTTTTCTGTTAGTTGCAATTTCTGTGTTTATCCTGGCTCAGTTGCTTATTTTTTGGTACCATTATTTTTTTACAACAATAATCTCAAGGGTGCTTATATGTTGTCAAAGGTCAGCTTTTATTTATAACAGCCAGACTCAAGCAGTCTCAGCGACTTTTGGTGTGATACATAAAATTTGATAGCTGTCTTCAGCTGTACTGGATATGTAAGTTATGAAAGAATTTTTTTTTTTTTTTTTGGTTTAAATTTACACTTATGCTTTCTTTAACTCTATTAGATAAAACTGGTAAAAATATTAAAATAAATATATGTATCTTTAGACAAGAATTGCAGTCTCGTGTCCAAGACTATTATATGTGTGCGCATGTTTATTTGCATGTGGATCAGACTAAAGACACAGTTCCACAACCTACGCCACAACCAGTACCACCATCTTCTAGACTTTTGTCTAATCAGCTGCTCTTGGTATGACTGCAGTCCTATTGGTTTCTGCCATTTATTAAACATCATCACTCCAATTAATTTTTTTCCGCCTTTCAAATCTGTCCCATATGCAAAACCAGTTTCCTTATTCACATGTGTAAATATTCTGCTTCATCACGTGGGGGGAAAACAGTTATTGGAGATTAATGCCCCCACCACAGAACTTGGGCCATGTGAACAAAATGTTAAAAAAATTATTTTATTCCTCCTACTTACATTGTCATCTGCTTACCCGTTTTCTTAACATGTGTTGGTCATTCACCAAATTGATTTTTATGAGCTTATGTGTTCACAGTATAATTTGTTATCTTGTTTCGTTTTTAATGTGATTTATGATTGTGTTGGCATTTATTCTGCTTAATATTAATAATAATAATAAGGGTATTTATTTATTCTGCATTAATAATAATAATAATAATAATAAGGGTATTTATATAGTTCTTTTTCCTAATGACAGATCAGTTCAAAGCGCAGTTGATATATTGGGCATTATAATTACATTGTAGAGAATATGAAATATTATTATTGCATCTGGTAGTGCAGTTTGAATGTAGATGGTAAAAATGTTGTAATTTCATTTTAAAACTGTATGGGAAAACCCCTGCATAGCTTGATAAAGTAATTATGATGATGAGTGTAGCAGTGATGCACATGTTTTGGGACCCTAATAGGACATGATGTCCTGAACACACACAAAAAAGGACATGATGTCCTGAACACACAAATGTAATAGGACACTGGCATTGTTGTCAAAAACTCTTGTTGTTTATTTGGTAATACTGAACAGTAAAGAGGCACTTCAAAACAGTGAAAGTTCAATTCTTGAAAATGTAGTACTTTCTCTTGCTTGCCCACTTCTTTACAATCCAGTGAAGATACTCTTTTGAAGCTTTTTCAGTGTACCCCCTCAGAGACATCCAGAGATTGAATGTTTTCTGCGTTACTGTCTTTCAAAAGCTGCATAACAGAGCCAAATTTCGCGAGAGGCAGATTTTCTTTAATTAGCCAGTTTACAGCTCGCACTGTGGTGATCATTGCCTCCTCCTGATTTGTCAACATCAGATCCTCACAAGCCTCTTAATTATGTTGCTCTTGGGGCACTCGGATTGCTAGTTTGTGACTTGCTGTAGTCAAATGATCTTCCAGTGCACTTTTTAAAAAAGTTAACGCAGCGGCGAGTAAACGAGTTTTTCGCCACACCTGAACTTTTACATATTGTACAGAACATGGCATTTTTTTCGTCGTCAAATGTCACCCCTGGATACTGTGCCATGCCTTCTTAAAAACACGATCAACACGAGCACTAGTAGGCTAACTCTGAGTTGACGGCTTCTCGGCCTCGCGACCATCGGCATCAGATCGTGTAGGCTCTGCTTCTTTTGATGTGCTGGGAGCTGAATTGCCTGCAAATAAGGCGGTTATTGGGATTTGGTTTTTATCCGCCTTCGGTCTTTTTTTCGCAGGCATTTCCGATAATTTCGATGGAATGTTTGGCTTACTAAAAGTACAAGTACAACGCCAACACAGACCCAACGAAAACTCAAGTCGCGAGCACCGATTGACTAAAACACAGCTGTATATGCTTCAAGGGCGCTAGTTGGCTGTGTTGCTTTGTGACTCGGGATAAAAATAGCAATCCTACACAGGCAATGACAACGGAGATAAGGCATGTAAACGTTTCAGCATGCAGACGGCGTGCCTGGGGGCTTGTTTCGTTTTTCATCTAGCGCTGCATAAACGTTTCGCCCTGTCCACAAAATACGCGAAAACTATCGGACACATGTCCAACTCGCCATCATTTTAATTGAACAAGGTGTCCACCTTGAGGTTTGACAATCGGACATTTTAAAAAACAAGCAGTCAATGTCCGTGGTCCGGGTAACTTGTGCATCACTGGTGTAGTGGTAGTAGTAGTATGACATGTGCTTCAAAATGTTTCGGATTAGCATGAAAGATTCTACAGTTAGGTTTGTTGCCTACTAGAAAATCTGTCTTGATCCTTTGAGAGTAATTTTAGTACTTGATCAGGAAGATCCATAAATCTAGTAGCATGTGTAAAACTAAATCATTTTGAACAGTAAGGAGAATTGCAAATATTCTGTGTTACTGGTCTTTTGTTTGCTTGCTTGCTTTAACTATTAAAGTTAAAATGATGTTTGTGGTTCTTTTGTAAGTTTATTGCTGGCTGTATAACCACCAAATGAAGTTATGGAAAAGTATTGTAAGGTGATAAATAGGTAATGGTTAGGGTTAATATTTTCTTGCTTTTTGTATGATTGTGGTGCAGAGTTATAATACTGGTGTTGATGTTGAACACTTGTACAGCACAAGAATGACAGCATGCTAAGTCTGCAGTCCATTAACTTTGTTTGTTAAAGCTTAATCTCTAGGTTTTGTTTTAATGTTAGTACAATACACAATTGTAGTTTGGAAACATTTAGGAAAATCTAATATATTATTTGTACATACTCAATAAAAGGTGGTGGGACATTCTCTGACATTTGTCTCCATAAGGCTGTCTTATAGTTGGATATGCCTGATTTCTGTTTCCCATGCTCAGGGTTTATGTTGTGTCTAACAGACAGACTCTCAAGATGGACAGGCAATGCCCAGGCAGACAGGCAGCATGGTGGCACATCATGATGATGTTGTCACTCGCATGAAGAACATCGACATGATTGAGATTGGGCGATGGCGAATCAAGCCTTGGTACTTTTCTCCATATCCTCAGGTTAGTATTTCATAGTGGAGTAAAGTGGCAGCCATGAATCTTTTAAAGAGGAAATGTGGTGTTTGGCTTTTCTAATTGTGAAAAATACAAAGAAAGTGCATATTTTTATTTTAATAAATAAGGGATGAAGGTCCAGCAAACCAAAAACAGCTGTTTCTGCTAGGCCTGACTTACTGTAAATATGCAGGATTTGGGCTTGTGTTAATGAGCCATGACTTAACTGGAAGTGCCCTCTTTGTGGAATAAACACTGTCAAAATAATTGTGCTTTCCAGGAATTAACGGGCAACCCTATTCTGTACCTGTGTGAATATTGCCTCAAGTATGTCAAAAGCAACAAATGCTTGGAGCGACATTTGGCCAAGTGTTTGCACCGACATCCACCAGGCAATGAGATTTACAGGAAAAACAACATCTCATTTTTTGAGATTGATGGCCGGAAGAACAAGGTTTGTCTTTATTATTTTTTTATATAGAAAAGCCAAAGACTATACTGCATATATATCGATTTCCACATCTTTTCTCATTCGACAAGTAGCCTGTGATTAAAACTGATGTTACACGGTAGTTGACCAATCACACATGACGGTGTTTCTAGCAAGCTGTTGAATATAAAAGTCGTAACAATGCAGGACCTACTCTGAACTCATTTACAAATCGCAGTCTCATATGCATTTTCTTTAAATGGCTGAAAAAACAAACAGTATTCCTGTTTTTTCTAAGATGCGCTAAAACAGCAAGGTTTTATTCCCAAACTGTCACTAATTCACAAATACTGCTGGAACAATTATTTCTATGAAAGGAGTCAAAACGGAGAGACTGAATCAGCAAATGAAACTGGCATCGTTTTTCAATGGCTGCCTAAGTTAGAGTTGTCTGAAAACTAGGCCTACATTTTGAAAAAAGCGAAGACGAATCGATGAATGAAACTGGTATTGTTTTCCACTGATCAAGTTTGGTTAAAGACGCCTATCATGTGTCACTTTCTGATGCTCATTTTTCTTTACACTGTGTGTGTGGGTGGTCGGGTTGGTGCTTAGGTGGGTGCACGTGCGTTTATGTTATTTGCATGTGTCCCCCTGGTGGGGGTGCCGGGGGTTTCAGTATAAATAGTGACCCCACTTTCTGGAAATTTAGTGCTTTAAATTCCTACTGTCACTGTCTTTCTTCTTTGTTCTTTCTCATTCCTACACTGTTCTATCAATCTACTATACTACCTTCTTCTTCGCTAGACCAGTCACCTACCTTTTTTCTTGAAAACTCTTCCGGGACAAAACTCCTCATTTGTGTGTGAGGTCTGTTGGATCAGCTTGGGAATATTGGATGCCTTCTGCCAAATGGTCACTGGGGCTTCCTATGATGTTATTATTTGGCAATGTAGGCATTTTATATGTATGTGTTTTGTTGATATTGTATAATTATGTTTGTATTCCAGTTTTTGTTTTTGTAAACGGGGGGGTTCGATAAATTAGAGTACAGCCTCAGCGTTCCCTGTGTGGGATGTCTTTATTGTAAAGTGACCGGCTGGTAGATTGCCTTCAGTGTTACCACTAGGGTTGTTTTAGCAGATCTTTTATGCAGATGAGGGGCGAGTCCTCTTTTACTTCTCTGGTCCTGATTTGGCTCGGAAGAGTCCGCTGGACCTAAAGCAGTAACCATGTAATGTTTGCGTGTGTGCCGAATAAATGTAAAGAAAAGCTTCTGATTTTTAGATTATTTTTGGTTGCGCATTTGGATTACATTATTGGAAAACATTATGTAAAGTGGTCATTCACTCACATCTTTCTCCTCTAGTCTTTATTTCAATTCATCTTTTTTTTTCCAATTGAAGAAATCGATGCATAAATGTTATTCGCAATTTAGACTTGAAATATGAAAAATTGTCACATCTCGATCGGACAGTATTCAATAGCGCGCCCGCGAGTGAAATATTGTCCAATCGAGATGTGATAATTTACCTTATCTCACACCGAGATGTCAATAACATTAAGTATTTAAGTGACAGATTTTACTTTATATATCTGCTGCTGTGTTTAGCTGTAACTGTTTGTGTGTGCACATAAACTTAAAAGTTTCTTGTGTGATAATAACTTTGTAAAAATTGACTGACAAATATTTATCTCTAATGTGTGCAGGTGTACGCTCAAAACTTGTGTCTTCTTGCAAAGTTGTTCCTAGACCACAAAACCTTGTACTATGACACAGACCCATTCCTTTTCTATGTTATGTGTGAACATGATGTACGGGGCTATCACATGGTTGGCTTCTTTTCCAAGGTATTTTTCCTCTTTGCTTGCATACTTAAGTTAACGTAACTTTTTCCCAATTATTTCAGCCACACAAAGAAAGGTTAACTACTGAAAGTTTGGCCTAAGGGGAGGTTAGGTACAAAAAGATGGAATGTTGAAGTTGTTTTTATGCATGTGTGCATATGTTCTTAATAGTATTACTATTATGGTATTGTTCAGCTTTTAGGATGATGTCCTTTTCCTTTTGTTCACAGGAAAAAGAGTCATCAGAAGACTACAATGTAGCCTGCATTCTTACACTACCTCCCTACCAACGTAAAGGTTATGGAAAGCTGCTCATAGAATTTAGTAAGCATTATATTATTACAGGTTAATCTTGAGAGGATTTGATTCCTAAATGCAGATTTCTTTATTTATCAACATGTATAGTCCTAAGTTCGTAACTCAAATTCAACAACTCGTAATTACGTTCACTAAAGTTCATAAAATGAGACATGCACAAGTGCATTAGCTAGGTTTACCATTTTCTCTACAGTGAATCACTAAAGCAAACAACTTTAAGTTCAGCCTAGCATAGTCCAGCGAAATGCAGAGGATGACTAATTCTAATGCCTTGCATGTTTTAAGGCTGTTCATATTTATGGCAACAGCTTTTAAAAGAATTGTGTTTATGTAGGCTATGAGTTGTCCAAAGTGGAGTGCAAAACGGGTTCACCGGAAAAACCGCTGTCAGACTTGGGACTGCTGAGTTACCGCAGCTATTGGTCCCAGACCATCATGGAAATCCTGATCAAAGCCAAACCAACAGAAGTGGGAGAGCAACCTGCTATTACCATCAGGTAAGAGACCTTGCATAACAATACACCCTTCGCCTCCCCTTTCTGTTTAGTATTGTGTTGTAATAATAAGGCATTTATGTAACATTAAAAAAAGCAAGCGTTGTGGCCACATGGTCTAAGGCTGACTAACTTGCCTTGTCCACAGCCAGGAAGCAATGGCGCCTGACAGGTTTTAAATCGATTCCGACTCTGGGCGTTCTGTTTCGATGAATACTCAGGCAACGTCTCGGCGGTTTGCTCCGGGTACTCCGGTTTGCTCCCCAAGCAAAACAAAAAATAAGAAAACGCACACACACACATTAGGTAGGTTGGGTTTGGACGCACCATGGGCAGAGACTATGCCTTTCCAATGGTAGGCGGCCCAGAATTTCCTAATAAAAAGGAACAATAAAGTATCCAAAAAATAAATAAATAAAATTTATTTTTAAAAAATCTTTTTGTAATAATTCTTATATTAGATACCGTTTTACAAGCTCAAGAGCTGTTCCAGGCACTGGCTGAAACTGAATTTAACTCCAGTTGCTCGAGGCACAGAATGTGGCTAGCAATGTGCCAAAATGTAATTGCTTGTCAGTGTTATTATATAACTTTCACATGTACACTGTATCCATTAAACAGGGTGGAGAATTCTCCGCGGATTTCCGCGGAAGGCATTTGCATTTCCGAGAAAAAAATATTGCGTTCCGAGTGTGAGAAGCTGAGGGCTACCCTTTACTGGGCATAGCGGCCGAAGGTCTAAACAGGCAAAACGTCCAAAAGCGTCCGTATCAACCATGTGGTTATATTCTCGCGTTGTTTGAAAGATTGCGAGACTTCCGGCAATTGACTTCCGGTTAAATTCTGTTGTGAAAACATTCGACTGCATTTCCACAAGTTTTCTCTGTGATGCGTTCGTTTTCGATTTTTTTTCACATTTTCTTGTGTGTGTGTCTAAAATGGATGGTTTGGATTCTTCGACTGATGAAGGGGAGTTTACAGGCTTCCATTGATCAGACATTAAAGTGAGAGAAATGGACTTGGAGTCGGAGGAAGAGATCGGTACTGAGTACTGACATTAGACTGATTAGTCATTAGACAATTAGTGTCAGTAGTGTGCATGCATACGATCTTTCAGACTGGCATGAAAGTGAAGAAGAGGAGGGGGCTTGTTTGTACTTTTTAAAACTTTTTTTATTGTATACACATGGAGTAATCAAAAACAAGACATGACAAGAGAAGTATAAAAAGGTAGATAATCAAAAGAGATTTATTTCTGTTCATTTTGCATTTTATTTCATTTAAATCTATACACTAGTCACTAATACCTAAGATGCAGTGTTTTTACTAACGTACCCCTAAATATCTCTAAAATTATAAAAATTCTTGCCTGTTTACAGCTAAAAAATAGACAAACGTGTGCCCAGTAAAATTTGAAATGTGGAGTTTGTGTGTGTAACAGTGGTGGACCTCAAACTTTGTTAGGCCTACAAATCAAGATTCTTAACTTTTTTGAAAGACATGTGCATAAAACATTCTTTTTTTTTTTGGTTGTTGTTGTTTCTATTCATGTTTACTTTGTGCTTTTTGCTTTCAGGAGAGGCCCTAAATTACTTTCAAAATAGCATAAATTCATTTTCTTCCAGGGGGCGAATACCGGGGCTTGGCCCCTGGGCCGCGGCCGGATTTCAGAGATTTCTTTATTCAGTTGTTCTCCACCCTGATTAAAGTAATAATTTTGACAGAATTCATGAGGGAGAGATATAAAATCAACAAAAGTAATCGTCCGAACATTTTATTGTTCCCCCCCCCCCCTTCTCCCTCCCCCTGCTCCTCCAAGATGAGAGTCAGAGCTAAGAGAAGGAAGCTCAAGTATAATGTTGCAGTAAATCCAGAATGTTTGTTTTACAGTTTATAGTATTGATGTGAATGCCGTTCCTATCTTGTTTACAGTGAGATTTCAGAGAAAACATCCATCAAGAAAGAAGATGTGGTTTCAACTCTGCAGCACCTGAACCTGATCAACTACTATAAGGGCCAGTACATCATCACGTTAACCAGTGAACACATAAAATCTCATACGCTGTCCGCATCCAAAAGGCAGGTTCGCATTGATCCCAAATGTCTACACTGGCAGAGCAAAGACTGGAGTCGGAGGGGCAAATGGTGACCTTGGACAAGTTTAGTTATCACCCACTCACCACTTGTGCAACTCTTCCTCTTCCCTCCCACCATTCCCTAGATTCAATCTTCAGTGTCGTGACAGTGCTAAACTGGATCTGATCAGATCAGTAGGATGGTTTTTGTTTTTCCAGACTTATCTGAAAATACTTTGAAACAGTTTGGGGGATCAGAACAAGCCAAATGTCTGTCTGTCTGTTTATTGGAAGCCACATTTCAAGAACCACTGAACAGATTTTGACCGCACTTCATAGGAACATTACATGGCCTGCCTCATGTGCCATCATATTTGCTCTATCGCAAAGGTCAAGGTCACTGGAGTCACTTTGTTGCTAAACTGCAAAACACACTTTGTCAACATTTCAAAAACGGCAGAGGCGATTTTGTTGTGTTTCGGTATACAGGTATTTAAATCATGGGACATCCTTCAGTAGCAGTCTGGTTGTTGGTCAACTGGTCAGTTCATCGCTCAGAATTTCACTTTTTTAAAACATACTTTTGGCCTTATCTCACCAATAACTGAACGGAAATTTATCATTTTAAACTTGTGTATACTCTATCTACTGCTAAGCACGTTAGATATTTTGTATTTGTACTCTCTCTAAGGTCAACGTCATTATGCTTCACCATTTTTCTAAACGTGTTTTGCGCCATAACTAAAACTGTGCTCAGCAAATTTTCATAATTCTTTTTTTTTTCTTGCAGATAGTTAAGATAGTGGCCTATCATTCCATGTTTTCATTTTGCTTCATTATGTTAAAGATGAATCGCAACACTGTCAAGAAAATTAACACTTGAAAATACATTTGAATGGCTATCCATCTTGTGTTTTTTTTTGTCTTTTTCTTATGACAAGGTCAACTGCCATGCCTGTACACCTTTCATACAAGACTCCAAACTTTCTGACTGTTTTGTTTATTCGTTATATTCCGACAAGTTTCTAAAACTAAACTATTGTTCAGTGTTTAGAGTCTGTGTTTGTGAGCATTTGGGTATTAAATATTGGCAGTAATCCATGGTTGCATTTTTACGATTTACTGAAGAGCACTTTTGACATTTTTGTAGCTCGTCCATTTGCAAGTGAAACAGACACTTGATATTTCTTTTGTGCATGCTCAGTGATAGGAGCACTTTAATGAGAAATCTATACTGTTGTGTGAATTTATCTTGTGGAATTGTGTAACACCCATTTGTCAGCTGAATAACTGTCTGGATGACATAAATGCTTATTACCCAAGCGCGTTTGAATGTTCTGAACAAGTATGAGGTGACTGAATGCAAGACGGGAGGTCTAGTGATGTGGCTCGTTGAAGTAATTGTGTAGCAGAAGCTTGCTTGAGAAACATTTATGGCAGGCACCATATATGTTTAAAAAATAAAGTATGCAAGAGCTATGCCTAGACATTGAACAATTGTAAAACTGTGTAATAGTGATGCTTTGTATAAACGGAATAGGACTGAGCAGATTGTTCAATATTGAGTATGTTTCCATTGTATAACTTGTGTTTTTGTGTGCAGCTATGTATGTAGACATTGTTTCTTATGAGAATGTGACTTGTGCTGAAGTGAAATACAATAAATGAAGAATGATAAGCAGTGGGTGTACTTATGAACATCAATACATTAGCATACCCAATACCGGTAATATGTTTCATGAAATATATTTATTTGCATATAGATATATTAGTACTGTGACACACACACGCACAAGAAACAAACGTAACAAATTTAAAAGAGAGATGGCAAATGTAACAAATTTAAAAGAGAGATGGCAAATGCTTTAAGATTATTTAAAGTGTAAACCAAAGCTAAAAGAAAAAATGAAAGCCTCGACAGCAAAACTGCCAAATAAAGTTCCACATGGTTTTGTTGTTTTCAGCCTTGATTGAATAAGCAGTTTCATGGAAATCAAAATGACAGTTTACATTGACACTGTTGTAAATATCGCCCTCTTGGTTGATCAGCTAGAAAATAGACCTGACAGAAGTGAAAGGGGACAAACCAGCTAGAACTTCCCTATAAAGAAAAGTATCTTAATCTAAAACAATAATGTGCGTTTTCTGACACTTGATCACCAAGAGTGAAGAACCACTACATGAAATTATGCTGATTTAATACTTAACACAAAAGGATTGCGCTAGATAGAAAGGGATAATAAACTGTCACAAGACTACAAATAAAACGCCAAGCAAAAATTAATAAAAATGCTGACTGTCCTGTAGTACATATCTCGATCGATCTTACATACAGCAAAGACTACATTGCTTTATCGAGTTAGACAAATTTCTGTCAACTTATAAACAGGCATGATTATTCTTTAATACCTTTTTACTGTTCGCTATACAATGATCTTATTACTAATACAACCAGAGACTAATCAAAATGGCACTTTGAATGTTGTCACAAACAAAACATAAGTATTTGCTAAGTGTAAGACCCAACCCAAAAGAACGTGATACTAGTTATGAAGATAAGATTGTACTGTGTAAATAGATTCTTCCTCCAGCAAAATTACCAAATCAAATTATTAACACAAAAGTCGCGGTGCAAAAACCTGCAGCACAGAATATTTCATTAATATGAAACTGCACTGTCCCTCCAAAATAAAATTATTCATAAGATAAAACAAACATTACATTATTATTGTTTTAGGTCCAGCGGACTCTTCCGAGCCAAATCAGGACCGGACAACCCCCGATCCGCATAAATGATCTGCCGAAACATCCCTAGTGGTAAAACCGAAAGCTCTCCACCAGTCAGTCACTTTACAATAAAGACATCCCACGCAGGGGACGGCTGAGGCTTCACCCCAACTTATCGAACCCCCGTTTACAAAAACAAAATAGAATACAAACATCATTATAAATTATCAACAAAACACATACATATAAAATGCCTACATTGCTAAATAATAACATCATAGGAAGCCCTAGTGACCACCCGGCAGAAAGCGTCCAATATTCCTAAGCTGATCCAACAGACCTCATACACAAATAAGGAGTCTTGTCCCGGAAGAGTTTTCAAGAAAAAAAGTAGGAGACTGGTCTAGCGAAGAAGATGATAGTATGGCAGATTGATAGAACAGAGCAGGAATGAGAAAGAGCAAATGAGAAAGACAGAGACAGTGGGAATTTAAAGCACTACATTTCCAGAAAGTGGGGATACTATTTATACTGAAACCCCCAGCACCGCAACGGGGGTGATAAAACAAACAAAAAATAACACACTTCAGAAGAAACTGTAATCTTGGTAATGCAGAAATATCGATAAACAGTTGTTTGAAACTGCATTCAACAAACAAGTTTGCAAATAATACTACTGGGAGATTATTAAATACGATGGTTTCGGTTGATCTGACTACATTCAACAAACATGGTCAGCAATAGCAAGAGTTATATCACAATGGAAAACTTAAACAACAAATTTTTCAATCACAAATATGTTATGAGCCCACTGTCATCATTTACTTGGAAATACAACTGAATAAATGCACTGATCTGCAAGTACATTTGCCAAATAATTCATTAATTTATTCAATAATACACAGACATATCTGATTCAAACACTTGTTCCTTGCACCACCACTTTTACTGCTCCTGTTGCCACAATTCAAAGACCTAGTTCAGCATTTATTATGCACTTCCACCAATCCCTCATTTATTCTCATGTACAATCACACTCCAATCAATCTTCACCTAAATAATTACGCCATTAACATACATCTACCACTATCAACGTAAGTGCCACCCATTCACAACCAAAGCAAGCATTTTCCCCGATCACAGCTTTGGAAAACATGGAAAAGGTGTAAGGAAGACGGGAGCATAGAAGGCTACAAGTTGACATTCTTCAAAAGTGCGTTGTCATCTGCTTGCGGCATCAAGTCGCACAGCAATGCTGATTCCACCTTCACAAAAGTCATAAAAAGACATTAATTGTATGATTTCAATTGTCACGTCAAGAGTACAGCTTTATTATCAAAATAATTAAAATTAAACAAAATTTAAAATAAGATACCAAGTGTTCAAGTCATATTGAGTGTTGAAGTTAAAACAATATCAATAGCAGAAGAGAACTTACCACCAAAACATATTCACATGTAGCAGGTTCTGACAGAAACAAAGACACACCATGTGGAGACTGAGCATTCACAATACACCTGTAACATGGATGTACTCTATGAGAAATACAGTATGGAAAGACAATAAGTAATGTTTACTACCAGACATGCCTACCCGTACGGAATTTCCGTATTTTTTCCGGAAATTTGAAAAACTCGGCAAGCGCTACGGAAAATACGGATATTTGTTTTACGGTACGGAAATTTTAAAAAATGATAAAGAAAAAAACATCGAAATCGTTGGCCTGTGGTAATGCACCGCATGACCTTTTTCCGAAGGTTTAATGCCGCAATGCGCAGTCGCAGTGGAGACCTGTGACATCGAAGTTTCCGGTAGAGGCACCGAAGTTTGCCAAACCCGTTTTTGCACAGTCGCAGTAAAGATCGGTGCTCGTGAGACAGAATTTAAAATATGGCGTTCAAACGAATGGCTAAGCAATGTGATTGTGAATCTGAATCTTCAAAAAAAAACGCGCAAGGGGCAGACATTTCTTGCCTCATATTCGGAAAAGTGTCCTTTCGTTATTTGCGGCAGCACTGACTCAAAAGTACGATTTGTGCCAACCAGTTTGGCATCTCCGCCGGTGATATGAACGACATCAAGCGGCACGCGGAAGGCACACAGTATATGAAGAATTACGAGGCTTTGGAGAAGAAAAAGAACATTGTGGCAGCAAATCAATCTATCACTGGATTCTTCGCATAATATCAAAAAGGATGAGTGCAAAAACAATAGGTAGTAAAAGTAAATACGGAAATCGTAATAGTAATACTGAAATTTGAAAAAGCTAATACGGAAACTTTAAATTGAGGGTAGGCATGTCTGTACTACTAACAACTAAATTGCAACAAGTGCTGGACCCTAATGGGTGCAGTTTCCTCGTATACTCTCCCTCTCTCTTTCTCTCTCTCGCTTGCGCACACACACACACATATCTTTATTGTGAAGTAAACGCACAAGGAATACACTAGTGGCTCAAGCACTCGCCCAAGGATCTCCCCATATTATTAGGAAACAGCATGGCCAAACTAACAACAAAGGAACAATCCCTCTAGCAAGCTCAAGGGGAAAAATCTCTCCCAAGCGTGACCAGTTGCATTGCACTCCACTACAAATGTTCCATAACTTTGAAGTTTTACCGACCGGTTTGTTAGCAAAGAATGAGATTTCATTTGCATCTGCACATGGATGATGGGCTTATAACACCAACAGATAAGTGTTTTTACCAATCACTGCAATAACTTTGTCTCTTTTTGAGGGCAATCTACAAGTCTGCATTTGCTTTGGCAAAAATAACAGTTACTGTTCAGTTGTTGGTTGTTGTTATTATCAACGTGTGCAAAGTGCAGAGATGAAGCACTTCTTGTTCCATGCGGTTGTGAGGAACTAATCTTTTATCGATCGGAGAACCATGTTCAGTGTAAAATGGACAGCACTTCCTTTATGGCCCTTTGTCCTTCGCAAGCTAGTCTTGTCTTATTTTGTTGGCCCAGACATATAACCATAAAAGAAAATAATGCCGAGGGCCATAGCTGTCTATAAGGATCTGAAAGGAATTTCATCGCTTCCAAGATGTTGCAGCCTTTGAATGACCCCATTTGCTGATCACTTAAAACAGTTACTGAGTGCTTGTGACTTCTTGCATGGCATTGTTCACATGTGCGCAGGTTGGCATGGAGAGCAGCTTTAAATCATAAGACAAAAACATGTATTCAAGCAAACAATGCAGTGTGTTTACAGATTGCCAAAGCATTGTCTGCTGCGGCACATCCATAGTCACCGAATATTTTCCAAGTGTTTATTTTTGCTATACCAAAGCAAATCCTGTCACATATTCCTAGATTTTGCCAGTTCTAAGCGGCAACAATTAAATTCAACCTAGAAATCGCAAAAATTGACAAAATAATGTACTTCGAATGATTGCTTAAAATCACAGCTTTAGTTGTCACCCATCAGTTGCTATGGTTAAATAATTCAACCAAGCTATGGCTGGCCAGAGAGGACACGTCATAATTATGCCAATTTATAATTTAAAATTCTCTATTATGCAGAGGCATACATCAGTATAATTTGATGGAGATGTTAATCTAATATCACTCTATTGTATCTATTCAATATTATTTTTGTAAGAATTAGTTTTACCCATTCTCTTGTATTCCCTAGACTATTTTAGCTCTGGAACTAATAAACATGAATGCAATAAACAGTTCATATTACCTTGGTACAAAAGCACTTGCTTAATTGAGGAAAAAGATACACAAAATAAATAAACAAAATAAATCATTAAATTTCTTCTTCTTTATGAAAATTCCTGACACAATCAACATTCAGATTACCCAGAAACAATCAAGACGATTTCTGGCTGCAACTTTGCAAGCAATTGTTCTTTGTGTTGTCACTCCATTAAGACTGCCTCATTACATGTATTTGAGTGTTTTTTATTTTCTTATATTCTGTAAAATATGACGGTGATGTTTTCCTCAATCAAACATGGGTGAAGAAATGATGTCCTTACTTCAATCGTACTTCCACCTGGCGACGTTTCCCTGTGAGATCACATGTATCACCCCCACTGTACAAGTAATTCAACTGCCTGAAAATAAGAAACATTACTGACTCTGTAACTAACTTCTTAACTACTAAGACTGCAGGAAAGGCCAATACAGTATTTAGTGTTGGATGTGTAAAGGATGTATTTAGAGTTGGATGTGTAGATGATGACTGCAGGCAAGGCTCTGTGACATAAATAATGATTACGAAATTGTGGAATGCATTTAAAAACTGCTCAAGCACTAGTGTTTAACCCTTAGGGTGGCCTTCCTATGCAGAAGGTCGCAGGTTCGATTCCTCCAGGGTACGAACTTATGTGACTGAGGTATGAGACTTTTCAGATCACCAAGGGTTTTCTCCAGGTACTTCGGATTCCTCCCTCCTTTCAATAATGGTATTGGATGCAGTCTTATCTACTGTCTCAAAAATAAAATTTGAATTTCTTTCCCTCTCCTTATAGCAACTTGCATTTATGCCACATGTTTGAGTGATCAATGTATGCTTGTTGTGTATGTGTCTTCAACATGTGAGCGTGTCTGCTGGTTATAGATCACAGTGCTTTGAGTCTGATTTAGAAATAAGGGGGCATACATGTAAAGCATCCATTATAAAATATTTTTATTTTTTAGTATCATTTGTCTGGAATTTCAGGCAGGTGTAACACTGCCGTTTATTAGAAGATCTCAACATATTATACATGTCTGTACTTACTTGCGCTGTGGTATAGGCTTGGGTTTCTTGTGAGGATGTTCCTCCAACCACTGTAGATGTATGGCCTCATTGAATTTTCCTAGGTAGATGCTAGTCTCTCCACTTTTCTCCTGTTCACAGCCCAGAGTAATTAGTCAAACACGTCTTCTCACTACTCAGGTAAAGCTATTATCATAAAATAGTTGAAGAAATCTCAAATTTTTTTAAAGTGGAAAAATGTATAAACAACTAGATTTTTACCTTATGAAGCTGGCGAGCATAGCGACCCAGACACACCTCATGCTTCCACCATCCTGAACCCTGTAGACAGGAAAACACTTCAAATACATATTCACATAATTACATGAACAAGGAAATGCAATATTACACTATTGCCTAATTACAGTTACCAGCACTGCTTCTAACCAAAAATGTATCAACAGAAATGTAAAACACCACATGAAAAAAGGAAATAAAAACAAATTTTGACAATGTAAATGCTGCAGAAGGAAAACACACCCCCTGTAAACAAAAGTCGCCAGAGATCAGGTCCTGTAGAACTTGCTTGTCTGTAAGTTTGTTAATGTTGGAGGTTGAGGCACTAGTTGGGGCAGTATTTGGATTGGATGTAGAGGTAATAATTTTTGGAATTTTGCGCTGTACTACTTCACGTTCTTCCTGAGCATCCTCTGGTACTCCAAACAGCAGATCCTGTGCAAGATTACAAAAATATAACAGACATCAGATTCAGAAATTTTATTATCACAGAAATTCGCTATTTGGACACACAAAACAAACAATAGAACTTAAAACAAAAGTAACTGTAAAATATGAAGAGGTTAAGTTATTAATTTACAGTGGTATGTCAAGTACACGGACTTGAGCATAGCCTTCTGCCACACACATATTTGAATGATGAAGAAAATAATGTTTACAAATGCATACTTTTATTATTACATATTACAGCAGAAAACATTCAGAGTGTAAGTTTCTAAAACTTAATTATTCATTTCACAACTACTTTATGACAGAATAAAACATCAATGGTAAAATCAAAGATTTTTTACTTGTTTGAATGATCACTAGAATACACCCCTCCCCCACTCCTCTCTCTCTTTTCTCCCCCTCCTCCAAAGAAAAAATGTAGACAGTGCATCAGTAGAATACCTGCTGAAGAGCAATATTTTTGGATTCTTGCTCCCAGGCCACAAGTGTGTGTGGCTTTGCAGGAGCACCAGACATTGAGTGACAGCTAATCTTGTTCACAGTAGGATTCTTGGGCCTGAAGCACATAAATACGATTATGCAACTAAATCTTTCATAGAATACACAATAGAGGTTCTACTGTAGTTTGTGGCTGCATGATCTACATCCTCAATCAAGTCTAGACTACAGATCAGTAATAATAATAGGGTATTTATGTAGCGCTTATTTTTATTGACATCAGTTCAAAGCGCGTAAGTTCCATCTGTTTAGAAAAGCATTCCCTTGATTGTGTGTGTGTGTAGACGGTTTGTGTATTTGTACATGTTTGATTTAAGTGTGGGGAGGTGGAGGAGGAGAGAAGCCTATAATATTTTAAATGTGATATTGTATTTCCTAGTTAAGTGTAAGAATATTGAAACACAATGTTTTATAGTATCAGTTACTGTTTATTAATTTTGTTTAGCTTGCAGGTGTCAGCAGAGCGCTTTGAGCTCACTCTGTGGGGAACCACCATATACAAAACCTAAAATTAATAATAATAATAATAATATTATTATTATTATTATTATTATTATTATTATTATTATATTATTATTAATCATTAGTGTCAATGTATGTTTACAAAATTACATGGAACGATTTCACAATATATATGTTTTGCTCAGGCTTGTACAGATAACACCCAAGTTAAATTTACAAGAAAATTGGCTAATAATACATTACAAATAGATTAACATGAGATAGCAGTCCACCAAAAAAAAAGATGCAAAGAGAAAACATGCTTTTATGCTTACCTAAAAAAAGGATGGACACACAAAACAGTGGTTAACACCATGACTTCATATTCGCAAGTAGATGTCTCTTTCAGTTCATATACTTCTCCATGACCATCCGGCTGACAAATATACTGTACACGTGTCACTCGTGGCTTCTGAGTCAAGTCACAAGGAGTACCATCACGCATCACCACTTCATAATAGGGGATATCAATGCCATCTATCTTTTTGTGCTTGATCTGAAACGTAAATATTATAAAACAAACTGTAAAGTAATTGTTTGCGTCAAAAACTGTATTCAACAGTATTATTTTCCTGCCTCAAAAACCTTCAAATAAATAATATTACAAAATTAACACATAACATTTATTTTCAAACTGATATTCATACATAAATACATTTGTTAAACTAGAAGGGCATATTACTCACATGCTCCTCATCAAACTTCCAATATTTAACATAAAAATTAGTACCCAGAAAAAAAAACACAAAATAAAACGGTGGCATTAAAAGGCAAAGTAATACTGATTTTGATCTTTCTATGCTCTTTACAATGAGATGATCTTGACCTCCAGCTCCAAACACACTCGTGTACTATCAAATAAACTACATTAAAAGTTGTATTATGCACAACAACAAAAAACGGTGACCTTGTGATGACCATGACCCTCAGTGACCTTGACATTGGGATAATTTTAACCCTCATGTGACCTCTCATACATGTCCGATCAAATAAACCAATGTTGTTGCATACTATGGGTTAAATAAACAGCCATTCAATTTTATGATGACCTATTTTTTCTATGTTTTTGCAAGGCCTAAAATGACCTTGACCTCCAAGATTAAAAAATGGAACATATATGGAAGATCCACCTATCATCTCTAAATACCACAAGTTTGTACTTTATATTTCTCATAGTTTAGGGTTAAGGTCACTTCAAAGTACCTATGTTAACCAACTTTGGACAGCTCCAGTGACTTTGACCTTGGATTGAGGTTGACTCATTTTGTATATGTTATGTTGAAACGCGCATGATGGTGCGTGTGAAATGCGCATGATATTATGTGTGAAGCGCGCGCGATAGATCTGTTCGTTTTATTTGGCAAAGCATGCAATAATAGAGTGTATTTACCTTTGATTTGAGTTTGCATTGTTGTTAGAAGAAGCTTTGTATAACGTTGATAATTTTCGTTAGTCGATATTATTGGAGAATTCTCTAGATCTGCTTGTTTACTATCGATCGAAGTTTCGGGATATTTGAGAACATTCTTTTGACAGAAAGGAAGGTTGTATGACGTAAAACAGTGATGACGAAGTTAATTCTGATTGGTTGTAATGCGTCATTCTAGAACGTCCTGAGGTCATCTCGAGTTGAGAGAAAAAAGATATATAATGGACACACTGTGTTGTGAAAAGTGATTGTTGATAGTGAGTTGGAAAGTAAAAAGTTGAGAGTGGAAAAGCGATTGTATGCAGTTGTTGATGTGTGCTGAATAAAAGTGGAAAAATTCATACGAAGACTTTGCCTTGTTGCTGCTGAGTGAGCAGGCTGCGTGGATAAACGAATCTGAGTTACACCTTATCAGGATTTCAGCATTGGGGCTGAATCAGATACTGATAGAAAAACACCATCATCGGTCGAGTGTAACAGTATAATATGTGTTTCTCATTGATATTTATCATGCATCCAAGAATAATAAGTTCAATATTAATAACCTAGAAAAAAAGTGAAATTTTGTGGAAAAACTGTTGGTTTTTTTTTAATGAACATTTGTTTACCTTGAACTGAGAGTCATTCATTCACTGATCATCTATGAGGTCTCGTGGATATACACCATTTTACCAAGTTTGGTTGTGATAGCTGAAATAGGTTCTGAGATATTAATCCCCTTGCAAGTTTTGCAAAGATGGCGGACTGACTGACAGACATTTTATATTATTTTTGGACTATTTAAGACTCATCTGGTGCTGATTTGCAAAATTCTGGCATTTTGGAAGGGATTAGGGCAGGGGGAGGGGGCGAGAGAGGTAAGGGGGGAAGAGGTGTAGACTCACATTGTTATGGATGTGAGTAAACAAAAAAGCTTATTTAAACTTACTTGACTGTCTGGCTTGGTTAGTGTCTCATCCTTAGTTTCTAAAAAATAAAAATGACAAATATAAAATTAGCAACATTCAAACCTGCTTCGTTTGTTATGAATTTAATGGCCCTACACAAATTATTTCTGAAACTAAAATAATAGTAATTTCAAAATGTAAAATGTAAATTAAATTATTATTATTTTTGTGTCAATAACAGTAGCTGTTCTCTAACAGAAATAATGACTGAGTGCAGTATAATATATATATAACACACCCTCTAAATGTGTTTGACAATATGCTGAAGCCATTTAGTTTCTTCAGCTCTACAGTGCTTGGTAACGATCGTTCAAAAGAATTCTCATTAATTAAAATAAAAAGAAGTGGATAGTCATAGTCCTCACCTTCAGCCTGACTGTCAGTGGATGCAGTGGGTGGTTTATCTATAGTAGTCTCTGCTGCAGCTGTCGCTGCGTCCGATTTGAAGCGCCCAAATCCCAAAAAGTATTCTTGAAAGCGAGGTCCAGCCTGATATGACACAGGGTGTACTACAACCAACTCATGCACTATAGAAGTTGAACACAGGATTGGACTGGGTTTCCCAAAGTGTTTTTTTTTAATGTCTGGCATCGATAATTCCAGGTAAAGTTAAACACAAATTAAAAATTACAATTCATACCTGAAAGCCTAATATTCAATCAAAATATATTTTTTAAAATTAATCTTTTAAATTTGGCATCTTCTCACTTGTCAAGGATAAAACCCACTTGATGAGAAATAATTATCTAGCTCTCATAAGTCAACGCCCAAGGGCTAAGTTTGGTTCTGATAGACCAGAAGATTAAAGCTTTCAAGTAATGGACAATGCTATAATTTCTCACGCAAATGGATAGATAGGCAAATGCTATTTCCTATTTAGTTTAAAATTTTTATTTTTTAAAACTGACCTTTCCAGCTTCTTTCACTTCATGGTACTGCCTCAAGTGCTTGCCATGACAAAGCTCATAGGTCCAGTAACTCTCCAGCTGAAATCCAAAATTACCTAGATGCATAACAGTTAACACATTATATATTATAATTTATATATATATCAATCTCCTTACCACAGCGCTGTACTATTAAACTTAGAAGTCTTCCAAGTCAGATCCAAAGAGCAAATAGTAATTCATGTTCAAAAAAGAAAAGTAAATAAAGCAGCAGGGAGATTTTTGGTCTAAAGCAGCA
This sequence comes from Oncomelania hupensis, assembly GCA_036898135.1. NCBI lineage: Eukaryota > Metazoa > Mollusca > Gastropoda > Littorinimorpha > Pomatiopsidae > Oncomelania > Oncomelania hupensis. Next base: position 64,076,065 of record CM072513.1, on the reverse strand, counting down.
CTTCCAATATAATGACAATTATTGAGTCCACCATCTCTACGACTCCAACACCCAAAATTACCCTTGACCTAAACCTTGTTTCATTTTGTTAATGAACTGTACAAAGCTCACAAATGACATTGAAAGCAAAATTTTTTAGGTACAAATATAACTAAACACATAGGTATGCTATAATAATGATAGAATACTCCTAACAAGTGTAAGGTGAAGCACAGAAGCAGAGAGAAACAAGCTCATTACTCTGTATGAACAGCTGGTCTGTTGGAAAAGAGCCTCCATTAACTCTAAAGCTGTTGGGCCCTCATAACTATCCATGGCATCCTGTAAACAAACATAAAAGATATTCACAGGTCAGGTGGAACTAGCCTACGATGAAACTGTTAAATTAAAATATACAGGGGTGATGAAAGCCAGAATTTTCAACTCATCCACTTGACTAGTGACCTGGCCAGCCCAATTCAAACCACCAGCGTAATGATTAATGTCAGTCAAGAATGTTTAAATAAATAATGATATCCGTATCTTTCACCACAACAGTAGCAGAAGCATCAGTACGAAATTATTATCAGATTAATATCAGTTAAAAAATCTAAAGCTGTGGGGTGATAAACGTTGTAAATCCTTATGCATCACATGACATCCACAAATTTGTGTGCCCTCCCCCCCCCCCTCCTCTCCCCTCCCCCAAGAATTAAATAAATAAAGAACTGAATGAAATATTACCTTCTGCTTTTTGTCAAATGTTTGTGGTACTATGCACTGATACTGCTCCTGGTCTTTTGTCATCAGCACTACACTATCCTTTTCAATATTATTCTGCAGACACGCAAGCCAAAAGCAAAGGTTAAGCACATGGAATGGGTTGTATCTGGGTGAAAATGTAAAAACGTCACTTAAAGTTAAACACCAACAGTTAATAAAACACATGCACACACAGTTGTGGTTAAGATAATGCTCATTTAAATTAAAATCATAATAATTATGCCATAAACGTGTTTAACTTTTTTTGTAGTCTATAGAAGAATGTTGAGTATGTTTTATAATTATTAGAATGATTTGTATCCTATCATCTATTACATAAATAGTTTTTTGCAACTACGCCAAATGCACACACAAACATTGAAATAAAAATGGCAACTCTAAAGTCTATTTAGTATTAGTAAATAAATAAACTGCGAAAGACGCAAGACTTTCCTAGAGATAATCTGGATTTTGTTTTTTAAAAAAAATTGGGGGGGGGGGTAAAGGGAAGGTGGGGGTGAGGGAAGTGGGCATGTTCATAACATTAGTCACCCATGCAGGCAAATTAGGATTACCTTCTCAGTGAAAGAACAGGACAAAGGGGAATAGGATGAATTCACGAAATATAGGATGAAGGCACGAAATGCTTGTGCTGTTGAAGAGTATGTTTTTTGTATTTGGCACTCACTCATCTAGATCATAAATCTGTGTGATGGAATTAATTCATGCGCAGACTAAACCTCAGTTTATCCTCTCATCCAAATGGGTGCATGAGGTCACTGTGCTGTATGATGGCTTCAGGGACAAATAATTAATTCATAATTGGTCCCCTCAGGAAGTGAAGCTGTGATTGCAACCACTTGGTTTCAGGATCCCCTAGGGTAAATCCCCAATTTCACTGAATGCTGCTCTATCATGCAAAATACTTACACAAAACAAAAAGTCAAAACAGTCCATGCGGCTAGAATAACTTCACAAGTACGAAGTAACTTGCCAGTTTCCTATTTTCAGTATCATTCTCAAACACAAATGTTGAAGATAGGCACATAAACTAAAATACAAATAAATATTCACAATAATTCTGTACTGAGACTGAAACTAATGAAAAACAAGATAAAATAAACTGAATTTTCAAAACCTCACCAAAGGAGTCAATAACGGACCATTCCAGTCGATCATAAACATCGTTTGGTCCATGAAAGGGTCGATGTTGCCCCCTGACAACAACGTTAACATGGCAAGCCATAGGGCTAGTGTAAAAAGTATACTACAGGTCATTTCAACCTAGTGAAAGCTAAAATGAAAGTTCTCTGACGTGGAGCGTTCACAATCAACAACATAAGTCCGCCATGACACAGGACTGCAGTAAATGCAAACAATAGAGTTGTCCCACCTCTATTTTCACTTTCCATTTCACGACAGATCCCTTATATATTCCCTCCTTTTTTTAATTTGTGAGAATTCTGATAATAAACCTAAGAGGTAAGAGTAAAGTGCCATCATTTTGTTGTATTTTACCACCAAAAGTACTTTTTATCGTTGTATATCATTTACCACTGTCAGATCTTTTATAATTACTCCTTCGGATGAGAGTATAAATCGAGGTCTATATAGTCTGTGTCGCATACATTCCATCATAACGGACTTTAAAGATCCTGACGCTCATGTCCTAGACGGGCGAGTGCCGGTGACAAGAACACACCCAGCATGCACCAATTGGCTGCGCACGCCAAACGTTGTGGAGAAGAAATAAGACAGAAACCCACATACACACACACGTCCATGTCGTAATTACAGTACAGATGACTGAAAAAATAAAATAAAAAAACCCGCGTTTAGGAACTTTTTGCTTTTCACGTGCTTTGTGAAAAACTAAGACTCTAGTTTTGCCGTGTGATGAAAAAACACATTACGTCTATCTTTATCGAAGCTACTTTTATATCCTCCTCGATCCCTAGAGGCACATGTTCAGTGTAAATATTATATGGACGTTTCGGCGGCGGGACGATTCGGCGTCACACCCTGGACGTTTCGGCGGTGGACGTTTCGGCGGCGGGACGGTTCGGCGCTAGTCTGGACCATTCGGCGGTGCCGTCTTTAGGCTTATTTATAAATAAGTGTTATTACTGTTTTAAGTTCCAATGGTTACGCAATCAATTCTTATTGATGTCGGCAAGATTGTCCCCTATACGCACTGTGTCCGGGGACGTAAATCTATCCACTGAACTGAACTGTGGCAAGATACGATTATCTGCCTTTGTCCCGTGTGTGCGGAGTGTCCGTTTCTACTGCAGAAAATATTTTCATAAGCTGGATAAATTTTTGCCTAGAAAATATTTTCATAAGCTGGGTAAATTTTTGCCTCTTGTATTTAATAATAGAGAACGTTGGTCGAGATTTTTGTAAATATAAAAGTTATAACGTGTACTATAAATGATACACAGTAAGTGTGGGTAATACACATAATTATTGTACATGGATAGTCGTTTCGGCGGCGCTGTATTTTATACATTGCTATATAGATGGACGTTTCGGCGGTACTATATATTTTATACATTGCTAGAAGGCTGGACGTTTTGGACGGTACTCTATACATTGTTATAATTATGGCTGGATGTTTCGGCGGTACTATATTTTATACATTGTAACATATCTGGACGTTTCGGCGGTACTATATTTTTATACATTGCTAGATGGCTGGACGTTTCGGCGGTGCCGTAATTTATACATGGCGACATGGCTAGGAGCATAGGTCACATATTTTTTTATACATTGCTATATAGCTGGACGTTTCGGCGGTACTACTATATATTTTAAACATTAATGGAAGGCTAGACGTTTCGGACGGTACTCTATTTTATACATTGTTATATGGCTGGATGTTTCGGCGGTACTAGGCTATATTTTATACATTGTAACATGTCTGGACGTTTCGGCGGTACTATATTTTATACATTATTATATGTCTGGACGTTTCGGCGGTACTCTATTTTATACATTGCTAGATGACTGGACGTTTCGGCGGTACTATAATTTATACATTGTAACATGTCTGGACGTTTCGGCGGTACTCTATTTTATACATTGCTAGTTGACTGGATGTTTCGGCGGTACTATATTTTACAAATTGTCACATGTTTGGACGTTTCGGCGGTACTATATTTTATACATTGTAACAAGTCTGGACGTTTCGGCGGTACTCTATTTCATACATTGTAACAAGTCTGGACGTTTCGGCGGTACTCTATTTTATACATTGCTATATAGATGACTGGATGTTTCGGCGATACTATATTTTATACATTGTAACATGTCTGGACGTTTCGGCGGTACTATATTTTATACATTATTATATGTCTGGACGTTTCGGCGGTACTCTATTTTATACATTGCTAGATGACTGGATGTTTCGGCGGTACTGTATTTTATACATTGTAACATGTCTGGGCGTTTCGGCGGTACTCTATTTTATACATTGCTAGTTGACTGGATGTTTCGGCGGTACTATATTTTATAAATTGTCACATGTCTGGACATTTCGGCGGTACTATATTTTATACATTGTAACATGTCTGGACGTTTCGGCGGTACTATATTTTTATACATTGCTAGATGGCTGGACGTTTCGGCGGTGCCGTAATTTATACATTGCTACATGGCTAGGAGCATAGGTCATATATTTTTTATACATTGCTATATAGCTGGACGTTTCGGCGGTACTACTATATATTTTATACATTGATGGAAGGCTAGACGTTTCGGACGGTACTCTATTTTATACATTGTTATATGGGTGGATGTTTCGGCGGTACTAGGCTATATTTTAACATGTCTGGACGTTTCGGCGGTACTATATTTTATACATTATTATATGTCTGGACGTTTCGGCGGTACTCTATTTTATACATTGCTAGATGACTGGATGTTTCGGCGGTACTATATTTTATACATTGTAACATGTCTGGACATTTCGGCGACTCTATTTTATACATTGCTAGTTGACTGGATGTTTCGGCGGTACTCTATTTTATACATTGCTAGTTGACTGGATGTTTCGGCGGTACTATATTTTATAAATTGTCACATGTCTGGACATTTCGGCGGTACTCTATTTTATACATTGTAACATGTCTGGACATTTCGGCGGTACTATATTTTATACATTGCTAGTTGACTGGATGTTTCGGCGGTACTATATTTTATAAATTGTCACATGTCTGGACATTTCGGCGGTACTATATTTTATACATTGTAACATGTCTGGACATTTCGGCGGTACTCTATTTTATACATTTTAACATGGCTGGACGTTTCGGCGGTGCCATTTATACATTGCTACATGGCTAGGAGCATAGGTCATAAATTTCCTAAGTCAAAGATGCTTGGAGCTGACCTTTTTTTTCTGTTTGTCTAAGCTCTAGAGTTTGATAAATCTCTCCTGCATTACTATACAGGACTGTTAGGGCCTGCGGTAAATTGTTTGACTTATTTACGCACTAAAAGTGTTTTCTGCATTTTGTTTTTTTAAATGGTACAGAGATACCAGTAGAAAAACCTTCCAATCCAAGTGCATAGAGGGCCACATTTAGCATACATGTGTAAGTTACACACGAATGGAGGTTCAACATCCGATCAACAGATCGTGGAAAAATCTGATCTGCCACAAAAGTGAGAACCCAGACTATATTGGCTGATAAGGGATGTAGTGTCCAAAATCTGATTGCCGCAAGATACTGTTGAAGAATGTGACCTGTACCGGTGTTATGCAAATTTCCATGCTTGTGAGAGTATGTACTATTAGCTGATAAGACATGTTTATGTGCCTGCGAAAGTAATCACAACATAGACATCAAACACACGCATACTCACACATAATTAGGCAACAAAAACAATGGTTTAATGGTGTTTAGAGCCTGCAACATTTATTTTTGACAACTCTTATCCCAAAATATTTTTTCAAAAATTAGAATTAAAACAGTTAATTAATTTGACAAATGGCATGCAGAAGTACAGCAAGGAAGATAATAATGAATCTGTTTAACATTAGAAATTCTTTCAACCATCTGGAACGCATACACACATCCATAACTTATACAAACAGAAACAATGCTATCAAACTCCTAAGGAATCAACTGCACACACACAAATTGTTTTAGATTTAACATCTTTCTCTCTCACTTACACACACATACCTACATACACAAATACACACATTATGCACAACCACACACACTCGCACAAGCATACCCAACAATAACAGATAAACAGAAAGATATAGGAAAACAAAAATGACTAGGACTACTAGGACTTGAAAGACTATGTTAGGCATCACACACATAATGCACACAAATTGTCAATATCAGGCGATCAAATAACTAACACTTGCAGCAAACACAAACATTCATAGACACTAACAGATGGCTAGGTTAGGCATCACAGAACATATTGACTAGAGTATGCAAAGAAATCAACTACACACATTGTCAATATCAGGCGATCAAATGACTAACACATGCAGCAAACACAACAATACAACACAATACAACTTTAGTCATCTTAAACTGAGCAATTACAATGGCAGCATCAGCGCAATTAGCAGAATACACAAGAATTAAAAATATTACATACACATGAGAAGTAATCCAATCAATAAATAATAAATAAAACAAATAAATAATAAAATATACGGTTAAATACATACAATAAACTAGAGGTGAATGTCATAAAAAGTAAACTGCCCCGGTATATCACAGATAATAGTTTCTCTGCAGAAAGCTACAATACAAAATGTACATCCCAACAATACAATACCATACAATACAACACAATACAGCACAACACAATGCCACACAACTTCATTCCTCTCAAGCTGGGCAATTACAATTACAAAGGCAGCGATGGCGCAGAAATAACCAGTAAGAATAAGAATAAAAATTAAAAATGACCATACGTACACACGGAGAGTACTCCCAATCAATAAGTAAATGTGCTGTTAAATGCATAAGTAAACTATAAAATATAAACTATAAAACAAATATCACAGATAATAGTTTCTACCAGCAAAAATCTCCTCACTCTCTCTGGAATTATACCCACACTCACCCACTCACGCAGCAGCTTATATCGAGCCGAATCATCTGTACATGTAACCTTTTTATCAGAGTACAATTCATTAACAAAAACTCGTTGTTCTCTAAAAGTCAAGAATTCCAAAATGCACAGTACAAGCTGGTGAGGTAATTCAAAATCATCAATCAATCTTTGAATCAGAATATGAGGTTGCATGGTAACATTCATAGACGCTAACATATTACTAGGTTAAGCATCACAGTACATCATGTTGACTAGAGTATGCAAAGAAATCAAATGCACACACACCATCACACATATAATTCACACAAATTGTCAATATCAGGCGATCAAATGACTAACACATGCAGTCAACGCAAACATTCATAGACTCTAACAGATGACTAGGTTAGGCATCATAGAACATCATGTTGACTAGAGTATGCAAAGAAATCAACTACACACATTGTCAATATCAGGCGATCAAATGACTAAAACATGCAGCAAACACAACATTCATAGATGCTAACAGATTACTAACTAGGTTAAGCATCACAGTACATCATGTTGACTAGAGTATGCAAAGAAATCAACTGCACACACACCATCACGCATATAATTCACACAAAGTGTCAATATCAAATGACTAACAACACATGCAGTCAACACAAACATTCAAAGACTCTAACAGATTACTAGGTTAAGCATCACAGTACATCATGTTGACTTGAGTATGCACTCACACATATAACATATCAATGCATTACTTCAGCTTCTTCTGCATTCTCTTAAAAACACTTTCCACAGTACACACCCACCTGCGCGTTCACACACGCACTCGTATGCATGTACACTTGCACACATAATTACGACTTGATTTAAAGTACATTTATATCAATCCAATATTCAAAGAAATGCTCTTCATTTTCACCCATTTGTGTTACATCTCAGACATGGTTTATTTTATTTGAATATTAATAATAAATGTAACTGGCAAAGATTTGGCTAATAATAGTAATATACAGTGACTAATACAACAGATAAAAAAGCTAATGCAAAAAGTGTATTATGATGTTCATAAATATTATTCAATCTGGTAAAGAGAATAGTATTAACATGTAAAAGAAGAAAATACCTGCACAGATAATAATTAGTGATACTGAAAAAAATAAATTCAAATATTAGCAAAATAAAAGATATATATTTTTTTTAACTCCACTTAAATATAAAATGTACTGAAACACAAAACTAGTTAGTCATCACTGGATTGTAATGCTTGAAGCTCTGCAACTTTATGAATTAGCTGAGCTGGCCTAAGTTCTCTTTTTGAATACTGATCCCAGAAGGAAAAGATCTTGGCCTGATAATGAAGGAAGTCCTTGCGCTGGTGCTTCATGAGCTTCTCTTCAGTCACAAGCTGAACATCAGTTTCAACCTGCTTGGAAGATTCATAAAGAACCTCGACCAACTCATACATGCTCAGATTTACGTTCTCATTGTCTCTTCTTGATACCATCCTGTTCAAACCATTATGCCATCCCTCAACATCATTATTGGTGCACACAGCTTGGTGACAGCAGACTTGCTAAACAGTCAGCCACCTGAACAACAGAAAATCATGAATCGATGGATCAATTTAAGAAATGCTAATATATACACAGGCGGCGGAAGCAGGGGGGGCAGGGGGGCCATGCCCCCCCCTAGAAAAATGTTGGAGGGGGCAGCCTTATATATTGCCCCCTCCAATAATGAGTAGTGGTGATTTTTTTTTTCGCCAGGGCATTAAAGGATTTTTTTTCTTCAAATGGAATCGAGCAATACAAGTGTTTATCATCATAATCATCATCATCACCCGCTGATCAGTGAGAGAAGTTCGTCCCTTCGTCATCATTTCCTGTCGACGCGTCATAATCGTTAGCCTTAGCGTAGATCAACGTGACCGACAGTTTTCGACATCGTGCACATCACAGTCGCGTTTTGAAAACTTTAATTTGCTGTCAGTTTTTACAGTCTACCGTTTTCAATATCAGCAATTTTCTCGACTACAAGTGAAGAAGTCAGCAAAATGGCAAATGCTTTGACAACTGGTGTTATTGTTCCTCGTCAAGCATCCCGACAGACTCTCCGTGACAACCAACCTGCGGCCACTCCAGAAGAATATTTCAAGATTAGCATTGCCATTCCTTTCTTGGAACACTTGTCAACCGAATTGGACTCGAGGTTCAAAAATGCTGGTCTAGCAGTTGATGGTCTATGTCTGGTGCCAAGCACTTTAATAGACAATCAGGATGGTTTCATGCAGGTTCCAGAAGGGGTGATGCTGGCAATGTTGTGGGAGTCTGACCTACCAGACAACGCTACCCTTGATGCAGAATACCAACGGTGGGTTTGCAAATGGCGAAGTGCTGCTGAGAATGCGACAGCTATCATCCCATCCACGGCATCAGAAGCACTGAAACATTGTGACAGGGATTTTTTTTTATCCCAACCTGTTCATCATGCTTTAGAACCTTTGCACCCTACCTGTCACTACTGCCGAGTGTGAGCGTTCAAACAGTCAGTTGCGCAACCTGAAAAACTACCTGCGCTCTACAATGGGGCAAAAGAGACTAAATGGACTTGCTTTACTGAAAGTGCACAGGGATGTTGATATTGACTTCAAAGAGGCAGTGAACTGTTTTGCCAGAAGATACAATTCACAAATGGTACTAATGCCGAGGAACCTAGTGCAGCAAGACTGAATTAAGTGAAAGCAGGGCGGTGATGTTCATAAACTACAAGGTAAAGCTTTATACCGTTAACGATCAACAAAAAGTAGTGAATAATAATAGTATCCAAAACATCTCTGCTGATAAATAAATGTGTGTGTGTTTTTTTTTAAGGGAGGGGCAGAGAATAATTTTTGTACCCCAGAGTTTGTCAGTTCAATTGTTCAAAAAGCTAAAAGTCCCAGACCATCACAGATGGCTTTTTCAAGGTTCAGATTGCACCAGATTGCACCATTTTGCATCCTTGAAAAAAAAAAATTCCGGGGGAGCATGCCCCCGGACCCCCCTAGAACGCTCGGCGCTTCGCGCCTTCGCTGAATCTGTAACCCCCGCCCCCACCCTCGACTTTTCCCAGGTGTGTGCCCCCCCCAATCCTGAGCAGCTTCCGCCGCCTGTGATATATATATAATATATATATATATATATATATATATATATATATATATATATATATATATATATATATATATATATATATAATACACACACACAGCAAAAAGTATATTACTCAATATGAAGCAACTAAATGATATAAGCATATTTTGGGGTAAATATACACATTCAATTAAGATTATTTATATTATTTGTTACGTATAAAACACTGCTTACAAGGACAAAATATAGATTGCTATGTACCTGCTCAGAACAGGAACTGGAATGAATAGTAGATTCCTGTAACAGCAAGAGTGGTGCTTCAGCAGAATATTGTGCAGTTGAATGCACAGCTTCAAACTGCTGCATCTCAGGCAGATCTGGAATCTCTTCACAGGTCAATGATGGTCTTGCTGTAGCTGCTGGCAAACAGAATCTGCAAGTCCAGCTTGTGAAGCCCTCCTTCCTCCCCTGCATATAAGCTTTGTGCGAAATACCTGTGCGGCAAAGCCTATGTTGCCATTTCTCACACACATCACATTTAGCATGCTGTCATGGACGCACAACTTTTGTGCAATCAATGCAGGGATAAGTTGCCATCTGTGAAACACAAATAATATAATTAGGAATTTTCTATGGTCATACTCCTGTGTTTAATCATTGTGACCCATGGCATGAAGAACATCAAAGGAATATTAATTAAATTATAGAACTGATACGTCAATCATACAATACACAATTAAAATTAAACAACGCAAAATATGCAAACAATCAGTGTAAACTCTTACGCTTAAAGCAGATCTCATCTTTTGTCTCTTTCCAATGCAATTCTCCCTTTTCAGTATATTTTATGCATTCTTTTATTTAGAAGTTTACTGGAATACTCGTCATGTTAAATACCGTAATCAGGGGTGAATCTGGCCACCCGGGGTGACTGTGATCCAAAAAAAAAAAAAAGATGAAAAACAGGAATGCATGAATACTATATACCCTCTGCATTTTAAAATACAATTTACAAGTTTTATATGGTCTCAGGATTTTACATACACATTTGAAGGCAGGAGTTAATATTTGCTGCAGAACTGCCTTCAAAACAAAATGGCTGCTCGGTGGCAAAATTTCATGTGCTGAAATTGTTTGCTTCAAACTTCTGTAAGTACAAGACATATTTGTTGTGTTTGTGTTGCAATATCATTACATTAAGCCTTAAAGAGGATTAAAAACCATGAAAACAAGCTATTTAATATGACAGTTCACACTATTCATGGGATGGGGGGGTGGCCAAAGTCACCCCGCTGTTTACCAACATTTATGGGGTGGCTTTGGCCACCAGTTTGGCAACATTTGAACTTTTTTTTGGCACACACACACACACATTACATCTTTTAATCTTTGTTTTTTCAAGTACCCCAGTACTGTAAATGTGTATTAGAACAGTGCAGATGTACTTACAGGGATTTTGTGTTTGGTTGTTTCAGCCAGCAAGATGCCAAGAACGTACAAGCCAGTCCAGGGAGGGAGACGCTACAACTCCACTCCACCTGAGGTTTTCGAGAGGGCTGTTACAGACTTGGAGAGTGGCAAAAGTCAGAGGGAGGTGTGCCAAGAGTACAATATTCCAAGATCGTCTCTTCAGAACTACTTGAGAGTTTCATCTGGCGATAGACTGCCCAAAACGCCAGGTGGTCAGACGGTGCTCACACACGATGAAGAAAAATCCATTGCTCAGCATTTAGTTGTGTTGTCAGATTGGGGGTTCCCTTTTGATACCATGGACCTTAGAATGACTGTGAAACGGTACCTAGACAAGCAGGGCAAGAACATCAAACGTTTCAACAATAACCTTCCAGGTGAAGACTGGTGCCACGGCTTCATGAAGAGACACAAAGACAAAATCAAAAATCGTCTGTGCCAGAACATTTCAAGAAAAAGAGCAGAAGTCAGCAGGGAAACAGTCCAAACATACTTTGACAATCTAGAGAGCAGTCTTGAAGGAATTCCACCAGCCAACATCATCAATTATGATGAAACCAACCTAACAGATGATCCTGGCAAGAAAAAATTGATCTTCAAGAGGGGTGTTCGCTATCCAGAAAGAATTCTGAACAGTACAAAAAGTTCTACAAGCCTCATGCTAGCAGGAACAGCATCAGGTGAAACACTGACACTGTACGTTGTGTACAAAGCAGAGCATCTCTGGTCAACATGGACTGAAGGTGGACCAGCCGGGGCCCGGTACAATCGTTCCAAATCTGGTTGGTTTGACAACGTCTCTTTCAAGGATTGGTTTCAGACGGTGGCACTCCCATACTGCAGGAAGCTACCAGGGAAAAAGGCCCTCATTGGTGACAACTTGTCATCGCACTTCAGTGAAGACATTCTGAGGCAATGTGAAGAGAATAACATTAATTTTATTTGCCTTCCACCAAATGCAACACACTTGTGTCAACCCCTTGACGTTGCCTTCTTCGCACCAATGAAGGCGGCATGGAAACGACTTCTCTCTGATTTCAAGAAGTCTGCCACAAAATCCCAAAGCACCATCTCGAAAGACTTGTTCCCCAAACTCTTGAAGAGACTCATGGAAAAAGAACTGAAAAATCAAAAAGATCTTCTTGTGGCAGGCTTCAAGAAATGTGGGATTTATCCGCTTGATGCTGACCAAGTTCTTCAACGCCTTCCAGATGTTCCATCCGATCTCTCAGAGTCGATCAGTGACGTCTTCACATCTGAGCTGAAGAGGCTTCGATACGGAGACAAAGCTGGAACCAGCACTGGAAGACCAAACAAGCGAAAAAAACTGACCATTGCCCCGGGGAAAAGTCTTTCTACAAGGCCAGCGTCCACACCAAGGAACAGCACAGATGATGACGATACTGACGATGTCGCCAGTGACAACAACTCTCCATCCCCAGGGCCTTCAGGAGTCCAAACGGCGCCAGCTCACAGTTCTCCAGTACCAGTAGCTGATGTCTCTGAGGAGGAGGATTCCACAGATGCTGACACAGACACTGAAGGAAGATGGTCGGAGCCTTCCAAACCCAAGGACCGCCAGAACATCTTTGCCATTTTCAAATAAGGGTGTATCGCTCACCATATCAGTACCGGGTAGCCTACCGGTACTGGTACCCAGTATATGCTAATACCATTTTGTGTTTTCTTTAAATGCCAGTACCGGTACGGTATTAGGTATTCTTGTCTTCTCATTTCTGAAGTTTTAGTAGGCCCCTACCGTGCCATACTGGTACCGGTACCGGTACCGTAGTTTCTTAGGTGAAGATTATCACTACCTACGGTACTGTATATCAATATTATTTACATTTAAAAGCACAGTGTTGCATTTCTGTTCAAATATGTTATGTTATTTTCTGTCATGTGTTGATTGTGGGCAGAACAAATAAAAAGACTTGAAAGGATGCAGTAAAGTTTGTGATTTGGGGGAAAATTTGAAGTTATGGAGTGTTCTGGTACCTTCAAAACCAACTAAAATAAATGTATACACTCTACTTTCTATGTTAGTATGCCAATGTCACCCCATTGCAGGGGAGTATGAAATCCGAACACATTTTATATAAGGTGACCCAAAGCCACCCCATGCCGGGGTGACTTTGGCCACCACGAATATTGGCCTACTACCACCAAACACATAATATTCGCCAACATGTCTCTTGCTCTGTCTGTTCCTACCCCCTGTCTACATACTTAACACCAGCAGCAATCTTGTATGTGCCTTGTTTGAAAAAATATGAACCATGTTGTGTCAAAAATGGATCAAAGTCACCCCTGATTACGGTACAACTTTTTCTAATCATTGATTGATTATAATAATATCATACTAGTAATAATTACAAAGTTTAGTTTACAATTGAAATACTAACAGGCTACTCTGAACTGAAATAGCAATGATCATCAACATTGTTCTTCATTACGGCAGATTAAAAGCCTTTTCCCATTTTTTGGTGAAGTTGAACAGTTTATTCCCGAGATGAAAATAAATGATGAATGATTGATGAAATATAATCAAAATAAAGAACTAATTTCATTGATTAAAACGGTTCATTGATTAGACCACAGGCTGGGAAATCTCATCTTTCGTTGGGCTCAATTACATGCTATACATACTACGTACGTATGTAGGAGGCCCACGAGTTTACAAAGAGAAAATAAAACTGAAAAGACTAAACTAAACACACTCGATCACGGACTAAACTTAAGACTGACAGTTTACTGTGACTCGATCGAAAGATATATCATGAAGCCATCATTATCAGCGATAGAAGATTGAAAAAAAAAAACACTAAAATGTTAGATACTTACTGTATAAAGTCGTAAAAATCAGCGATTGTCGTACTGAAGCTGTTGAACAGACGCAATACAACTGAGTGAGAAGAATGCTAAAGGCCGCCAAGTCACGAGCAGAAACACATCATGCGAGATTTGGCTTCTAAAATATTTAGCCAAGTGAAACGAAACGTGCTTCCGTATACAAAATAATACAAAAACATACCCAAAAAAAGTTTATTTTAGCGCGGCTAATATCCAATGCGCTTTCGACGGGAACTTTCTTCAGAAATCATATGGACGATTCGGCGGAAAAATAGATTGGACGTTTCGGCGGTGTCGCCGAAAGTGCCCACCGCCGAAACGTCCAGATACCAGTCGAGTGCCGTTAGATTGCGAACTGTAGGCGAATAAGTCATCAAAACACAAAATCTGTATCATATAGACTCAAATGTCGTCTTTTCAAAAATTGTGTCATGGCTGAATTTTGTTTTGCCATCTCTGTACAACTTTCGTTATATCTTCATTAGTGTTTGGTGAGATCATGTTCATGCATTTTCCCATAATGACACAGAATATACTTTAGGCTAAATGAACTGTTTTCTTCTGCATCATTCAGTCAGTGACCAGCCAGCAGTCAACACCGAGGGACGACGACACCAAGACGGCAAGAGAGCGACGTGGACGACAGCCGTGCAAGCCTCCAAATCAGAGGAAGAAAAATGTCGGACAAGTAGGCAAGTCAATACAAGTTATATAGATGTTCACTGATTTGTCCAGATAACACTGTGTAAGTGTGCCCACACACACACACCCACACACGCACACACACACCCACACACGTACACACACATACGCACACACACGCACACACACACGTCCATGTCGTAATTACAGTACAGATGACCGAAAAAAATCCAAAAAACCATACCGCGTTTAGGAACTTTTTGCTTTTCACGTGCTTTGTGAAAAACTAAGACGCTATCTAGTTCTGCCGTGTGATGACAAAACACATTACGTCTGTCTTTATCGAAGTACTTTTATATCCTCCTCGATCCCTACATGTTCATTGTAAATATTATAGTCGAGTGCCGTTAGATTGCGAACTGTAGGCGAATAAGTCATCAAAACACAAAATCTGTATCATATAGACTCAAATGTCGTCTTCTCAAAAATTGTGTCGCTGCTGAACTTTGTTTTGCCATCTCTGTACAACTTTTGTTATATCTTCATTAGTGTTTGGTGAGATCGTGTTCATGCATTTTCCCATAATGACACAGGATATACTTCAGGCTAAGTGAACTGTTTTCTTCTGCATCATTCAGTCAGTGACCGGCCAGCAGTCAACACCGAGGGACGACGACACCAAGAGAGCGACGTCGACGACAGCCGTGCAAGCCTCCAGATCAGAGGAAGAAAAATGTCGGTGTAGCAGCCTATCTTTTCTTCTTAGTATTTTAGGGAAATGGTGTGGTGTTGGTAAATGGTGCAGTAGCGTTTGGTGATGGTTTTCTCCCTGTAAGGGTTGACATCAAAGTTCATTTAGGACTTCTGATGTTAGTCCTTACAAACCAGGAATAAAGGACAAAGAGTAGGCCTCACCGCCTCGGGTTCTCGATTCCTCCTTTTTCCTTAATATAGTTAGAACTCTGCTGCACTCAGGCAGCTGGGCAGTGGGCAGATACTCATGATGTATCTGCGACAGGGGTAGGCGTCCTGGCCTCCACGATTCCCTAATTCTGCCTTTACACTTTTTAGTAGAAACCCAGGACCACAGCGCCGCATCAGGACGGAACGCCGCGGCCATGGAGGAGGGGATGGGAAGGAGGGCGAAAGGGGAAAGGGTGGAGTGCGTGAGAGAGAGTCATCAATGTTTTGATTTCGCGTAAGGTAGGTGCACCTGCTTTGAGATCTCTGCATTGATGTGGCAATGAATTGAGGGAGTGAATCATGTGTTTAGTCATCTGCACCAACTAATTCCCATTTCTAAGTTCCAGCACCACCACCGGCATGACGGGACTGAAGGCCAAGCCTAGGTTGTCACCACCTGGGGCCGAGCCAAGGACATCACCACCGGGGCCAAGCCAAGGATGTCACTACCTGGGGCCAAATCAAGGACGTCATCACCTGGGCCAAGCCAAGGACCTCACCACAGGGAAAGAGAACCAATTAAGGATTTAAGACGCCAGCCATAGTGAAGGGTGGGTGTTTGATTTTGTTATTTATTTATTCTTTTTCCGTACTATTTTTCTTGTATTTTTTCAAATGTAATTTTTTCTTCTTTCTTTTGTCATTGTCGCTTCTTCTGCTTCTTCTTCTTTTTTCAACATTAATGGCACTTTTGTTTTTAAAATCATTTACGATAAATAATATATGAAAACGATTAAGGTTATTTACAGCATTAAATATTTGTAAAAATTAATTTTAAAAATATTATTTACAAAATTAAATCATTAAAAATACTTTGTGGTTTAAAATTTATTTACTAAATAAAACGTTTACTTCGTTATTTAATAATTTATTTCAACAGCAGTGTCTACATCAACAATTCTATATATACTGCCAGTATTTTAGTAATTTCTGTAAACTCATTGAATAACAAAACACTGTAATTGTAATGATAATGGACACAGTAATGATGATGATGATGATGATGAGAGTAATGGATGATAAGTTCACACTCTTTTTTTTATTCGGACTCACAGCACGGAGATCTATGGAGATTGCAACTGTCCAAGACAGGAAGAAACGTTTTTATTTTGAAATTCAGATTGACTGCATTTAGTATTATTATTAAAAGTGGAAAGAAACCAGAGTATCCTGAGATACGCCCCTCAGAGACTGGAAAAAGTGTCCAACCTGAGTAGATTTTTGAACCCTCAACATTGGACATAAGAAACCAGTGCTCTAACCAACTGCGCTAGAGGCGATCCATTCCTTCTCTCCAATTCTCACCAATCTCCAACCCTTCCACCACCATCGTCATATTTATCCATGGGTTCTATTCCCAATTATTTCCAGTCATCATATCTTGACTAAGTGACCTTGTTTCCAAGCTTGTATGTAAGGCCAAAATATGGAATATGTCTGTTTATGGCAACATTAAAAAATAGGGTCGTCAGGACGACTTCTTTTCCTGGAATTTTTTTTTTAAAAAACCTTTTCCACCTTTGATATGAATTTTGTGGGCTTTTTTCAATTTTTTTTCTCCAGACGATCCCAAAAAAAAGTTTAGTGTCGGGCCAAAAAATTACAGTGGGTCGGGATACCGTAAACAGACATTGATTGTTGTGTGTTTTTGGGGGGCCAAAAGAGGATGTTGTAGAATATGAGACAGGAAATACTCGATACTGTAAGACTTTATATTTCATATTTATCAAATTTTATTTAAATCTGCTGAAGGAAGACTATTATTTTTGTTCATTTGCATTTATTTGCGATCATTATTTTCATTGGTACCAATTTGGGAACTGAATAAATGAAGATTTTGATAGTTTATATACGTCGCGAATGAAAGTAGAGAACCGTATTTATTAGCTGTGGTAGTTCACTCACATTTAAAAGAACAATATCCCAATCATTTAAAAATAGTTTGCAGATGGGTCATCAAATAATTCAGAATCAGGGTTTGTGATCCTGCCTGTGCTAAATACAAAGAAGTTTTGTGGTCGCGATTCGGCTCTTGGCTGGGCCCTATAAACATTGAATATCTATATATATATATATATCTTATCGTGTAGGCAAACATGATTCAGTATTCACAGCTAAACTAACTGCTATATCAAATTATGATATTTTCCTCAAAAGATGTTGGTTTCTTTTTTGTTCACATACTGTTTTGTGAGGATTTTACATCAATATTATATTATGCGTTACAAACATTAAATATGAAAGTACGAGGAAATCTTACAAGGTATTGATACTCCTTTGGATGAGAGTATAAGCTGAGGTCTAGTCTGTGCACACACACATTCCATCGCACACACTTAAATGATTCTGACGCTCATGTCATAGATGGCCAGGCAAGTGCCAGCTACACAAATACACCCAGCACGCACAAATGTCCCTTCTCCCTATCATCAGTCGCCAAGGATCATGCTCAGTCATCTGGGCGTCAGAATATATATGCGCCCAAAGGTTGCAACTGGGCGCTTTGAGCGGTTTAAAATCCTGTATCGGCCGGCTCCTTGAGCAGTTGTTGAGCTGAAAAAGCGCTATATAAAACGAAAAAAAAATGTACATCTACTTACTGAACTTTAAATGATTAATTAGGGGAACGAACGTAAGTTATTGTTGCATACAATATCATTGTGTTATATAATGAATGGGCAGCCAAAGTAGGAGCAAAGATTATCATCACTACAAGGATGTTACGGAATCGATGATGGAATCTACAACATGGGAAAGGTATAGGAGTTGGACTTCAAATGTTGCAAGAAATTTAAAGAGGCGATATGCAACTAAAATTATACAAGTATTAACATTGTTTTAAGGTCTAATTTTTGGAATGAAATTATTTGCTTTTAAAACAAATGTTTACTCGACGTGAAGTGTGTATGTGGTGAACAAATTAATGAATCTTTACCATCTTTTATTTGTCTGTAAAATAATAGTACTTTTTTTTTAAAATCATTTGATTGTTGCTGTGAGAAAATGTCTACTAACATCATCGATAGCAACTATATTATGATACCCAGAAATTGTGTTTCGTTTTCTTACAGCAGGACAGAACAGGACAGGAACCCACCTCACAGACAAGACCCCCACCTCACAAAACAGCTAGGACATGATCCCACCTCAGGACAGGACAGCATCACACCGCAGGACAGAACAAGGGCCTCAACACCAAGGAGGATCAGCAGGGGAAGACGACGAGATATCAACGACAGAGAAGTGGCTACCTCAAAAGACATTTTTATTGTGGGCGAACATGTGTGTGCGAACATGTGTGTGTTTAGTAAAAATGTACAGCGTTGCAATGCAACCTAGCAAGAAATTTACCCACCTTAAGTCAGGACAGGACCCCACCTCACAAGACCCCACCTCACAAAACAGAACATGATCCCACCTCAGGACAGGACAGGATCACACAGCAAGACAGAACAGGACCTCGGCGCCAAGGAGGACCAGCAGGTGAAGACGACAAGGGATCAACGACAGAGGTGGCCACCTCAAAAGACATTTTTACTGTGGGCGAGCATGTGTGTGTGTTTAGTGAAAATGTACAGCGTTGCAATGCAACCTAGCAAGAAATTGAACTCCACGTGGATTTAGCAGCTGTCCATGCTGGCATTGTAGCAGCTACCAGGAGAGGCAAGCAAGATAATACAGTGCACCTGTTGACCTATCGGGAGCATTCACTTCGGGCTCTGTCTGGATATTACTGGCTCCAGTTTTGACTCATTAGAGCAATAGATCTTGTTAGTAAGCGGAGAAAGTGTGCGTCCACTGTGCCACGAATGCCCAGAAACGTCGCAAACAAAGCACATGCTTTGTTGCGTGCGACATGATCAAGCCAGTCGCAATATCACACAACTGGCAGCTGCATGAAGAACAGCAGCTACAAGGTGTTTGAAAGCTGTTGAAGGTTGAGGGGCAGGATCATGCTGTCGTTCTATCAGGGGAAATGTTTCTGTGGGAAAACAACGTGAGAGTGTGGTTGTGGACATTATTATCATAGGGGAAAGGGACACTGGATGTGGAGTAGATGTTTGTGGTTTGGGCCGTCAAATTTCAAGTGGGAAGCAATTAGAGATGATGATGGAGAAGGAGGGGTTGTGGTGGGAGTTGGGGTGCTGAATCGGCAAGAAAGGATGACGATGATAATGAAAGGCGAGATCAGGATAAGATTCCAGTATCACTGATGTGAAAAGAAAAATAACACTAACCAACAATAACGAATATATAAATTAATAAAAGAGAAGAATTGCGACCCTTTGAGCTCACGAGTTTAACAAAGAATAATGTCGGCAACAGGAAAACATGTAGGGCAATAGGTTTTCATCACAATCTCCTTCAAGAGCAGGAGTTTCCTATATTTCCTGGAAGTCTCTGCGTTTACTAACACTTTCAGCTACAATAAAACCTTTTGGAATTGCCAGATCAGTTTTAAGCATGGCACATAGAATACTATTAAACTCAAGTGGACCTAAATCCAAATAATATAAAAAGGTGAACCGTTTATGTAATTAAACTGTATCTTTGAGGAAAGTATAACTTGAATGTTGTCATACTCCTCTTTTTCTTTTGGGGAGGGGTAGTAGGGGGACACCAACTGATGTACAAAATATGGGTTTGATTGATAACGGAAGCTTTGATGTGAGCGTAAGGTTAGCAAAAGATTTAATGGATTCTCCTGTAGTTCAGTTCATTCGTTTAGAATTTTTATTTGTGTGTATGTTGGCATGTGTGTGCATGTGTATTTGTGCGTGCGCGAGTGTTTATGTGTGTCCAGGATTTTTCCCCCAATATACAGCCAAACACGTGTACAACGAACAACGCTTTTAGCAAATGAAAAAAAGAATCTGCCAGAGTCGTTCTTATTTATTACTTAGAACTTTCTGAATATAACGAACAGGGTTACAAGGTAGCTTCACTTACACCGAATGTATTGTCTTACCTCAGACACCAAATTTCGACGGATATAACCAAATTGAGATACTGAAAACATTGCAAATAACGTAAATTCTCGCGAACTGACGTTAAATCATGCATCAAATAATGTGATTTAAGAATATGTAGAAAGACCCATCTTAACCCTTTGAAGACATCATTTTGCCGCTTACCCTTCCCCCGCCCTCTCATCCCCACCCCAAAAAAAAAATAAAACATGAGCTTTTTACAAGTGAAGGAAATTTTACATTTTCTGAAAGTAGATTTAAATAGACTGAATTTTCAAAATGTATCAGAATAAAAATACATGAAAGTAAATTTTGTGAAAATATTCAATATACGTCTTTTTACTCCAATACACTTAGCATCAAGGAAATATATAGCTCACAACCCACATCATTGTCACTGTATCTGCTTTAAAAAGGCTAGATACATAATTAACCAAAAATATAAAGCGTTGTAAAATTAATTAATTATATATCACTTCAAAATGCGAGGGTATAAGGCTACTTTGAAAATCTGAAGTTTGAAAGTTGGGATGCACAGTTTGCAAATCTACCAATGGAGAACCCAGTGAAGAGTTACGTTGCTCAAATGAAAACTCAACCCGGTACAGTTTTAAAATCTACCACGTTTACACATAAGTTTACTTACCAATGGGAGATCTAACAACATACATCAATAGGGGAGGAAGGGAGGGAGAGAGGAAGGGGAGAGAAAGAGAGAAAAATTAATGCACAGTATGGTCTACTTCGCTGGTTAAAACAGTGAATGAATTCAATTTTTTGACATTAAAATTACACTGTACACTGGCAGTCATGCAAATTATCAACTTTTAGGCAGCCCTACAATCATAATAACCATATTGTTACATTGCTCTTTGTCTACATTTTATTTTGAGCACAGAATTTGATAATATAGGATTAATCTTTGGTGTTCTCGAACTTTCTTGAACTTCCGGAGGTCAGGTCATGATTTCTGGAACCGTTTCAGGAATGTCACACATCTGTCATAGGCATCTCTAGTCAGCTCTTTAAAATGTGCTGTGAACAGATTCAGATTCATTATACTTTATTTGCCAAGTGACCTACAATCAACAGGGAATACATTTCGCTGTTAGGCACAAACACAACATTTCATATATATTATATACAGTCAACAAATTAGGCTTGAAAATAAAAAGAATATAAAAAAACTGGTAAAAGCAGATAATAAAACGCAAGGCAAGACAAGAAACCCAAATGGATTCACCATACATAGGATCTTGTTTTGGTGATGCGGTAAAACATTCAGTCACTCAACAACAAACATACTTCCAATGGACTTTAAGACCTTGAATAATCTAAGTTTTAAAAAGTTGTTTTAAGAAGTAAAAACACACACACACATATATACACAAACACACACACACGGGCACACTAACAATAATTTAAAAAAAATTTAGAAGTAAAACACACACACATACACAAATGCACACATACACACACATACAAACACATATGCATGTGCGCACTCCACACTAATTAAAAAAAAAACACACACGTCTGTTTTCATGGCAAATTGAAGTTTTGGACAAAATGTAGTAATCAGAAAGCGTTTGTTTGTTTTTTTACGAAAAGAGCGCAAAATTCATCTAAAAATGTAAGAATTAGATTTTTTAAATTGCTCTATTCGTCAAAAAGTTTACCTATTTTTGTCCTCTAACTCTGTCCCTTACCCTAAACCTTTTACTCTTAAAACAGTTCCATGCACTACAAGAGCACTCCCATGTACTAAATGAGCACTCCCATGTACTTTGAAAAAAGTGGGGCGCTGAAAAAAAGTGGGGTGTGAGCTAAATGCCCCATTTTGTGCATAAAAAGGCAAAGTTTAGCATCCCATATGTCTATGAATGCACGCCCACAAACACTCGCACACATACTCATACACAAACACACTCATTCATACGAACACACACTTCTACATAGGTATTAAAATTAAGACAAAATTATATAACATGCATTAAAACATTAAGAAATAGCAATACCAGCACATTATCACAACATACGATATATCTAAATTCACATACCATGCATCACAGTATGCCTATACCTAAAAGTAGCGACATACATTTCTACATTCACAAAGCACATTTCCATATTCACAATGCATCCACAACTACATGTATATCGTGACGTACACATCAACACCCACACATATCAGCCACACAGATGTAAAGATTAAAAATTATCGGAACACTATCAAAAAAAAAAAAGAACAATGGTAATGAGGTGGAATTCAGATTTAGATGATTTTGATGAAGCAAAATAAAATATCAAACACACCCACAAACATGCATACAGATATACATTCGTGCACTCACACACACACACACACACACACACACACAAAGGCGCGCGCACTCTGCACGCATTCATGCGCATAAACACATAACACACACACACTCACATATATATATATATATAAAAAAGGTAAAGGTAGTCCCATAGCCTGTGGCCGTAGGGGAGTGTGATGTTGGAGATCACACTTATATTGGGCCAGCGTAATGAGGGTGATGCCTATCTCTCTCCCTCGCTGCTTTACCTTCCACACCCTTAAGAGAATAGGTACTCAGTCACAGTTGAGTCAACTGGGGGCGTTGTTATTTGTCGCATCACGTTTTGCGGTCGCCCATCCAAGTGCTAACCGCACTGGACGATGCTTAACTTCCGACACAGTAGCGAGTGCTCCAACCTCTGCGCTATCTGACACCCCCTATATATACAAACACGCAATTATCATCATCATCATCGTCAACATCATCATCATCATGAACAACAACAACATCATGATATCATTACAGTCATGCAACACCACTTGTACATAATGAAGCTACTTACACAGAAGATGGAAGAAAACGTGTGGAGCACCTGTAACCAGCAATGTTTCCACGGCCACCCCAGCATTCATCAGCTTTTGGCAATAAGCTTTGGAGAGGATGATACAAATCGAACTTTATTATCATTCCAAATAACACACCTCGAAAATTAATTTAACTAACAAAACAAAACAAAACAAACATGGATATTAATTTGCTCTTAGGCCATTTTCCTCATCTTCCACCCAACTTTCCTCATCCATTCGACCCCCACTCCTCTCACCCATCCCCAACACGCCACACTCACACATGAAATCGCTTATTAATACCGTTTTGCCAACTCTCTCACTCGCGAACATATTCTCATCGTCTTTGCGAAAAATTAGTAAGCTGATGCAGCGCCAATGATCAACAAAACGATGAAGTCCGACAGACCATCAAACAAGCCATTGGACAACACGATGACATTATCACAGTGGTGAAGAAACTGAAACTCCGATGGTGTGGCCACGTCACCAGAACATCAGGTCTTGCAAAGACCATCCTGCAAGCACGGTGCAAGAAGGCAGAAGAAGAGGGAGACAAAAGAAGTGGGAAGACAACATTCGAGAATGAACTGGCGTGATTGGCTGCTGAGGACAGAAAGATGGAGTACGCTGGTTAAACGATCATGGTGCCCCAACAGACTTTCGAGTTACAAAATAGGATAGGTAAAGGATAGGAGTAAGTTGATGAAAGTGCAATCACCTATTCCATCGTCTCTGAGTGGATCCAGTTGTGCCAGTATACACAAAGCAGGAGGCAGGCCAACAAAGGAGCTGTCAGGACGGTTGAAAGAGTACACCACAGGATCATGCTTCTGTTTCTCCTCCACTATGTAGTTACCCATGAACCTGAACAGAGTCACAAGTTTACAAAATACAGTAGAAGCAGCTTTATAAAACACATCGTCAGATAACGTCTATTAAGGTGAAGACAAAATCAACATCAATCAAAATGCAGGCCTACATGATCGTCTTCATCTTGTAAGCTTTTGGCTGCACACCACTAATACCCCCGCACCACCACCGATGATAATCAACAACATTATCAGTAACAGCAAAGACAATGTCATTGGGTAATTTTACAACACCATCAAAAATATACGTTTTAGCATACTTTTTCGTTTGGGTTAACAAAACACATACATATAAAATGCCTATATTGCTAAATAATAATGTCATAGGAAGCCCTAGTGACCATTTGGGTTCATTCTATTTTTCACTTGAGACTCACCAGTCTATGGCCTTCTGGTTGAGACCTGGTGTTGTAGCAAACTCTGCATAGGATGGTGCTGAACACAATCCGTCTGTATGAGGGTAAATCAGTACCTGGAAATGTGAATGTTTCATTGTTTGTTTATGTTCTTTTGCGACAATATGTTCCATTACAACCATAATGACTATGACTACGACGACGATGATGACGATGATGATGATATGTGTTATCGGTCTTATATGGAAGTCTTCTAATATCTCTGACATCGAATGTGATGCCTAATTCGTGTGAAGGAATATAATTAGTGTAGATCTATAATGGTGTACCATAGTATCGAGGGTTGATGATAATGATTGATGACAATGACGAAGACGATGCTTTAAGTTTAGTATAACCTGGAAGTCGAGACCTCTGATGTCGTGCGTGATGCTAGTGGCCAATTGACCACCTCCACTGTCTCCCCCAACCCCCACAGCGCTGTTCGGCTGGCCACCTGGACACGCAGTCATTATGTTATTAGCCTAGCCTACTAAATTTCTCAGCAGTATCATCATCACCCCACCAGTGCACACTCACCCCCCTCCCCCCCCCCCTTGCACACACACACTCTCTCACACACGCACACACACACATGCAGTGGTAGTAAAATAACAATAACAAAAAATATAATAATAATAATAATAATAATAATAATAATAATAATAATAATAAATACATACATAAATAAATAAAATTAAAATTACCCTGAGACACTGTGCCCCTACTTCTTCGGATGAGAGTATAAACAGAAGTGTAGTCTGTGCATGCATCCAGACGTTCATGTCCTAGACGGGGGAGTGCTGGCTACACAAATACACCCAGCACAAACTAGGTCCCTTCTCCCAATTCCCTGTCGCCCAAGATGGCACTCCGTCGTAAAGTCTGGGCGTCAGACTATGCGCCCAAAAGTTGCAGGTTCACCTAGGGTGGATTGAGTTAGATCCTAATTCGACCAGTGCCTTGAGCTGGAAAAGCGCTATAAAGAATTGATTTTAAAAAATTGTAAATGGAGGCACGTAAAACTAATGGGACCACTAATGGCAGCAGGGAGATGGGCTTTTATTCTAGGTCTCCAGACCTGTGTATTGACAAAACACTTTCTTTATCCATATTTCAGCAATGCTTGCAACTTGTTTAATTAGTAATAAATACACACACAACACACACTTCACACTCACACACACACAAACACATCAACACACATTAGTCATTAATTTAGTCATAACATTACTGACATTCATACTCATAATTCAAAACAACCATTAGAGTGCCTCAAAGATCCTACTCTCTCAAACACTCTTCAACATCTTTCTGGAGCTCATCATGTCAGATGCCCTTGCAGACCATGAAGACACAGTCAGCATAGGGGGGTAGAGCAATCTCCAACCTCCATTTTGCGGATGACATTGATGGATTGGCTGGAGAGGAACAAGAACTTGAACCGCTGGTACAGAGGCTTGACATGTACCACTTCAAGAGCCTTTGGAATGGAAATAAGCACAGAGAAGACCAACTTGATGACCAACAACACCAATGGTATCAACAGGGCCTCAAAGTCCAAGGTATATCCCTCAACACGGTGCACAGCTTAAAATATTTAGGAGCAATTGTATCAGACAATGGGTTCCAACAGGAAGTCCTCACCAGGATAGCACAAACAACTGCTGCCCTGACAAGGTTGAAGCCCATTTGGAAATACAGGACCATCAGTCTACACTCCAAGGTAAGGTTGTTGCGCCCCCGTGTCATCTCCATCTTCCAATACCCTTGCGAAACATGGACCCTATAAGCAGACATACAAACAAGAATACAAAGCATGGAAATAAGGTGCTACAGAAGACTCATGTTCTGGGCATTTTTTTATACCAGCACATCACCAACGACGAAGTCCGACAGACTATCACACAAGCCATTGGACAAAACGATGACATGCTCACAGTGATGAAAACATGAAAACTCTGATGGTATGGCCACATCATCAGAGCTTTGATCTTGCAAAGACCATCTTGCAAGGCACGGTGCAAGGAGGCAGAAGAAGAGGGAGACATAAAAATAGGTGGGAAGACAACTTTCGAGAATGAACTGGCTTGACACTGAGTCAAGCCATGAGGGCTGCTGAGGACAGAGAAAGATGGTGTACGCTGGTTAAACGATCCTCTGTGGTATCCCAATGACGTTTGAGTTACAGGATAGGATACTCATAATATTATAGTCACACTCATAGTCATATTTCATAATTTCAAAGTTATGTTTCATTAAACTGACAGTTAAACTCATAGCCTACCCAGGAGGACTTTGTTATCCAGAACCCACTGCGTGACACAGCGACAATCGTCAAAGGAGGAGGGTGCCTTGTGCTCTGGTGCCAGCCGATACTCTGTATTCACCACGATACAGCCAGCACGACTACAATTTGGTAATCCAAACAAAAATGTATATTAGTCATCAATACGACTGAGCAAGGTCTGATAATCAGACAATATTTACTCGATATGAAAATGCCGTTTTAAAATAGAAATAAAGAGTGCTCTTTCCATGTCAGCTCCTCTAGGGTGACCTTCACAGTCAATCCATGCTACTAAATTGCACTCTTGCTGCAAATTTGCGCATTGTCTAATACCATGGACAACTGAGGAACTCAATATTTCCCACCCTCTCTTTTCCCCATTAAAATGAGTTGAAAATGATTTTAATGGTTCTAATTGAATTCTTGTGATGTAACTTGGTGGGTCCAAATGGCATTGCAAAGAACTCCAACTTCTTAGCATTTTGGGCAACATGAGTTTGATCCAGCAACGAAAAGGGTATTTTTTGCATTTGAAACCTGGATGAGCATTAATTCTTTGAACTGATCTTTGCAATAACATTATAACAATCGCTTTATAATAAGAACAATCCATTTTCCCCAGAGAAAAATAAACATGTCATGAATCTTTAACTACTTAACAAAATAGTGAAATAATATGTTTAACAAATGAAGGCATTTTAAAGGCAGCTTATTTTACTTCCATGATAGCTAAGTTAAGGTTAAGGATGCACACACAGTTGGGCGATGGACCCTGAAGCAGCAACATTTTTTTTAAATAAATTTACCGTGTTCTCCATACTCATGTGGTACCTTGTTTCACATTTCACTGTTGTTAAATTTTTTTTAATTATTAATATGAACCGTTTTTCAATTTTGTAGTTGCCATATGTGGATAAATAAAGTTGTATTGAATTGAATTCAATTGAATTGAGCTCTATATATTTTACCTGGCCAAAGTTTTGAGCATAGGTGCGTAGGAAATACGGCTGCCTGTCGTTAGCCCGCCACCGTGGAAATAGACCCAGATTGGCGGCACTTCGCTTACGACACTTGGCTTGTACACAGACACAGGTACACCATCTGGACAAACTAATTATACTGATCACTCCTGTTACTAAATACTATATATGCAGTCAAAAGAATAAAATAAGAACAGCATAATCATTAAATGCCAAATTTATCCAGTACGGGTGTGGTTCCTATGTAAGACTTAGTATGGAATCAGTGCGAATTGAAAAGTAACCTACTGTTTGAGAATTGATGATGATGATGATGATGATGAGGATGATGATGATGATGGTGGTGGTAGTGGTGTTTTGTTGTTGTTGTGGTTGTTGTGATGGTGGTGTAATTAAATAACAACCTTCGCCACAGTGTAATACCAAAAGGCTAACATGTGCAGTATTCTTGCTACTTTTATGTGTTGCTGTTTATAGCTTAATTGTCTCCTACCAACCCCACTAAATCAAAGATGATAAAAAATTAGTTCTCCACATATCGGAGTGGGCTTCCTGTGGTAATCATGACAGTATTGAGAGAGATAAGATAAGATAATTTTTTATTTAGCGAAAGTAGTAGAATACGCAGTGGTGTGCTTTTTAACATCTGGCCCTAGTCTATTAAAACTACAAAACAACTTAAAACGATTACAGGTTAACAGATAAACTTGAGTAAAAACACATGTATGTAGTACATGACATGCATGCATTGCAATGAATGGATGGGGTGTGAGTTGTTGGTTTGTACATCAATATAGTTAACATTTAAAGCATTTTAAAGATCAATTGGTTTGTAAACAACAAATCTTAGAGGATATTATACATATTAACTAGCGCATACGCATTATTTTTCAAAAACAATTAAACGAAACAATTTATATTGCCTAAAATCATCAGTATTTATTTATCATTCTTATATAGCGCTATTTAAGCTCAAGAGCTGCTCAAGGCGCTGGCCGATACAGGATCTAACTCAAGCTGCCTAAGGCGCCCAAAGAAGTAACAAAGAACATATTAAGTGAGTTTGCAGGAAAAGTATTCTTCATCTTATTTTCTTTCCTGCACAATGAAGGCAACATTTATTTTTGACTTTATAAAATGGGAAGCATATTTGCTCTTGAAAGGGGAGGAGAGAGAGAAGAGAGAGAGAGAGAGAGAGAGAGAGAGAGAGAGAGAGAAGAGAGAGAAGAGAGAGAGAGAGAGAGAGAGAGTGAGAGAGAGACGTTAAAAAAACAAGCGCAAAGACATATATAATTTTATATAGTTTGGCTGAGTAGGTAACTTACAGATTATTGCTGAATTTGGGAAGTATTATCTATGTATTTAAGTAAAGAAACACGCTATCTGTGATAGCACTCATCAGCTTTTGGCGAGGGTTATTCATTTAAAAAAGGTCTCATCGTAATAATTATTTCATAATTATTTTGTGCAATGGCAGTTATATAGGCCTAGAACCGCCGCAGTGTCAAATAAACTGGACGCGACCCCGGCCATTTGTGTGTTGGTTAATTAGTTAACACCCTGATAGCCTATCTCCAAAGTGCCTAGGTCTTAACGAGATGATTCATCGTGGGTTGATAACGTTTTGAAAATGAAGTGGTTAACACTGGCTGGCTTAATCATTCAAGGCGACAATATAAATTTCAGTGTTTTGAGTATTACATTGACGCTAACATTCTCATCTGCTGACACGTAGCTATGTAGCCTACGTGACCAACTTTCAGAGTACCATACACTTAAAATATCAACCTAAGTATATGAATTCGAATACACAACCTAAGTCTCATAATTATGTACTGATATCATAAGCACAGTCATAATCACTTAGTACATGTATTTAGCTTACTACTGGCACAGTGACAGACCTACAGTATGTAGAGGTACTAGGCAGTAGGTAGGCTTATAAATTAATGCCACGATCTTTGCGTTAATTCTGAAAAAAATATTAATTATAAATTATGGACGACCCTCACACTGAAGTATTTTACAGTTTGTACTGATCAGTTATTGTACAGTGTAGGTTTACATCATTTCACAAGTTTGCCCACCAGGAATAGGCAATAATTATAAAACTGTACATGTTAGCTCTACTCTGAACAAGACAATTTCGATTTTACAAGAGAAATTTGTATCTTGTAATCCAAACAGATTATTATTATTATTATTGTTATTATTATTATTATTATTATTATTATTATTATTATTATTATTATTATTATTATTATATAATCACTTTTATATAGCGCTTTTCCAGTCAAGAGCTGCTCAAGGCACCTGCTGATACAGGATCCAACTCAAGCGGCTCGAGGCGCCAACTTGCAACCTTTGGGCAAATAGTCTGACACCCAGACGACTGAGCACAATCCTGAGCGACCTGGGATGGGGAGAGAGGACTTAGTTTGCGCTGGGTGTGTTTGTGTAGCCGGCACTCACCAGTCTAGGACATGAGTGTCAGGATCTTTAAAGTCCATGCAATGGAATGCGTGCACAGGCTAGACCTTGGTTTATATTCTCATCCAAGGGAGATTTCAAGATCAGTGAACATATTTAACAATGCAGTTCAGGCAATGGGCATTCGCGGTTTCGCCGAAAGGCCAACTAAATACGAGTCAATGGCCTTAACATTCTTCAAAAACACACACACTCCTACAGAGCTCCTATCAAGAACCCTTAACATACATTAGACGCATTCTGATTTTCAGAAATCGAAGAAACTTTGTTAATTACAGCTAGGTCTAATCGACCTGTGTGCAGAACAACATCAGGCGCTTTTGAATTGAACCATTTAAAAAAATATATATTTTTCACCTCAAGTGTTGCTCAGAGGCACTGGTCGAAACAGGTCTGCATATTAAAGACAAATTATTGCAGTAGGCCTCTACATGTTCTCTCCTTTTCCCTCCACTTCACTTCAGCTGCTCTCTCTCTCTCTCTCTCTCTCTCTCTCTCTCTCTCTCTCTCTCTCTCTCTCTCTCTCTCTCTCTCTCTCTCTCTCTCACTCTTTTACAATGGCTTAATTATATGTGGTTTTGTGTGTCCAATATCATTTCTGAAACTGCTGACAATCGCACCTGTTATCAGTTTGAGCGGGGATTTGTTTTCTTGGATATACTAAAACGCAAATCTATGTCAAGGTCAGGCAGTGTTTCGAGACAGATCACATTGCATTTAAATGTTAATGTCTTTATCATTAGGACAGTTTATAGTTATACAACCAGCTATTGGTTGCGTCACTAAGTGTACAGTACTTATCCACGCATGATTTAAAATGCAAATAAAATAAAGCGTTTCGTCCAAAGAATAGGCCTAGGCCTACGTACATTTAATGAACATACATATTTCGGTATGTGAACTGTTCTACCTCGGTAAGTAATTAACAGTTTTGACATTAGTATAAAACAAGATGGCAAGCAATTCAAATGTATTTCCAGACACTCGCACATACAGCTAAAAAAGAATTAAAAAGTACTAATTTTCTTGGGCCTATTCTACCTCGGTTTTGTTCTAAGAAGTAAAATGAAAACGTTGAGCAATTGACCACTCTTTTAACTATCTCCAAGCCAAAATGTATTAAAATCGGTGCAGCCACTTGTTAAATACAACTTAAAGCGTGTTTAGAAAATGAGGCACCTCAACGAACTTGACTTTTGAGAATTACAAAAATGTCTGAGCAGTAGTAAAATAAGAATTAAAAAATCTGTTAATATTAAATAGACAATATATAATATAGATAAGATCATGTTTCTCCACTTCTTAAATCTCTTCCCTGGCTTCCTGTATCTCCCCCTATTCGGTACAAAATCTCTTGTATCTGCTTCAACCCTGTTTTGGGTACAGCCCCAGAGTATATCTCAGAACTGACACAAAACTACACGACAGCTCAAACCTGCAAATTACATTTGTGTCTTCAGAATTCCCTTATTCCGGACCAAAATGTATGGATTCCGTTCCTTCTCTTATCAAGGATCCTCAGTCTGGAATGCCTTGCCTCACTCTATTCATCACTCTGGGTCTGCATCTTCTTTCCACAGATCTCTCAAAACTCATCTCTTTACAGATTCGTTTTAAGTCCACCGTTCCCTGACCCAAATAATTATGAAATACACATTTTGTAGCATATTCGTTTAATTTATTGTATTGATTGAATTTGTTGTTTGCTTGTTTACTTTATTAATCTATTAATTCATTCTTCAATGCCTGTTGGTAAATTGTCAAAGTTGAAACTGTCCGTGTGTATGTAATATGCATGTTAAAGAGCTAGAGTGATGTGTGCACGCCAAGCGCTCTGTATCAAGTACAGAGATATGCTGCATTAGAAATTTACTTATAATAATAATAATAATAATAATAATAATAATAATAATAATAATAAGAAGAAGAAGAAGAAGAAGAAGAAGAAGAAGAAGAAGAAGAAGAAGAAGAGACAGATAGATACTCAGTGCTTATCACAGGCGGCGGAAGCTGCTCAGGATTGGGGGGGGCACACACACATTATATTCACTGACATCAGGGCCAGACCTGGGAAAAGTCGAGGGTGGGGGTGGGGGTTACAGATTCAGCGAAGGCGCGAAGCGCCGAGCCTTCTAGGGGGGTCCGGGGGCATGCTCCCCCGGAAATTTTTTTTTTTCAAGGATGCAAAATGGTGCAATCTGGTGCAATCTGAACCTTGAAAAAGCCATCTGTGATGGTCTGGGACTTTGAGCTTTTTGAACAATTGAACTGACAAACTCTGGGGTACAAAAATTATCCTCTGCCCCTCCCTTAAAAAAACACACACAAACACACATTTATTTATCAGCAGAGATGTTTGGTATACTTTTATTATTCACTACTTTTTGTTGATCGTTAACGGTATAATGCTTTACCTTGTAGTTTATGAACATCACCGCCCTGCTTTCACTTAATTCAGTCTTGCTGCACTAGGTTCCTCGGCATTAGTGCCATTTGTGAATTGTATCTTCTGGCAAAACAGTTCACTGCCTCTTTGAAGTCAATATCAACATCCCTGTGCACTTTCAGTAAAGCAAGTCCATTTAGTCTCTGTTGCCCCATTGTAGAGCGCAGGTAGTTTTTCAGGTTGCGCAACTGACTGTTTGAACGCTCACACTCGGCAGTAGTGACAGGTAGGGTGCAAAGGTTCTAAAGCATGACTGGGATAAAAAATCCCTGTCACAATTTTCAGTGCTTCTGATGCCGTGGATGGGATGATAGCTGTCGCATTCTCAGCAGCACTTCGCCATTTGCAAACCCACCGTTGGTATTCTGCATCAAGGGTAGCGTTGTCTGGTAGGTCAGACTCCCACAACATTGCCAGCATCACCCCTTCTGGAACCTGCATGAAACCATCCTGGTTGTCTATTAAAGTGCTTGGCACCAGACATAGACCATCAACTGCTAGACCAGCATTTTTGAACCTCGAGTCCAATTCGGTTGACAGGTGTTCCAAGAAAGGAATGTCAATGCTAATCTTGAAATATTCTTTTGGAGTGGCCGCAGGTTGTTTGTCACGGAGAGTCTGTCAGGATGCTTGACGAGGAACAATAACACCAGTTGTCAAAGCATTTGCCATTTTGCTGACTTCTTCACTTGTAGTCGAGAAAATTGCTGATATTGAAAACGGTAGACTGTAAAAACTGACAGCAAATTAAAGTTTTCAAAACGCGACTGTGACGTGCACGATGTCGAAAACTGTCGGTCACTTTGATCTAAGGCTAACGATTATGACGCGTCGACAGGAAATGATGACGAAGGGACGAACTTCTCTCACTGATCAGAGGGTGATGATGATGATTATGATGATAAACACTTGTACTGCTTGATTCCATTTGAAGAAAAAAAATCCATTGATGCCCTGGCAAAAAAAAAAAAAAAAAAAAAAAAAAAAAACACTACTCATTATTGGAGGGGGCAATATATAAGGCTGCCCCCTCCAACATTTTTCTAGGGGGGGGCATGGCCCCCCTGCCCCCCCTGCTTCCGCCGCCTGTGCTTATACTAGGGTCCAGCGGACTGCCAAGAGCCGAATCAGGACCACAAAAAATTAAGTAAAATCAGATTAAACTGTTAACATTTAAATATTTTGAAAGATGTAAATAAAATCAGTCTCTTCAATAAAATCCAAACAAGAATACAAAACCAGATGACATGATTTAGATGCGATAAAACAAACCAATATCATGTAAAAATTGAAACAAGTTCTGACCATTGCATACTTTAAAAACCTCATTAAAAGGTACTGAACCAAAAGATTATCTTTCCTTTAAATCAACCAGATCAGCACATTCAGACATAAAATGACGAACAGAAAAGAATTTGTTAAATGCAAAGCACCATGGTGAAGAAGAAGAAGAAGAAGAAGAAAAAGAAGAAGAAGAAGAAGAAGAAGAAGAATTATTATTATTATTATTATTATTATTTCGTGTACCGAAAATCTTAAAATTCGGTTCAGTCGTTTCGTTTTTCCGATTTAGAGTAAAACCTGTTTGAGCAAGGAATTTACTTTTGCGTTTAGGTAGAACAAATACGATGTCACTGGAAGCTGGCCACACTTGTAA
This sequence comes from Oncomelania hupensis, assembly GCA_036898135.1. Taxonomy (NCBI): domain Eukaryota; kingdom Metazoa; phylum Mollusca; class Gastropoda; order Littorinimorpha; family Pomatiopsidae; genus Oncomelania; species Oncomelania hupensis. The sequence continues at coordinate 64,041,209 of CM072513.1, read as the reverse complement.
GCCTGTTTGCTGTGGTGTCTTATATGATGACACAGTTTTTCATGACATTATTTTTATTACTTATTATGTATTTATTTATTCATTTAATTTTTTTTTTTTTTTAAATTTAATCGTTCTTATATAGCGCTTTTCCAGCTCAAGAGCTGCTCAAGGCGCTGGCCGATACAGGATCTAACTCAAACCGCCCGAGACGCCCACCCGCAGCCTTTGGGCGCATGGTCTGACGCCCGGACAACTGAGCACCATCTTGGGCAGCCAGGGATGGGGGAGAAGGACCTAGGTGCATGCTGGGTGTGTTCTTGTCACCGGCACTCACCCGTCTAGGACATGAGCGTCAGGATCTTTAAAGTCCGTTATGATGGAATGTATGCGACACAGACTAGACCTCGGTTTATACTCTCATCCGAAGGAATGGGAAAACAGGAGTAAAGTGTCTTTCCCAGGGCTCGAACCCGGGACCTTCAGATCCGCAAGCCGAAGCACTACCATTAGACCACAGTGCCTCCCAATTATTATTATTATTATTATTATTATTATTATTATTTATTTATTTATTTATTTATTTATTCATTTATTCATTTATTATTATTATTATTATTATTATTATTATTATTATTATTATTATTTTTAATTATTTTTAATTATTATTATTATTATTGTTGTTGTTGTTATTGTTATTGTTGTTATTATTATTACTATGATATTCTTGTTATAATAATAACAGTGATGATAATGGTGGTGATGGTGGTGTTAGTAATGGTAATAATAATGATAATGGTGGTAGTTATGATGGTGGTGGTAGTAGTGGTAATAATGGGAAAAAATAATAATGGGAAAAATAATAATGGTAATAGTAGTGATGATGATAGTAATAATAATAATAATAATAATAATAATAATAATAATAATTATTATTATTATTATTATTATTATTATTATTATTATTATTATTATTATTATTATTATTATTATTACTATCATCATCACTACTATTACCATTATTATTTTTCCTATTATTATTATTATTATTATTATTATTATTATTATTATTATTATTATTATTATTATTATTGTTATGATTATTGTCATTTTTATTATTATTATGAGGATGAGGGATAGGAAGGGGGGTGGTTGCCTAGCATTGTTTAAAGATAATGATGAAGATGTTAGTGTGACTGAGTGTGCATGTGTGTGAGTGCATGTGTGTGTGATTTCTATGATTTCCAAGTTTATGTTAAAGGTTATTTACTATGTTAATTTGTTAAGGGACAGATTGGAAGATTAGATTTCTTATTAGTCTAAAATCTTTATCCCTAATAAAAAAAAGTTTCAAAGTTTCACAAAAGTTTCAAAGTCTTGAGAAAAAGTGGTGCAGATTACAAACAGCAGTTACTGTAGGTCTACTTCAATATATATCAGACTGAACTTACCTTGATTCGACAGTGAAAGAACAACATATTGCTTCTCAGATCCTTCAAAGTCGACATGGCCTCCGAAATACTCGCTTCTGCGCAAAGTGACACCTCGCATCTCTTCAGGTGTCATTTCGTCGTAGGGTTTCACACCTAACTCTGAACATTTCCGGAAATATGCCAACGTTTCCTGATGGATGTCATACTTTTTGGCAATGTCACCCCACGCCTCAAGATCGCCCATCTTAATTAAAGAATTACTTGATAAGTTCTAAAGAGATTTGCTTTCATTCGCTGATCTGCGTTTGTAGGGTTTCTTTCGCTGCTCTGAGTCTGTAGGCTTACTCCTGCTCCTGCTGTGTGTAGAACTGTCTGAACACGAATAAACAAATATAAGCTTAATACGGTAATAAATATTAGTGGATACCATACATTTATATAGTGCAGAGTGAGCAAACTCGATCAGTGCTGTAGTAGCCTAATTTGACCTTCAGAGTTAGAATGGGCACATATAAGTTTACCAGATATAACTATAAGCTTTAGTATTTTACTATCATCATTTTACCAACGTGATGTGGGTTGTGTAGTAGCCTAGCTACTGGCAATGCCTATTGCTGGTTTTGGTTCATACAGCTGTTGAAAAAAAAAAGTTACTCATGCGCTCTGACTGCGGGGTGAGAGGAAAGGGTATAGGGAGGTGGGGTTTTTAAAACATTAAAATAATTAAATACACACTTATAGTGTATGCAATTTAGCTACTCTCTGAATGATGAGTGGCTACCACAATTCTTTATTTGCTATGCAATTTTATTGCATGTCATGCACAACTAATGCCATAATGAATTAGCGGAGTTGATCATTTCTTTTACTTTAACATTTGCTTACAGTGTTATGGACTTACTATGTTAGGTAAATTCGTATTCCTCAGTCCGAACGAACAACGTTTGCAGCCCGGAAGTCTGAATAAATTTCAGCTGTGAGTGTCTGCACGTGCACACAGGCACACCACACACGCATTGCACGGTATATTTTGGGTGCCTCTTACAACAAAGCAGTAGACAGCACACAGCATTACCTTAGAGAGACTACGATAGTGTACTGACACAAGCACCCAGATCATGTAATACACCTGTGGGCACACATCAACCTGAGATCTTCTGTTTGATCTTTATATGTCGAAAATCACTAGTATGAAAGGAGAAATTTGCTTCGTAAGCAACTTATTAAGTTCTTAGTCATATAATATAATTCAACTCGTGGCAATGACCTATGAAGATGTAAGGATAATATTGATAATCAGTCGTTTAGTCAAAGAGTTTATTTAAACTCTTTGGTTTAGTTAACAAAAACAGGTCAGACGAGGGCTGTACTACTTCAACTTTTTTTTTTTTTTAAACAAACAAACAAGTGCTGGACCCGAACGGGTGCAGAGTTCCCTCGCTGCTGTCTCTCTCTTTCTCACACTTACACACGCACACACACACACGCACGCACGCACACTCACACACACAAACACACACCCACACACACACTGTATTTCAGACAATAAAGAAAAAGGACTAAAAGGGAGAAGAAATTTGAGAAGAAGAAGGAAGAGGAGGATTATGTTTCTGGATTTTAAAAATACTGACAGTCATGTCGTATAGGAGGGTGTGGGCCAGTTACATAAATACGACGATTGAGGCTTTAGACGATGTGCCTAAGAATGCAACATGGCTTTGCCTTCAGCAGCTCTTGAGCTGAAAAAGCGCTATATAAGAACGATAACAAACAAATAAATTAAAAGATCACGTCACCATGATTTAATAACTCGATTTGCACACGTTTGGTTTTGCGTTGGAGGTATAAGTAAAGTCTATACCAAACTTGAACCAAATCCCTCAAGTACATTGGAAGAAAATAAGGTTTAGAGAGAAAGGAAAAAAAAAGACAATGACGTCATTATGATGTCACTCAATATACCATAGTTTCGTTTAAGGCTCACTCGTCTGTATACTCTAATTACATACAAAGTTAAAAAGAAATATATATATATATATATATATATATATATATATATATATATATATATATATATATATATATATATATATATATATATATATATATATATATATATATATATATATATATATATATTAAATTTTAAAAATGACGTCATCATCATAACGTCACTCGAATTGCATAAGTTTGGTTTTAGGTTGTAGGCATAGATAAAGTCTAAGTATAATTATACCAAACTTGAACCAAATCCCTCAAGTAGTTTGGGAGAAAACAGGATTAGGAAAAACAACAAATTATGACGTCATCATGATGGTGTCACACGATGACGTCACTAACAATCCCAAAGTTTCGTTTAAGGCTCAAGAAAACATTTTGAAAATTTTCTTTACAACCCCCAATTTTTTTTAAAAATTTTTTTAAGAAAGAAAAAAAGAACAGTGATTACGTCACTTGATTTGTTGCAATTTTGGTTTTATCTTGGAGGCACAGGTGACGTCTAACGCACCAAACTTGAACCAAATTCCTCCAGTGTCTGGGAGAAAATATGATTAGAGAAAAAAAAGCCAACAAATTATGATCTCACTCACGCGAAATGCATACTTTTATGTCATCTGGTAGGGTTTACTATTTCCTAACTAAATACGAAGTTTCTAAGAAATTCGTCCCTTAGTTTCAGAGAAAAGTGCGTAAATATTACCTCCGGACGGACGGACGGAAAAATGAGAAAACAATAGCTCCCGAGCTAAGCTTGTGAAGGTCCGGAACTAAAAACCTGAACAAGTCATTGACGTTTTATACTGTACTTTAAAAAAATAGTTCGCAATAGTTTCAGCATGCTTAAGTGTACAGGCATACGCACTAGCAGAACGCCGGATCGGACTCTGTATATTCAGTTTAGCGGTTACATGATCCACATTAAACTATTAAAAGTATAGCGCTCTCAACTGACCTTGTTCCAGATCATCACATGAGATAAAGTGACTTAACGCGGCACACAATATTACTGTGAGAAATATAGCCTACACTGAATGGACCATCACACAATGTTTTTAATCTCCTTGTAGTTTTTGTAGGCCTATCTTTTGCGCAACATATGTCAACAACGAATGAAAAGAAATCTCGTAACACTGATAGAAGCTGACACCTTTTCCAATAACCTTACTCTTGCAAAATAGAACATTAATAATGCACATTTCTCACCGGCTGATACCTGGCGGGAAAGATACAGCTCTCACAATACAGTTCTACGAAGTCAGGCGCACAGCTTACACTATGACTTGACTGAACAATTCAGTGCAGTTGTAGATCAACTACGAACGTTGATCAAATGAAGAAGGAAATACGTAATCTAAAGGCCGCAAATTATATATTACTAGGTCTCCCTATTTGTCCTATTTTCCCTTGACCTTTATAATAAATTATAGGTCTCCTCCGGTTAAGTTTATGTATTATTTAATGCAAAATATTGACACCTACAGACTTACTTCAGTAGTGGGTATCAGGTGTAAATACAAACCGACCTTACGGTATAATAATTATATAATACCATGAGGAGCAGTTTTCTAATCTAGCTAACAAGGATTTGAAATTACCAATATTCTCAATAGATTTTAGTAGGCCTACTATACGTACTACACTACACAAACATGTTGCATCATGTGTCCACTTGAAGGTAACAGTAATTACATGGCAGTAAGTACCCAGTAGAAATTTCGCTCACTGGAGAGCAATCAGCAACACGTCTTGCCTGCTCGGTGATAGCGAGTGCCAAAACGTTATTAGCTATAGTTTATATAATTATATAGGCTATTTATTTATGCAAATGTATCTAATGTACATATAAGATTTTAAGTGCCTGAACAATACCGCTCCTAATTACCTCTCTGATTGCATTTCACAGCACACTCCTTCCAGAAACTTGCCTCTACGAAAGTACCTTTTAACTAGGCCTACATGACAGCACTTTCTCTTTCCAATATCCAGCTGACTTTATCATTCATTCATTGCCACTGCCAAAAACCGTCTTCCTCCAGTTTCAAATCATCAGCATAATTGCCTAATTCCATCGCAATCTTGCCACACTGTTTTCTGCGCCTTAGACTAATGTTATTATAGTCTTTGGCCGTTTCTGATATAATATGTTGTTCAATGGTCTCTCTCTCTCTCTCTCTCTCTCTCTCTCTCTCTCTCTCTCTCTCTCTCTCTCTGTCTCTATCGGTCTGTCTCTCTAATTTTTACTGATTGACTGTCTGTCTGTCTCCCACCCTCTTCCCCACTCTCTCTCTCTCTCTCTCTCTCTCTCTCTCTCTCTCTCTCTCTCTCTCTCTCTCTCTCTCTCTCTCTCTCTTTCTATCCCCCCTCCCCCAAGTCACCAAAAAATTGAGGCAAACTGTAAGTAGCGTTTATCAATTTGAGGAAGGCATTTGACACAATTAAGAAATAAACCCTTATTGCAAAGTTATGTAGGGGGTGCTTCCTCCAAATTCGTAAAGGCAATCCGATCAATGTACCAATCAGTTCTCGCTTGTGTTCGTGTGAATAATAAACTTACGGAGACATTTGAATGCCCTCAGAGGTTAAGGCAAGGCTGAATGTTAAGCCGGACAATGTTCTCGATGATAATTAACGAGCTAGCATCAAGAGTTACATGTAGCAACTCGTGCTGGTCTTGTTGAGTAGTTCATATTGCTCTTTATTGATGACTTGACTTTGTTGTCTTGTTCACCAGCAATATTGCAAACTCAACTAGACTTAGTCATCCAAATGTGCCAGGAATTATGGCTGACTATTGACACCGATAAGAATAAATTCGTGGTTTTTAGATATGGGGGATTTCTTTGGAGGAGTGAAAAATGGCTTTATCTAAGTAAATGAACTAGAAGTTGTAAACAGCTATGTGTACTTAGGCTTTACCTTTAACACGGCTATGAACCTCAATGGAAGTGCAAATCAGCTGGCCATAACAGGGGAATAGGCTTTGTTTGGAGTGCTCAGAGCTCATAATAGTCTTAATGCTTTAATAGACAAACATTTGTTTAGTTGCTTGATAGGTATGGGGCTTATTAGTTTAAAAAAAAATCCAACAGAAAATGTACATTTATTTTGCAGGTAAAAGGTTACCAAATGTAACATCAAGAACTCCAAACGAGATGGCGGATGGTGACTTGGAAAGACACCCTTTAAGATTAAATCAAATCAAAGCCTTGAAATACTGGTTCAGACTGTTGGAGATGGATGACACTCGATCGGCTCCCAAAGCATGCGTATCGCACGATGTGTACCAGGGACAGTAATGGGAAAAGTAACTTGGTGTCTGAGCTGAGATCTCTTTTGGAAAGAATTGGCTTTGCCTTCGTATGGCTATCCCATGGTGTATATAATGAGAAGAAGCTTATTAATCAATTTAAACAGAGACTTGTGGACATTAACGAACAAATTTGGAATGCAGCCTTAAATGATAGTAGCACATTCAGTAAGTACAGACAGATTAAGACCAATTTGAAAACAGAAATTTACTTGGACTTTATTAAGCAGAAGTGTTTTAGAGACTCGTACGATTGAGGTTAGGTATTAGTAACCTGAAAGTACACAAGAATAAATACGTTACACAAATGACTGCCCTTTCTGGCCAGGCGCTAAAGAAACGGAGCTGCATATGTTGTATGTTTGTCATATGTAGAACAGATTTTGTCCAAATACATTTAAAGAGGTGAATGTTTTCAATCAGGAAAGACATTTTGTTCAGATGATGGCATGCATAGATGAAAGACTGATCAAGCAGACTGCATGGTTTATTTACAAATGTTTCCAAATGAGAGACAACAACGAGCATTAGGTAGTAAGCTGTACACATTAAATATTTTGTTGTGTCTGGAAGTCGTGAGTGGATGAGTCAATATGTGAGCGTGGGTATAGCAAATACGTGAATGCAAATAATCGATACATGAGAAATTAAATATTGAGTTTGGATCTGCATAGTAATGTGAATGGGATACATACTCTTTATAAACACTTATACTCATAATCTGCATTAAAAATAGATGGTTTTATTGTTTGATTGATCTATTTATTCTTAATATCCTCATTGTATCCCCATGCATCCTCTTGATTATGAACAAATTGCTTTTAAGTCTCTCTCCAAGTTCAATATTGCAACAAATGTGCAAATATATTTTTTTTGCATCAAATTGAATTAATTGTTTTGTTTTCTTACATGATTTGGAATAAAACAAGTTCATTACATCAACGAAACAAAACAAACAATGAAAAAAAAAATTGCCATATGTACGCTCCCAACCCAGAAATCTTTCCCCCGACTTTTATTAACATTATTCCTATACAATTTTTATTGAAATTTACAGTTAGACTGATGAGATGTTGTCAACCTACTTTTCATCCCTCTTTGGATCTTTCGGTTTTTAATCGGTTTCACATTTATTTATTTATTTATTTATTTATTTATTTATTTAAATTTAATAATTATTATTGTAAAATGAATTATTTGTATTGGTTTTGATAGCGTACACTGTATTTTGTACTTACAGCATAGATCTTACTTGTAGATCATCTATGCTCGATTTACACTGCTTTTACAGTACGTGTTCTTCACTTCAGTTGAGCTCACAGCTAGGCTATCAGTTGGTATCGGTTAGTTTAGTTGTTTTTTTTTTCATCCTATACTCTTGCAAAACATGGACCCTCAAAGCAGACCTACAACGAATAATACAAAGCATGGAGATGAGGTGCTATAGAAGACTTCTGGGAATTTCCCAGCACATCACCAACGACGAAGTCCGATCCGACAGACCATCACACAAGCCATTGGACAACATGATGACATGCTCACAATAGTGAAGAAATGGAAACTCCGATGGTATGGCCACGTCACCAGAGCACCAGGCCTTGCAAAGACCATCCTGAAAGGCACGGTGAAAGGAGGCAGAAGAAGAGAGAGACAGAAAAAGAGGTGGGAGGACAACATTTGAGAATGGACTGGCTTGACACTGAGCGAATCCATGAGAGTTGCTGAGGACAGAGAATGATGGTGTACGCAGGTTAAACGATCATCTGTGGTGCCCTAACGACTTTCGAGTAACGGGATATGATAAGAAATGATAGGATAGGATAGGATAATTTAGTTTTTGTAACTGCCAGCTAGCTTTTATTGCACACGTATTTCTAGCTGCACTAACCACCGAATTTTAGTCGTTAATCGCTCACAAAGTTAAAGTTAAATGACAAGTAGGCTGTCATTAGCTAGGAAAAAGTGTCTTGGATTGATTAAAATAAAGGGCTACTATTTTCTTCAACACCGCTAATTCACAGTATTGTGACCCCTCCCCCCCTCCCCTCTCCCTACATCCCCTCCCACCCAAAAAAAATCTTATACTTATTAAATAATTTGAAATGCAAGCATGGTTAAATTTGGTGTGCAATTTTACCGTTACAATTTTAAAAGGTTACACAAACTTTCTTTCGTGATGATATTCATTTTGTATTTTTAATTGTCTTCCTGCATGATGTCATTGGTGTCAAATATTTTTAGAATTTTTCCATCCGGGTTTGTTCAAGACGCATGCTCACATCGCCATATCCGTCATCTTCTGTTTTCTGCGTTTCGAACACACTGTGGTATGGAGCAGACAGTGTCAAGGGAGTTAGAAATGGTTATTTCGATGGTTTGATGTCTCAAACCGCGACTCAATAGATTAGTAAGTATCTAAGTAATTTTGTCGAAGTTGTGTCTGTTCCTCACAAACGAAGTGAAACGACGAGTTTAGGTGTGCATGGCGTCGACTGTGGACCGATGATGAAGCCATCTGAAAACGGCGTCGTGAAACATGTAGATAGATGATTTAGTTTGTGCCTGAGCGCAGTTATTCGGTGATCCAGGACCAATTTCATCATTATTTATAAGAATAGTTGATTGTTTTGAAAATTTGTTTGTGTACCTTGTCACTCTGATTTTCATGAGAAATTTAAAAGTGATTGAAACTAGTTGGATTTCAAAGCGGAACACAAAACGGCAATGCAGAATGTGTCCTTGGAAACAAAACTCGTGTTTTCATTAAACACGCCTCTACTTGCACTTTTCATTTTAAGTAGGCATGCCATTTTTTCTGTATTAATACTTTTTCGTGTGTTGCATGTTTTTTATAATTGCCACGGTTTAGAAAAACACTTCTGTTGTGTCGTTCTTGTAATTTGGAGCCCTAGCCTCTAGGTATTGAAAAAGTGATTTCATTGTATATTTCAGGACTGGTGAGACAAAACTAACAATTACAAGATGGGAGCATTTTTGGACAAGCCAAAGACAGAGAAACACAATGAAGGTGGTGTCGGGAATCAACTTCGCTATGGACTCTGTAGCATGCAGGGATGGCGAGTGGAAATGGAAGATGCACACACAGCTGTGGTCAGCATTCCTCATGCAAAACTGAAAGATTGGTCCTTTTTTGCTGTGTTTGATGGCCATGCTGGAGCACGAGTTTCAGCTTACTGTGCTGAGGAACTGCTGAATAACATCATTAGAAATGAAGATTTCAAGCTGAACCTGACAGATGGCACCGAGATCCAGCCTTCTGTTGAAGATGTGAAGAAAGGCATCAAGACGGGTTTCCTTACACTGGATGAGAAGATGAGAAACATCCCTGAAATGCTGTCCGGTGAAGACAAGAGTGGCTCCACCGCTGTCTGCAGCATCGTCTCGCCAAGATATCTTTCTTCGCCAACTGTGGAGATTCTCGTGCTGTTCTGTGCCGCAATGGCAAGTGTGCCTTTTCCACCACAGACCACAAACCTATAAACCCTGGCGAGAAGGAACGCATTCAAAATGCGGGTGGCAGTGTGATGATTCAACGTGTGAATGGTTCGCTTGCTGTGTCTCGAGCTCTCGGAGATTACGAGTACAAGAATGTGGAGGGAAAAGGGCCATGTGAGCAGCTTGTATCCCCAGAGCCTGAAATCTTTATAGAAGAAAGGACTCAAGCTGATGAATTTTTGGTCTTGGCATGTGATGGCATATGGGATGTCATGACCAACGATGAACTTTGTGCATTCATTTCTAATCGCATGAGGGTCACTCCAAGTCTAGAGGATGTTTGCAATCAAGTCGTCGATACTTGCTTGATCAAGGTAACTTACCATATGCCACCTAGATTTCCCAATGGTTCATATTTTGGAGTTGCATTCATGCTTAGGTTGTGCAAGAAAAACTATATTCTTGTTCACACAAATAAATACAATATAAAAACTGCCATTAGTAATGCCACAAGTAAAAATGCCCAAAATAAAAGAGACATTCAAAAAGCCGCGAGGCTTATACTAAGTTATACAAGTCCCTCTCAATTAAACTAAACTAAAATTAGTGCCAATTACATTGTACTTTAGTGACATTACCAATGTAGCAGAGTATAGGAACGTTTTGACACGCTAAGTGTTGTTGTTTTTAAAAAAAAATTATTTTATTTTTGTTGTTGCTTTTAATACCATTATACCCTGCCTGCTGTTGAGAAAGTGAATACAGTAGTAAACAATAGCACAAACATGATTTGAGAGAATTTTATTCAAAGAATGATTGCTATGATTTATATTATTACGTACAGTTACAGGTACTGTGTAATTAATTATCATTCTGCATTGGTTGAAAGAAATGCAAATCAGTTCATGGTTACATATTTCTTTCTGATCGTTTAAAATATGATTATCACTTTGCTTATTTTTATTTTTTCATTTGCATACGTTTATTATTTATTTTTTTATTTATTTAATCGTTCTTATATAGCGCTTTTCCAGCTCAAGAGCTGCTCAAGGCGCTGGCCTATACAGGATCTAACTCAAGCCGCCCGAGACGCCCACCTGCAGGCTTTGGGCGCATGGTCTGACGCCCGGACAACTGAGCACAATCCTGGGCAGCCAGGGATGGGGGAGAAGGACCTAGGTGCATGCTGGGTGTGTTCTTGTCACTGGCACTCACCCATCTAGGACATGAGCGTCAGGATCTTTAAAGTCTGTTATGATGGAATGTATGCGACACAGACTAGACCTCGGTTTATACTCTCATCCGAAGGAGTAGGAAATGGGAGTAAAGTGTCTTTCCCAAGGACACAACACAATGCCCCGACTTGGGCTCGAACCCGGGACCTTCAGATCCGCAAGCCAAAGCTCTACCATAAGGCCACCGTGCCTCCGTGCAGAAATTTTTAGTGTGAATCTAGGCGAGATGAACGCTGAACTCGTACTAAGGTTTCTGTGCGTATCTGAAAAAATACAAAGCTCTGTTATCAAATTATGGAATATTTCTGCCAACAAAGTGGTTATTTTATAATAGATAAGTATGATGTAGTAATCGCATATAATATTATTAACTGTATGTAAGACTTGAATCATCAGCAGCATAGGGTCAATAGGGTCAAAATCATTTTGTCAGTGGTGCTTTTCGTCCCATTGCAACTTCGGTTATTTGACAATACCTGAGTGCTCAAGGTCATCAGGAATGCTGAAGGAACTTGCGAGGTTGCCAAAGGAAAGTAAAAACTTCGCTTGACAACCTAAAACTCGCAGCTCATTCTGCGAACATGCGACCATTTTTCTCTCACACATGCGCTTTTCGCTAACTTGCTCCTCAAATTTCTTCATAAGTAATGTTTGTCAAGCTCGCTGAATTTTGCACTCTGACTCTCTCATCATGTGCAAACACATTTCAGTTTCATAATGTGTATACTGTATAAAGTTGTTTACGGGTTAGTGACTATTCTGGGTCACTAATCAGCCAAGCAAGTTCAAAATTCTATCTTTCCTTTTCAGCACCCCTGAAACATTTACTGAGTAGAGGTTGAAATCAGAATCACTGAAACCATAAACTGATGAAGTTGTTTGGCAAGGTGGGATGTATTCTTTTGGCATTGCTTTAGAATATATAGAATTGGACAAAAATAATTTTTTCCGTTATTTAAATTTTATTTGTTTAAATTTGGTTTTAGGGGAGCCGTGACAACATGAGCATTGTTCTTGTGGCATTTGAGGGAGCACCAACCGTCACTGAGGAAGCTGTGCAAAAAGAAAAGGAACTGGATGAGAAAATTGAAATGAAAATAAAAGGTCAGTTGATTACGCACCTCTTCATTATTGAATTTGAAATCAGAATATATCAGGGTTTGCCAATTTTGTCCAACAAGGGCTTGCCCCAGGTAAGCAATATGTAATGTTTAACTGTCCCGCTCAGAAAATTACTGTCACGCTCAAATATGTATTTGTCCACATGTTGAAAGCGAAAAAAAACTTCAAGAAACACTTAATACACACACAAAAACAGGCCCAGATAATTTATGCAAGTTGGAGGATTGGAATTGACGGCATTCTCAGATGAAATCAAGTTTTCTGGAGACCTCACTTTACAATGAGAAACAAGACAAGGCGTGCTGTCATTAGCAGATGTTTGAACAATTGATCAATCAAATATGCTGTAAAATATCGCCCCACTATTGATAAAAGGAACGCTGTCATCGGCTGAAGGTTGAACTGTTGACCAATCAAATCCGCTGTAATATATCGGATTAGAGTTTGTCGTCAAAATTCCAAAACTCGCGTTCCACAGTCTTCAAATACAGATCAAAGTAAATATGATCGGTGCCGATGATCAAGATGTGTTGTTTTAAGTTCACAGCTTTTCACTTACACCCGGGCAAGTGACTACCATAATTTGTCTTTCTTGCAACTTTTTTACTTGGCCTGGAAACCGGGAAATGGGATTTGGCAGTCCCTGTATATAAACTACTAAAATAACAAAAACTTGAACCTGGAAGAGACAAGTTGGATTAACAATTTGTTAATAACAGTATACATTTGAAAATTTGTACTTTCTTTTTTTTTAAGCATTCTCTGTATTTAAAAGATCCAAGTAAAACTGAAAACATAATTTTTTTAATGGATATTATATACATTAATTAAAATGAGATGGTTATTTTACAGAGATCCTGGCAAAAGAGCCCTCGGAGAATCATGACATGGGCTTTATTCTGCATAGCATTGCTGAAGATCTAGGTGGCCAATTCCCACCAGGTGGTGGATTTCAGTGCAAGTAAGTCTAAACTTGAAAATTTTAAAAAATTTTATTTAGGTATCCTAACATTCCTAAAAAAGACACATTTTAATAATAGTCGCTGAGTGGCTTACATGTTTGATGCTGAATGCATTAACCTCTACTTGTATCTCTACAGCTGGGTTGTCTTCAAAATTCAGTTCAGTTCTCTATTGCTAGTTGTTTTGAAACTTAAATTCAGTTGAGTTCCTCTTGCAAATATTGTTTTTGAATTTTAGATTTAATCAACAGATACTCTTTTATGTTATTTATTGTCTTCAGCAGCATTTTATAAAATAATGTCTAAAGCTAGCGATACACGGTAAGACTAGATCTTATGATACCCGCGTATGCCACTGCAGATCTGATGTCTTTGCTGATACACGGAATGTATGAGTCATAAGCCTGTCGGTTTGTAGGTCGCGGTTTTTCAGTGACCTTCACCTCGGAGTTCAATCAAATAGCTGTTTTGATTGGCTGTCTGACCTCCACTGTCGTATCGCGCCGTGAAAAAATAGAACATGCTCTATCGATAAGACTTGACGACAATTCCTACCGATCCGGGAATTCCCGTAGTCATATGCGGGTATCATAAGATCTAGTCTTACCGTGTATCGCCGCCTTAAAAGAATGTCCAACAGGCTGCACATTATTGGAAGGCAAATCGCCATTGATAAAGGACCACTAAAGACTGGTATGAAAGTAGATTCAGGTGATCAGTTGGCCTATAGCAACATTAAATGTTTTGCTGGTGAGTGCATGCATTGATGAAGAGCAATTTGCTTATATTCATACAGGGGTGGGAGTTATTCGCCATTACAAAAATTTCCTCCTTTAAAAAAGAATTATTCAGCAAAAATCAAAAACGTTATGCAATGGAGTAATTTTGCTTTTTTTTCCCCCAAGGAAAAATACCATTGAGTCCATCTTTCACAGACTGAAGCCAAATTGTGAACAAGAGGTATGTCCTTAATATTTTGCTCATGCATGTAATATAATGGACAGATATTAATCTTTATTTTGATAAAGAAAATTAATTAGTTTGGCAATTTAGTGTTTATTTGCATGTGATTCTATTAAAATCTGACAGTAAAGTAGTGCTGTAAAACTTTCAGGCGGAATCAGTTTCTCGATTCCCTTTACGGAGAACTGGACTGTTAAGGTCCTTGGCAAGAGTAAGTATTGATCAGTAGTTGTCACCTTTGTGTCTCTTCACCATCATCTTTTACAAATCATGTATTTTAAAGTTACAATTAACCATAAGTAAATGGTTGTCTTTGTTAATTAAATAATGTTAAATTTAGATCACATTCATTGGTATCAAGCAATTTCCAGATTGGTGTATTCAATGGCAAAAGTTCCTTCAGGGTGGTTTTGTTTTTCAGGACCCTATTTCTGTTCTTGGTATGCAGCTTCCTTCTGTAGTAGCACAGTGGCAACTACTTTCATTCTTCAATAAGCAACTAAAGTTTGTTCTGTTATCTTCAACTTAAGTCCCCAGGATGATCTATAATATATTTGTTGATTGCTAGAAATTGAAAAATGCTGATATTAGTGATATAAAAATGTTTTTTTGGAGTCGACCTCCCCGGCAATTCACCACTCATTTTTCCAAACAAACTATGCAATATTGATCAGTAAATTTAAAAACTATTTATTCATGTTGTTGATGGAAAAGTTTTATTCCCATAATCTTGCAACATTTTGTATGGAAAACAGCACAAAGCCCTTGAGGTCCAATGACCCTTGGCTGGGGTACAGTTCTGGCAGAAGAGAAATCCAAGAAACAAAACTGCATTTTGATTATTTAAAAAAAATAAAAAATTCTTGTTATTATCAGTTCCACACATTTATTAGGACCAAATAATTTCTTTGATTATGACTGCTTTGTGATGATTATGATGATGATGATGATTGCATCACTTTTACAGATTTTGTGGGTACCATGAAAGGTACCGTGTAAATGATTCGGTTCATCTTGCTAGAGAGAATTCATATAAAATCTTTATGATGAGATCAAAAGTTCATTTTGATAATGCGGGTTAAGCAGTTTGTGTGGTAATGATCATGTATTTACTTATGATTTCAACTTCAAATATGCAGTGTGATGATGACAGGATGATGTGCCATAATGGGATGGATCATAACAGTGAAGAAAATGGACTGTGAAGGGAAGGACGTCAGGTTTACTGCATCCCCGTCAGCATTGAGCCACCACTGCCACTCACTTGAGAAGAACTTCGGCTCTGCAGACCTTAATGCAAAATTTTCTCCTCTCTTCACTCTCTGCCAGCTTTCATTTTTCACTGTCCCGCTGCACTAGCTGTGCATTCTTCATCTATATATCCCCTATCATCATGCAGTGAGTGTTGACAGATTTGTCTGAAGTTCTTTTTTCTTCCAAGTTTTTGAAAGGGTGCAGATATCTGATTAAAAGTTTATTTTGCAAGTCATGTATGAGTCGGTGATGTGTGTTTTTACTGTTTTATTTCTCTTGTGCTGTTAGAAATCAAAATGTTATTGTAATTTTTCCATTCTTCCACATGAGACATCGATATGTGGTATTTTTTTAATTTTTGTCCTTGCTTGATGAAATCTATTTCATACCATTGATCTTTCACATCTGTTCAATGTAGGGCACCGTCATTCAATTGATTTGTTATTTTTATGATTGGGATGGTTATGTAAACTATGACTTTCAAATTTTGTTTCCCTCCCTTGGAGTGCATGGTTTTGAACAGCAAGATCCAAATGGTCATGTGCGACTTTATTCTTTTTTTGTTTTTGCTACATAATTTATTATAATTATAATATTTTTTAAAATCCTAGACTAAATGTTGAGTACATCATGATGTACATGATTATTTCCACCTGAAACCCACATTTAAAGCTTAACCTTTTTTTTTACGTTCTTTTTCCTGTTGTTTGGGTTACATGATGAGCTCTGGAAAATGTCTATGTTCATCTAATCTGACAGTGGTGATGCTTGAGAACTTTAACATTTGGTGGTTTATTGTGTAGGATACAAGTTCTATGGCTGTTCACGTTTTAAGTGAGTGTTTTCAGTGTGGTATCATTATGCAGGTGATACCTTTGTGTGTAACTGTTGTTTCATTTATTTCAGAGAATGTGATCCTACAACCATTTTTCATGGTAATTTATGAGATCATACAGTATAACGATAAATGATTCATATTGTATTTGTTACAGTCAGTGCATGTGGTCAAGTATTGAAACTGTAATCACAAAAGACTGTCATGTCACTCATTTTGAGTAATAAAGTACAAGAGTATGAACACATTCATACTTTGTTGGTGTGGAAGGATTGTGTTCTTCATTCGCCCAGAATACACATTTGTATATGTGGTACGGTAGTGTCAGGTTTCTCCCCCATTCATTGCAGTTTGGAAAGTAACGCATTTCATGTATTTGGACATATGTTAACTTGACTGAACTTGTCCAAAATGTATATGTCTGCCTGGGCAATTGTGTATTTTTGAATGAGTGACTGACTGTAGCTTGAAGTACTCTATAGATGCTAGATTAGTGAAAAATGTTGGTACTGTTATGGTTTTGTTGCTAAAACTGTCTTCTTTTTTCAATTTGAATATTTTATTATGTTTGGTTCTAGTATGTCTTGCACCATTAAATAAGAACCCCCCCCCAAAAAAAAGAAGACAGAAACAAAAAGGTGAGAGCAATAGCGTTTTCTTGGAAGAAGGGAAAGGGACTGAAAAGATAGTGTCACTTCAAAGGCGCTTTATATGGTATAAGAATTAACCAGAAAGTAGCATTCATTGTACATTTTGAAAAAAGAGTTTTTTAGTCATGAAATTCCCATAAAAATTCAAGATGAAAATATTGTGCATGAAATTTTCTGATACTTTTTATTACGCAGGTACCCTTGAATTTCTTCCACTGCTTTTTTGTTTTCTTTTTACTTTCTCTGTGGTTTTGAGAGCAATACATTTGTTTTTCAATGTCACTTCTTTTCAATATTAGTTTTCATTTGGTTAATTACATTGCTTGTTGTTGGAGTTCATTTAGCATACTTTGATATACGAACGCTATGTCAAACTTTCTTCTCACTGCCGTTTGTGAAGTTGGCAAATTGACTTATGCAGCACAAGCGGTTCATACCATTTTCTGTTTGAGAATGTTTGCAGTAATCATGACTGCGATGTCCAAGCAACAGCTACTAGGTTTTCTGATTGGATAAATATAACTTTATTTTTAAGTTTAGTTTTTTTTTGACTCTCATGCATAGCATTGTGAGTCTATGAGTCCATCCTCTCTCCCCTTCCGCACTCTCCTCTCCCTTCCCCCCTCCACCGAAAAAAATCAAGATTTTTGCAAATCTGTGCGAAATTAGCCCTAAATAGTCTAAAAATAATTTAAAAAAGAAATGTCCATCTGTCCGTCTGCTGTCCGCGCAAAAACTTTAAAGTGGTGAAGTACTCAGAGCCTATTTAAACTATCATAACCAATCTTGGTAAGATGGTGTATACTCATAAGACCTCAAAAATGATCAGTGAATGAAAAACTTCAAGGTCAAAGTCACAGTGTCATCAATTGTTAGTAAAAAAAAATCTAAATTGTTCACAAAAGTTCAATTTTTTCCATAACTTATTAATATTAAACTTACTATTCTTTGATTCATGATAGATACCAATAAGACGCACATACTGTGCAAATTTGGTCAACCTCACTCCAAGGTCATGGTCACAGAGATGTCAAAAGTCGGTTTGAATAGGTACTTTGAAGTGACCTTGACCCTAAACTGAGATATAAAGTTCAAACTTATTATATTTAGAGATGATAGATTAACCTTGTATATATGTTGCGTTTTTGCGTTGATCTTTTATATGTATGTGTTTTGTTAATATTATATAATGATTTTTTATATTCTATTTTGTTTTTGTAAACGTGGGTTTGATAAATTGAGTACTTCCTCAGCGTCCCATGCATAGGATGCCTTTATTGTAAAGTGACCGACCGGCGGAGTGCCTTCAGTGTTACCATTAGGGTTGTTTCAGCAGATCTTTTATACTGATAAGAAGTGAGCTGTCTTTCAACCAAGTTGTGGCTCTTTGCAATCCGCTGGACCCAAAAAACAATGACTAAAAGTGGGATGGCTGTTTATTTAACCCATAGTATGCAGCAACATTGGGCTTTTTGATAAGACATGCATGAGAGGTCGTGTGAAGGGCAAGGTCATTCCAAGGTCACCATTTTTTTGGGTGGGCATAATATGTTTGCTGTAGATTTTGATTGTACATGTGTAGTTGGAGCCAGAGGTCAAGGTCATCTCGAGGTCAAGAGCATAGAAAGATAAAAGTCTGTATTTGCATTTTAATGTGACCGATTCATTTTGTTTTATCTGTGTACTCATTTTCATGTTAAATATTGGGAGTTCCATAAGGAGCATGTGAGTCATATGGGCTTTGCCCTTCTGGTTTTTGTTAGTTGGAGGTCGTAAACTTAGGTATTTTGATGCACCGTTCTGTAAGAAGGCCCTCGCTGCTGAATGCTGACTTCTGCAAAAAGCAGTAATAATATTAATGCACAAGTTATCAACTTGGTGTTTTGATCACAAATGCTTGAGAGCCAGGGAGATGCAGGCAGTGGAGTATTCAGTTCCAGGACAAGTTTTGAAGCAGCAAAACTTTAGATGCTTATTTGGATGTGTATAGTTTGCTTTCCAAACTTGCATTATTTGGCACTATAATAATACAACAGAACATGATTGTGAAACTACATCAGTCTTTTTTTATTTTCTGTTTTTGTTGTTTGTATTTTGTTACATAACATTAATTAATTTGTTTTGTTTGTTGGTAATTTTTGTTTTGTTTTGTTTTTTTAAGAGAGAATGAAACGGTTATTTCTTGTATTAAAATTGATGTTTTATGTAGGATATATGTATAACCTTGATAAAGTTGTTTTCAAGACTTTGTTGAAGAGAAATTGAACTATGTATATTATGTTTGAAAGCAAGCATGTTGTCACTAGTTTATCTCCATTATTCTGCACTTTGTTGAATTTTCTGTCAATTAATTTGGTAATTTGTTCTTGTTTTTATTTTTTTAAATTAAAAAATTGTTCAGATATTATAATTAAAGCACTCGGTAATTTGTTGTTCAGGATAAGTTATATGTAGATTGCCTATTTAAAGTTTGTTTTTTTATCAGCCAGTCTAAATTTACAGCTTGCTTCTCTTTTTTGTGGTTGCATTTTTTAAAAATGTATTAACTTGTCAGTTTATAGAAAACATAAGCATACACTAATTAATGATAGTAACAGTCCTGTCCATACCTCAAAATATTTTAGACTTGAGAGAAGTGAGAAGTTCCTTATATTCATTTGGCTTAAACTGTGCCTGGTTTTTAACATATATATTCACTTCTGCTTGCCCAAGAATGTGGTTACGCCTCGGTGGAATGTTGCTGGGTTACACCAGCTCCTGGAGTGCCTGTATACGTTGATAGTCTCTTTTGAGATGTACGGTGTGGTTTGGCTGACCATGTTCCTGCTGGCTATACCAGAAGTAGAGGCAATCCAAGTGTAATGAAACTATGCTAGCTTTCCCATCTTTGTTCTTGGATTTATTATGCTGTATATTACGTTATGATTTTTGCTTCTCATGTTTAGATTGTATTCTGTGTGTTTTCCTTATTCCTTGTTAAGGTAAATAAATATGATAGAGAAGTAATTTTATGTGTTTATTTGTTAATGCATGCTATTATATGATCCACAAAATCACATCACAAGATTAAAGCATTTCCATAATGATATGTAATTATTTTATTTCTTTCATTGGACATAATTATTTTTTACACAAAACTTCAGTGACAGTTTATACATTTCACACAAGCTAACATTTGCAAAATTCAACCCAAATGTGCAAAATCCATTTACTTTCATCGTCAAAAAATTTTAATTCACTCTTGCTTCTACTGAAGGCATCAACTTGATCTATGCATACACACACCAATATATAAATACAAATAGTATACAACTATTCTTTTGCCAGCTGTTTATAAAATAACATGACGTATAGATATTAACTGATCTTCCTTTCCTATGAAAAGGTGAGCCAACTTCCAAAAACCCCACACTAAAATTTCAGGTCAACTTCGCTAGTAACTATTTCATTTCTCCATATAATTAACTTTTTAAATGAAAGAAGGTACAAAGTACACTATTCTACAAAGATGTTCATATAAAATACAACAGCTTGCAATTTCCTGACGGCTCTCATAGTCTGATCATTCGTATTCATGCTGGCCATTTTAACTCTTAAGAGTTGGTTGAAAAGTTCACAATAATTGCTATTTTCTAGCTTTAAAACAATCACTTCCATACCCTGATGGGTGAGAAATGTGCCACAAATTCAAATGTAGTTAAGATTGTTGCCAACAAAGCAAAGTAATTGCCACAATTCGGAGTTTCAAGTCCGTATCAAGATGCTAACTAAATACAGCGTCTGTCAGTCCACTTAAAACACTACTTGCGTGCAGCACAAGTCCTATCCTATCCTGTCCCGTAACCCGAAGGTCGTAGGGGCACCACAGATGATCGTTTAACCAGCATACTACATCTTTCTCTGTCCTCAGCAGCCCTGATGGCTTCGCTCAGTGTCAAACCAGTCCATTCTCGAATGTTGTCCTCCCACCTCTTTTTCGGTCTCCCTCTTCTTCTACCTCCTTGCACTGTGCCTTGCAGAATAGTCTTTGCAAGGCCTGATGATCTGGTGACGTGGCCATACCATCGGAGTTTCCGTTTCTCCACCACAAGTCGTTCACAATCAAATGATAGACCAATGTCAAGCAGCGATTAACTAAGAGTGGGAAATCCTTTAAAAGGTCAATCAATTAGAGATTTTGCAAGTGAGGAGCTGTAGCGCGTTGCTTTGCAGCGAGTGGTTTACTCCCGTTGGTTTCGTATGCAAATACTCGCAAAGCTGTCGGATGCCCTTGCAGATCAGGATGGCACAGTCAGCACAGGGGTAAAGCAATCTCCAACCTCCGTTTTGTGGATGACATTGATGGATTGGCTGGAGAGGAACAAGAACTTGAACAGCTGGTACAGTGGCTTGACACCACCTCCAGAACCTATGGAATGGAAATAAGTGCAGAGAAGACCAAAATGATGACCAACAACACCAATGGCATCAACAGGGACATCAAATTCCAAGCCAATCCCTCATCACAATGTATAGCTTCAAATATTTAGGAGCCATTGTATCAGACAATGGGTCCCGACAGGAAGTCCTCTTCAGGATCGCTCAAACAACTGCTGCCCTGACAAAGTTGAAGCCCATTTGGAAAGACAGGACCATCAGTCTACATTCCAAGGTAAGGCTGCTGCGCTCCCTTGTCATCTCCATCTTCCTATGCGCTTGCAAAACATGGACCCTCACAGCAGATGTACAACGAAGAATACAAAGCATGGAGATGAGGTGCTACAGAAGACTTTTGGGCATTTCCTATACCCAGCAACTCATCAACGACTAATTCCGACAGCCCATCACAAAAGCCATTGGACAACGTGATGACATGCTCACAGTGGTGAAGAAATTGAAATTCTGATGGTATAGCCACGTCACCAGCGCATTAGGCCATGTTATCGGTATGTGAGGGAAAACACGTTTTTGCTACATTAATCACAGGCTCTGAGACCTCTTTCGTCTGTATGAACTCATAGACCTCAATTACATACTATTGAGGCCTACTAGTTTACAAAGTATATATAGTATGTAATTGAGGCTTATGAGTTTATAAAGACAAGAGAAAAGACTAGATCAGAGCATGTGCATTCATTGAGATTATTTGAATAGCTTTAAAAAAAACACACACAATCATGTCAAAATAACATGATGGGTAAAAAAATAAGTTAAGATTTCAATTCAACGTATAGTCGAAAACGGTTTCATCTTATTTGCAATGTTCAGCACCCAATAGTCCACCTACAGAACATACTGTACTCTTCTAATCTGCATGTTATCAATAACTGTTGTCATTGTTAATATGAATTTTATCAATATCACAAGGTTAAAATTACATTTTACAAAAATACTAGGGGCATTGCAGGTATTATGTCCCATTTGTTCATACGTTCATGCATTACACGTTGCATTACAGTACCAATGATGTATTACTGTAGCATACTCTGAATAGTTTTAGTGTCTGTAATTTGAATTTTATTTCTTGTTTATAGAATCCAGTGAACCTTTAGCAGTCATAGCTGGACCACACTCGCATTAAGAAAAAGCTAAAAAAAATATACGACAATAGTGTCTAGTCTGTAATCATACTCATGTGAGTTTATACCATTTATAAAACAAACACACACATTGCTAGGCAACCCCGAAGCATCACTACAGGAGTTGTAACTGAATGTTGGCTCACACTGAAAGAATCTTCATTCTGTTTATCACAACTAGTCAAGTCCGAATAAAGAAAAAAATCCAAAATGAGAGACGTCACTGGTAGTGACAACAATGCAACACTGTATATTGGCTTATAGTATAGTTGTTTCAGCAGATGATTAGGCACTCGTAGAACCTGTATCCTTTTCACACTTGTCAGACTGTCCAAAGTGATTAGATAAACTGGTCTTTTGACCAGACCTATTTTAATGAACTTGTGTGTGTGTGTGTGTTCACAGACTATCTTTTGATCAGGCCATAACTATGGTGGGAGGTTCTTATACACTGTAGATATATGCATGCTTTTGTGCATCTATAATAATAATAATAATAATACAGGATGCTATTACACGCTTTTTCTTCAGTCATACTCAATGAGCTGTGATCTGAAAAAAGTGCTATTACAGAAGTCGAATTAGAAATTTCATTTTTATTTTTGAAATTTTAGATTGACTGCATCCAATAATACTATGATTGAAGGGAGAGAGGAAACCGGAGTATCCAGAGAAAACCTTTGGTGTCCTGACAAATCTCGTACCTAAGTGACGTAAGTTCATCCCACGCAGAATTCGAACCTGCAACCTTCGGCATAAGGAAACCAGCTCAATACCAACTGAGCTACAGCTAATCTGTTTTTGAATGCGTTCAGAGTTGGCACCTCAACATTTGCTGAGTAGCTGGTTCCATCATTCAGTTACTTAAGATTCTTGGAAACATTCAGATTTACTTGCAGCCTTCCTCCACTTGCTCCCCGCTTCTTACTGTTGTGTTGACCACACTCTCATTTCTGATAACCCAGTTTTTCACTTCCCTCCTCTCTCGTTTCCGCTCTCCTTCTTTCTGTCTCTCACTTCCACCAACTTCATCTCTGCCCTCTCTAAAGGGGTGATGTCCTTTTTTACAAACACATTTCTGCCAATGTCATTGTCTCTCAGCTTCTTTGCTTCTCTCAGCACACTCACCACCCGAGCACTGTCCTTCAGTGTAATCAATAGCGGCCTAGGAACATTTTCAGACTTTTGTTTTCTGCCTGTTTTGAAGACTATAACCTACATGCTGCGACACAAACTTCAACTCCCACTACCCGACTACATATGTACGTCTTTTATGCTCTTCACGTTGTCGCTTCTCCTAGCCTATGTTTCCTCTGCACGGCTCTCTGGCACTCAAACCAAACCAAATTGGGCTTGGACTGTTCTCCACCCTCCTCTCCACTCTCCCTCCCAATGTATCATAGAGTTAAAAAAAAGTTAACATTCAACAACAAACAGGCCTTGCCTCTCTTACCTAACGGTGATAAATACCGATAAATTGCTTCCACTGTGTTAACTAAATGCAGAAATTGAACTTTAATAGCATCAGAGAAATGCATAAACCTATCTGATACAAAATTATATATAAAAGTTTACCTACATTATTAAAACTAAAGTAATGTACATGCACTGGTTAGTCTGCCTCTTCTACCTCTGTAAGACTATTGACTATTCCGCTGCCTTTAATTTATATATCCCCATCCCTCCCTCCCTCCCTCCCTCCCTACCCTCCCTCTCTCTCTCTCTCTCTCTCTCATACTAACATGCACAGTATAATGTGTGATTCTGAACAAAACACAGGGATATTAATACATATTTAAAATCTTCAATCAGAACAAGTGCAGTACAGATATTGTGATCATAACATTCTTTAGAATTTACACAAACACCACATCTTTTGTAATTATAAAAAGTAAACAAATCCTTGCAAAATGTCTTTCACAGCATTTCACATAATTAACTATTTCAATATTTGAAGCAAACAAATATACAATTCATCATTTGAACTTTAAGTTCTGTTAAACAGCTTTTCATAAATGCTTGCATACCACACTACGCACATAATACGACTACATAAAAATATAAAAGTGAAAGCCAAATTTCATAATCACTTGGGTTATGATAACAAGACAACTCCATTCTAAAACCAAGGCACAAACATCAAAATAAATTATAAACAATATCATTACTCATACACAACTCGGTCAAACTGAAATCATTCAATCCACCAATACCTGAAGTATGTTGTACAGCCATAATAACAGAAAGTCAGCATTAACTGATTAAGTAATTGTGAAGAAAAAAAACCCCAAATATTTGAATCTGCATTCAAGTGTTTTCCTGCGCATCAGCTGACAAGGAAAGGTAGGTAGTTATTCATTGCTTACAGGGTCCAGCGGGGTGTAAAGAGCTGAATGAGGACCACCAAATCAGGACCCAAACTTGGTTGAAATAGGACTCGCATCTGATCCGTATAAAAGATCTGCTGCAACAACCATAGTGGTAACACTGAAGACACTCCGCCAGCCAGTCACTTTACAATAAAGGCATCCCAGGCAGGGGACGTTGAGACTATATTCTAATGTATCGAACCTCCTTTTACAAAAACAAAATAGAATATAAACATCAATATAAAATATTAACAAAACACATACATATAGGAAGTCCTAGTGACCATTTGGCAGAAAGCGTCCAATATTCCAAAGCTGACCCAACAGACCTCATACACAAATGAAGAGTTTTGGAAGAGTTTTCAAGAAAAAAAAGAGGTGACTTGTCTAGCGAAGAAGATAGTATAGTAGATTGATAGAACAGATTAGGTATGAGAAAGAACAATGGAGAAAGACAGCGACAGTGTGAATTTAAAGCACTAAATTTCCAGAAAGTGGGAATACTCTTTATACAGAGACCCCCCGGCATCGCACGAGGGGAGGAAAGGTAGTTTAAAAATGTACAATGCAGGGCCAAGAAAGAACTACTTGCTTTTTTAACGATTTGTTGTAAGAAAAGTATTTGAAGAAATTTAACCTTCGCCCGATGCCGCATTTTACTATAGCTAACCGATGATGCGGGTCCTCCATGACCCATGCGTTTTATAGAGCCCTAAACATATATATTCTTCAACCGATGATACGGGTCTTCGACGACCCATACTCTATAAAACAGGAAGATTGTAAGTTGTTTCCAACAAAAATGGCAGCCCAAGGAAAGTGTATCATTCACTTCTTTTTCATTACTTCTTGTGTTGAGCAGCCACAATCAAAACGTTGAATCATTTGCTGCTGTAGGTTGTTACTATACTAGGGGGTTGCCATGTTTTCCATGGTGTATATGTGTGTGTGTTGGGAGGGGGGAAAACAACCACGCACACACACGCGTGCGCCCACACACACACACATAGGCGCATGCACACTCACACACACAGGCGTATAACCTAAAATAATCTGAAGCTACTTGCTGTAGGCACAACTATATGTGGTGGAGGTGCTGGACTTAGCGTATGCATTCCAGCCACAGCAATCTAAGGTCAGAGCCCTAGAACAATCTAATGACAGCAGGGTCGGGGTCACTGGCTTCTTCAGCGGAGAGAGGGTTCTAGTCCCTAGTTATGGAGTGTGGAAGGAGAACTTACTGTAGTCTGTCATGCACTGGATCAGTTGGAACTGCTGGTCATGACCTCTTTGGCTGCGGACAGATGCGGGTTGTAGCTTGTTGTGTTGTACCAGACATGTCCATTTCTGACTTTCCTCAGCATGCATTGTCCAGCTTTCTTTCATTAAGACTTGAGAGTGGACCATACCAGACAGTCAATCATGGCGCTCACACTAGAGATGTCGTGGTAGCAGTTGCTATTATGAGGCACTGTGGGAAAGGACTGTGCCTTGATAATATAAGGTCAGGAAAGGTCAGTCTGCAAAGTTATCCCTTTGTACAGCAGTGCCTATAGTTCTCTAGGACAAGTGTGGGTCTTGAAAGACCCGTATCAATGGGAGAAAAATAAACAGCGTTCTGCCTCTGAGCAACATGGGTCTTGTACGACCTGTGCCATCGGTGAGGGAATAATCACATAGGACACTCTTTAATACGTATGGGTCCTCCACGACCCATATCATCTCGAGTGTTATAATCAAATTAACGCACTAATTAATTAAAAACCTTCATTAGATTAAGCCCTTTTGTGTACTGGTAACTACATAAAAGATTGACAAACATCTCGAAGATCATTGATTTTTGTTCACTGGTTTAGGAGAAATCACTGATTTTTAGGTCTCTGGGTCCTGGACGACCCTACAGTCAATAGCGAAGGTTAACCTGCCAACAAAATGTACAGGCGCAAATCAGTGGTTTTATCTCCTTCAACAAACAACAAAGACATAATACTAGAGAGTACAAATACAAAATTCAGAAGTGCCATGCCAGATTAAACACACAAATGAACTCTTTCATCAATCGATGTCCAGATCTCTGGAGTGGCCTCCCAGTAACTGTAGTGGGAGTAGAAATGGTAAAAGCCTTTGAGGCCAGCTTGGACAAACGGGGTCAGAAAGAAGATTTTAAGTTTGAATTATAGCGCAGGTCTGCCTGCTTTGTTCAAGAAACTAGAGCTGACAAAAAGAGCCACATAGAGGCCTTAGGTCAGAAGAGGACTGGTGAGTGGGATCGACCTCCATTGTCAACTAAGAGTTAAGAAATATAATATTCAAGCAGCTACAGACAGATCGACATGTTACCACAACTTTTCATGAAAACCACACTACACATCACATACTTTCAAAGAAAACAATACAGCACATGGTCACTGCTACATAAACCTCTTCGTAACAGATTTTAAAATGTACACTTCAACACACTTGCAATGACTATGGCAGAAAGTTTCATCAAGTTCATGAAGGAATGTATATTTATATGCATACACATTGAGAATGAATCCATTCACATCCATTTGAAATGATTATGCCAAATATGCGCACAACTTTAAACAAGATGAGTAAAAGTTGCTAGCATATTGTAAAGTAACAGCTTGCCACACATGGTAATAACTGACCAAGCTGAGAATGTCTATCAAAACATCCGTTCACATATTTTACATGACTAGGACGTTGACTCGTATGCGTACCCTGGTTTCACTTCATGATTCATTCCCTAGCTTTTACTTTGAAAGCCAACAAAACACATATGTTGATGGGTGGAAGAAAGCATGTGCAGGATTAAAATTCAATAATATATTTTATTGTGGAAAACAAACATTACCTTTAACAGAAAGTAAAACCCACCATATACAAAACAGTTTAGTTTCCTATCTTACCACCCCAATATTCTTCTCTGACTCAAATAAGTTTAGACCTGCTAAGTACTGTGAAGCAGACTAGCAGTTGTGCCCACCTCCCCATTAGAACACAATTCTGTCCAAATAGGAATGGACCAATGGTAAATTACTAAATATCTGGATAGCATGCAAGGACCAAGGATAGATGAAAGACACCATAATGAGAAGCAAACAAACAAGTACAATTATCGGTCCTCCAATGTTTGGGAACATTCAACAACAACAAAAAAAAGCGCCGGCAACCCTGCAACGTACGAGAACGTTCGAAATCCGTGTGGTCGAAATGGACGCTTCCATTTTGTTTAAATCAAGTGGTACATTTTGCATTTTTACATTCAGTATAGTCCTATTATTGTTGATATTGTTAGCATTATTATGAAAACCAATTTGTACAAAATGTTATGATTAAAATTAAAGAACTGATTGATTGAATCACGTGACAGTCTCACCAATGCCTTAGTCTAATTCTTGCAAGAGTTTAAGCCGCCATTTGACCCCATTTCTGCGCAAAAAGCGGTGTAGTGAGGGTAGCAAATTTTCAAAGGCATCAACATTTTTTACAGCATTTTCATGATGGAGGATGATAAATATGATGGATTCACAGTAATGGCAGTGACAGTGATTCAATTTTTTGAAGGTTTTGGCCTGGAAGATTTAGTTGAACGAAAATAAAGTAAAAGCGACCTTGACATGCTAGATGTTTAACCAGTCAATACCCTCGATGTTTCGAATGACAAAGATGGGTCAAACATGAAATAATAACATTTTTTGAAGGGGAGAGGGTAGTGGGTAATGGGTAGGAGAAATGGGGGAGGGGGGAGCTAGGGTACAATTTGGCATTTGGATTTTTTGTGTGAATCCACGTCCTTTTAAGATCACATTACAAGATTTTTTTCTTAAAGAATAATATCTTTGCAATATGCAAAAATTTAAGACGTTTGAAAAACAGCTTGTGTGTATTTTATTTTATTTTTTGAATGATGCCATCACACTTCAGATGCAGAGTTATTTCCCTTCACATAGGATTTTAGCTCGTACTTACCGAGGAAGGTGTCAGGACAAAGAGGGTTAAGAAAAATCTCTGCACTGATGGATCTAACTTTTGCAACGTCCTATGTAAATTGCTGGGTATCAAAGAAACATCAATCCACTTCATCAGAATCAATTCACCATACGATACCGTTTTTACCCAAAGTACAATCAACACAGCATCTGATATTCATAGTGTTAGCAACACAATCCTTGCAAATAATAGAACATTGAGAAAAAAACAACAACCAACAACACATCAACAGATACCACTATGAGCTACTGATTCAGATCATGCAAACATCAACAAACAAAAACAACTATTATTTGTCTGAGCTGCTCATATTTAACTGTAAAAAAAATTATTGTAAAAAAAAAAATTAAAAAACTTTTTTTTAGCAACCCTTGATGCAAAAATGTTATTCCATATTGTTGAAAACATCTACACAGCAAAGATTTAACTTTCTTTCTTTCCGTATTCTTACAAATAAAGAAAAATTCAATCAATTAACTAGAAGGGCAAAGCCCATATGACTCACATGCTCCTAACTGAACTTGCAATATTTAACATGAACATGACTGCCCAGAAAAAAACACAAAATGAAACCGTGGCATTAAAATGCAAAATAACGCAGACTTTGATCTTTCTATGCTCTTGAACTAGATATGACATTGAACTCCTGCTCCAAATACACTCATGTAATATGAAATAAACTACAGCAAAAAGTTGTATTATGTCAAATAAAACAGTGACTTTGACATGACCTTCATGTGACCACTTATGCTCATGTATGATAAAATAACCCAATGTTGTTGCATACTATGGATTAAATCGAGCCATATCACTATACAATTACCTATTTTTGTGTACGTTTTTGCAAGGCCTAAAATGACCTTGATCTTCAAGACCAAAGCAAAAACGGACATATATGAAAGATCTCATAGTTTAGTGTCAAGGTCACTTCAAAGTACCTATACTCACTGGACAGGTCCAGTGACATTCACCATGGAGTAAGGTTGACCAAATGTGCTTAGAATGTGTTTCTCATTGAAATCTATAAATGTGCTTAGAATGTGTTTCTCATTGAAATCTATAATATACCAAAGAATCATAAGTTCAATATTAATAACTTATGAACAAAGTGAAATTTTGTGAAAATTTGTCATTTTTTAACTAACACTTGTTGACTCTGTGACCTCGACCTTAAAGTGAAGTCATTCATTAACTGATCATGTATGAGGTCTCATGGACATAAACTATCTTACCAAGTTAGGTTGTGATAGTTGAAATAGGTTTTGAGATATTAATCCACTCGCGGACCGACAGGTGGACAGACGGACACATTTTTTTGTTTTTAAATGTCATTTCTGGACTATTTAGGACTCATCTTGCACAGATTTTTATTATGACTGTTGTTTTTGTTCTATCTGGCATCTTTATGCGCTTGTCGTTTGTGTGTGTGTGCGAGTGTATGTTTCGTTGAGTGCATATTTACGAGGTATGTAAGAGTTAATAATAATAATAATAATAATACAGGATGCTAAATACGCGCCTTTCCCCAAATCAATCAGGCTCAAAGCGCGGCGATCTATACCAACATACACGCTCACCTGTCTCATCCACCCTCACACACACCAAATACACACCAATCACTCAAACAGGTGGTGTAAAGGCAGGGAGATCGCTATTGGAAGATGGAAAGAAATTCGATTTTTTATTTTTGAAATTTGTATATTGACTGCGTCCTGTACAATTATTGAAGGGAGGGAGGAAACCGGAGCGCCCGGAGAAAACCCTCGGTGACCTCAATAGTCTCGTACCTAAGTCACATACGTTCGCCCCGTGCGGGAATCGAACCTGCGACCTTCGGCATAGGAAACCGGCGACTTATCCACTGCGCCACGAGGCCACCCCAAAAATAGTTGATTTGCTGTCTTTTCATTCAGTAGACAATATATTATTGTTATTGTTTTGCAGTTAGATGCTAATGTCTTTTTTATGTTTATGTTGTATTAATATAGTGCCGTTCTTGCTGTTTTATGCATATATTGTGTATCCCTATCCTCATTTATCCCTTGTCTGGCTCTACGGCCCACCCCTGGGCTAGGAGCCTAATTTAATAATATTGACTGTTGTATTGTTTGTTGAATAAAAGGACAAAGTTCCAAAGTTCCAAATTTGCAAATACCTAAAAATTCTGTTTGGGAGGATGGGGTGGGGAAAGGAGAGGGGGCAGGAGGGGTGTGTGTGTGTGTGTGAATACTTAGACTCACATTGCTATGCATGCCAGTCAATCAAACAAATACATTAAAAGACCAGTAGTGGTCTAAGGAACAAAAGAGCTGCTTACAGACAGACACACTCTAGGGACAAAAAACTAAAACAACAGTGCACAAATCTCTTATAGCTTATGCAGTCTGACTGTGAAATTCATTTTCCTACAAAACAACGTTCTAAATGACATGTAATAATTATTGCACAACAACCAAATCTCAGCACTGTTGAGTCAAGCTCAAAGATCTGTAGAAAACACCCTGAGTGGGTAAATCACACATAATTAACCCTGTGTACATTATCATCAAATACTATTGTCGCAAAACCATACTGAAACTCAGAATTGCTTGCAACCTTTCATTTGGTGCAAAACATTTATGTTTTTAAGTACTGAGAATAAATTTGCTGTAGATCTTTAGCCTTTACTATTTAGTTTCAACAAAATAAACAGCCTGTATGACTATAGGGCTCATTAGGGGTAATAACAATTTAAATTTACAAGAAAAAATAACATACTAACACAAAATAAACTGCCTTACTGTGTTTGCAACAAATTTAATAAGAGGAAAAAAAATGACAATAACTTTTTGTTTATCTCTGTGTGCAAGCTTGCATTTTACTGCTCATTACCCATTGAAGCCATTAGCGGACATTTCAAAACATACTTATTTGGAACACATGTTTTGGCCTAGTTATGTCAAAATACAAAATCAACATGGAGCTTCCTTCGCAAAATAAACTGAAACCAGTACGTACAAATAACTCCACTTTACATCTTTCAAATTCAAAGATAAAGCTCACTGCATTGTCAGAGAATAATAGACAAATAAAACAAATTCTAACCAAATCAGCAAAAATCTTAAAACTAATGATAGGATTATTTAAAAAAAAAAAAACAAAAAAAAAAAACAAACAGATTTAAGCCATACACAAAAATCCAACATAATTTGTTATGACATGATGCAACAAGACTCAAACAGGAATCAAAACAAGCATTGTTGGTAAATCTATTTGTTCATCTGGCACTGAATAATCAATGGTCAAACACAAACAGAAAAAAAGAACAATTAACACATTAAAACAGATAGTACTTATATTGCTTTCTACGACCCAAGTGTAGCATTTGCATGTAAATGTACGTAAAACAAAAACAACCGAAACAAAAACTGAGCAGTCTAACTAAAGCTATGTTACTTAAAAACAACTGAATATTTTATAATAAATTACCACTAATAAAAGGCAAACATCATTTTCATAATATTCCACTGCATTGCACCAAACACTCAAGTCTAAATGTTCCTCTTCAAATTTTCATTTATATCTGCAAATCATTATTCATTCAACATAGATAAGTTCTCAGTTTTTTCAGTGAATAAAATCTTGATCAATATATTCTGAGCAGCTCTGGCTTCAGAGACTACATGTCAATGACTAAGACTTAGCTGCCATGGACCAAAAGGACAGCGGTGAGATATGATTTATCACAGATCCCAAACAACCAGTCAGCTAGTTTTGTATGGATCCTCAGGCATGGGCAAAGGTTGCATTGAAGGTAATCCTAAGAAGTAAATTTCCCATCAGCATAACAGTCACTTTATATTTATCTGGATCGGAGATTATCAAATGTGTACAAGTTTAAAACCATTATTCTGAAACATATTCCTTTACTGGCATGATCTCTTTCCTATATTCTTGTGGAAACTGCCACTGCATATATTACCAAGAACACTGTAGGCTGCCAGTGTTGTTCTATCTCTAAATTTGTATCACTTTCCAGTAAGGTCTCAAGTCCATATTTTGCTCAAGGACTCAAAACAGCGCATAACACAGATCAGTTCAGCTTGAACAAATCAGTTTCTGGGTTGTATCAAGTTTCAGTTCCCTGAACTGACGGCCCACTTTCTACAATAGAAATTTTTTTTTCCTAATGTGATGTAGTACACCAAGTATCCTTTTCCAGCTCCATGAAGTGATCATGAAGTATCACGAGCATAAGAAAGCTAACACTGCATGTTTCTCTCTTAAGTTCTCTTCCAGAAAGGAGGAGTGCAGCTGATTCATCCTCACACACGTAACAGAAATATATGGTACCTACACTGTATACCATATGTCAGACAAACCGTGAGAATGCTCTTCCATACAACTGCTGTTTGTTTTAAGGTTGGCAGCCTTGGTCAAACGTCTGTCCAAAAAGAGTTAATACAAATTTCTGGGATGCCCTTTGTGTAAGGCAGTGTGGAAGTATGTCATACCTCTGCCCCTAAATCCTGTACTCCAGTCTCTGCAATGGGCACAAAGTAATCAGACACATGGACCAGAAGAATTGTTTTGCCTTCCACGGGAGACCGT
This sequence comes from Oncomelania hupensis, assembly GCA_036898135.1. Taxonomy (NCBI): domain Eukaryota; kingdom Metazoa; phylum Mollusca; class Gastropoda; order Littorinimorpha; family Pomatiopsidae; genus Oncomelania; species Oncomelania hupensis. The sequence continues at coordinate 64,007,496 of CM072513.1, read as the reverse complement.
CTCAGAGAGTATTTGTTGTTGGGGGTCCAGCGATGGACAACAGTTCCCTCCATACCTTGTTTCGGCACCCACATACCCCAACCTGTCTTCCCACCATTCACACGCCACTCTTCTTTGGGCCACTGCATCTCTAACAATCTTCCAGACTCGTACACCTGACCTGGGTCAATTATCTGCAACACAATTGTTAAAATGTGTACATATTTTTACAGAGCAGATCAAGAAATCAAAACAACAACAAAAACACAAATAATCCACACACACACACACAGAGATTCGCAAATATATAAAAACCACACATGCAAATACATACAATCATAAATAGAAGAACAAACATACAATGTTTAAAAGCATGATGCACTAACCCTAACTCTCTGTGGAGGAGGTGGAGTGGGATCTGATATGAGATTGGCAAGAGAGGCCAATGCGCTGGGTTTGCTGGCAGACGAGGCAGTGGATACCAGACTGCCACGGTTACCCAGGCTCTGGAGGGGAATGTCAATCCCAAGACCCCCAGCTGGGTTGTTGGCACTTCCTGGTGCAAAGCATGCTTGGCCTGAAAACAACACAAATGCATGATGTAAAACATGTTTCAAAGAGCTATAAACAAAATAAGGGTACCAAACAAAGACAAAAACAAAAACTAAAAAAACACCAACAAACAAACACCATAAACCTTGAGGCAAGCCCCAGTCAGACCGACCGATTTGCATACGATTTACTCAGTCACACGCTGCAATAATTTGTACAATAAGCTTACAATAAAATCACATGCGGTTCCATTGCAGATTCAGAGGATAGAACATGTTCTAATTTCTGCGATGAAATCATAAGTTCGGACCGATCAAAACTTGCTCTGCGTCTTTGACATTGCGACTGAAAAAACGACCCTACCAACCATCATCTCCTTTGTCGAATTTCCTCCTCATCTGCTACTAAAACAGCTAAATATGGCAAACAATCTTCTCTCTCACTATATTCCGAACTGCTCGAACTCAAATTGGCTATAGCTTTCACAACATGTACTTATCAACAAGGGAGAGCACTACAGGAACAAGGAAAGAAGCCTATGAGCGCAACACAGCAAAAACCAACTTCTGCTTCTGTTGTATGGAATTAATTTCAGTGTGTGATCGGCTGCTTCATGCGATCAGTCCTGAGATTAAATCATATGGAACAAATTGTATGATTTAATCGGTAGGTCTGACTGACTTAAGGCGGACAGAAAGTGTATTCTGAGAATAGTCGTAATCTGAAAGTTTGTTCTTTTCTATCTGCTTGTCCTACGTCAAGGAGTAGCATGTCTTCGTGTGTTTTGGATGTGACGTGCTTTTCTACAGCATGCATTCCACCATGGCTTATTTTAATGTCCATGTAGCAAATGCTACAAAACACGTGCTGGGCACTGACTTTTGAAGAAGTGAGGCACGGATGTGTTTCACTGTATTTCGTTCGGTATTTCTGACAAGCATGACGCATTTTGGACTTGGGCGGTTCATTCGTTGTACTCGCTCTAGCAGGTCGCTTCGACATGTTGAAATGAAAATGGTAAAAATCTGCACACTCTGGTCTAAAACCATGAAGAACTAAGATGGCGGTTAAGCGTTTCCGGTAATTTTGTACTGCGCTTTCCGATTGGCTAACACAGACGCAGTGTGCGTGCGTGCGGCAGATACAAAATGGTCACACGGCGACTTGCTGTTGCTGTGCGAGTTTTACACAGCCACTTTCTTGTCAAAAAGTGGTACGCTAGACAAAATTTGACCGGGCGTTGCAAATCGAGACCGGGCGTAACAGCGTAGCCAAGTCAACTCTAGCGTTGCAAACTACGCCCAAAGCGTAGCACTTGGCAGCTCTGCGTCAAAGTCCCTGAACATTTTCAATAAATGTAACCCATTACAACCTTGTACACTGGTGGATGATACACAGCTGACACATTGTAGTTTAATAACAGTTTATAAGTAGTAGTAGTACAATAACATCACCAAGTATGACACTGATATAATATCTGATTTCTTAAGAACTTTGGGCTCAAGGTGCCTAGTCACATGATTGATTTCACTGATTGCTTGACAGACCTAATCACATCAGACTTACTGAGAGCGGAGGCAGCAGCCTGGTGCCCCACAGCATACGGATCAATGTCCAGAGATGAACTGCCTCCAGCACAGGTTGCATCACAACGCTGCCTCATCCTGAAACACAGCCTCCACATCAAATCTTTGGTCAACTACTCATCCTGTACAAATGTCCCAATGGACATTAATTATAAACTAGTGCAGTTTAGAAAAGTGATATTCTACCTGTGTTATATTTTCCATGATCCACGGTAGCGGTGTAATTTTTTCCCCTTCTGTGCTTTTTAAAAAAGTCATTATTGTTTCAAGTCATATCATCAAATATTATGTTTAGATGTGGGTTCAAACAATATTACACAACCATTTTGCCCATTTACATGTGTCAACTAAATCAGTTATCAAAGTCATAGCTATTCCTACCTTTATGTTAAATGTCTTCGCCATTGCAGAGTAAAAAATCTAATTTATTGTTTATTCTTATAAACACTGCACAATGCTAGCAGTCACACCTTATGTTAAAAAAACAATTCACTTAAAAATTCCCACAGAAGTTACGTTTTAACCTCTATAGCAACCTCTGTCAATAGCAAAAAAAACAAAAGGACACTATGTTAAGTTTTTAGGGAAAAAAAAATCTTTATGTATGCACACTATTATGCAGATGAACGAAATCGGCAAAAAATTAAACAGCTGTAAAGCAAATAAGGTTGGAAAAAAGCTACCCACCTGTGCCACATTGACTGGAAGAAGTTCTTGATGCTGTTGAGACCAAACTCACTGCCAACGATAGGCAGAGCAGTGAGCTGTTCATGCGTAGAAGAATAAGATGTTGTGAGTGGTGATACATAGATAGGGTAACCAATAGGTTGATCACAGGAAGAGTTTATCATGTTTCTCAATGCCTGCTTGGCATTTTGGATGCTACCACGCTCTGGGTTACGGTTTCGTAGGTAAATGAGCTCCTGCTGCTGCCCTGCCCAGAGGCCTCGCACACACTCTCTATTCACTTTCACCACCCGGAAGCTGAGATAGCGCTTGTTTAACATGATGATCTTATACTCATCTGACCCCTCGTCAAACACATGTCTGAAAGCAAAAAAATATTTTACTCTAATGTTCAAACTAAATTCATCAAAATAATATTTCACTCTAATGTCCACACTAAATTTTAGTCATTGACTGGTTGACTCTGAAGCCAGAACTGCTCAAAATATATTGGTCAAGATTTTATTCAATGAAAAGACTAAGAACTTATATATGTTGAATGAATAATGATCTGCAGATATAATTGAAAATTTGAAGAGGAACATGTAGACTAGAGTGTTTGTTGCACATGCAGTGGTATGTTATGAAATCCATAAATTTCTCAAACACGGCATAAACGCAATAAAACCGTATTCAACTTGTTCACATGATCATCTGTACACTGTTCAAATGTACACAATGTGAGTTTATAAAGGTCACAAATACAGATTTTATTCTACAAAGGGACTTACAAGGACAAAAGATCAAAATTAAAGGGCAACCGCCTCTGAAAACTGCTTCATGGATCTACTGGCCACATTATGTACACTACATAGCTCACTATGTAAACTTCTGCACTTGACATCCTTATTAACAAACAAATCTGGTTCTAACCTGAGTGCCAGAAGAGAAGGAACATTAGAAAGGACAGCATTTCTCCAGGCAGGGTCTGCTTCATGGGATATGACCATACTGCGTTCATACAGGGTGATGGCATCATACAGTGCATTGTTGTCATCATAATCATCTGGCGATGTGAAGTGATCCTAAAAATGTAGAGAAACAGGAGAGAAACAAGATGGCAAGGCATTCAAATGTATTTCCAGACACTTGCCCTCATGGCTGAAAATCAGCATCTTTGAAAGGGTTAATTTTTCGTGGTCATGTTTGAAAAAAACGCAAAATAAAAACAAAATTTAAAAAATAAATTGAATGATGGGCCACTATCTGAACTATCTGTAAGCAAAAAGAAATTTCAAAATCGATTCAGCCAATTTTGAAATAAAGCGCTTCAGGCTAGAGATTTTGCCAGCTGTTGGAGCTTACAAGTTACAGCAAAGCATTTGGCAGATAGGCCCTTATCGTAAACCCTTTTTCAAATGCGTAACAAAAAGGAACAGCATGACAAATGTACTGTCTTCTTGGCAAAACATTCAGCATGCCAATAAGTCCTGTCAAAATTCTACCGGAGCTCAATACCAGCAGGTTGATTTATTTCAGTATTTAACCATTTTAAAACTGGATTTTCCCAGCTGTGACCAGTTATTGCAGTCCCTGATGCAAATTACTGATTAGATAAGCAGCAAGAAACAAAACTTAGAATTGCATTCACATCCCTCCCTCTCCCATCACAGCACCCACACATTCTCTCTCACTCTCTCATGAGTCACCAAATAAGTGTCATAAAAGTCCCCAAAGCAATTTTACAAGATTTTTTTTTCCTTCATTCTAAAGAAGAATCACCATACCTGATGCAGTTTTAGGCACATGCGGATAGCTGGAGCTACTACTCTCCTCATCATCTCCATGTCGGCAAAGACCCACTCATCTCGTGGAGAGGTGATGCGGAAGTCACCTTTGAACAGTGCATGCAGCCCAAACAGGAAAAAATCCACCCTAGAAACATAGAAACTCATTCATTTTTATAATAGAACACAAAGGAAAAGGATGGTTCAACTATACATTTACGTAGATAGCAATACCACAATAAAAATAAACGGAAGAAGTAGATCGGAGAAAGTAAAGTTGTCAATCAGTGCCTTAAATTTTAAGAGTATAACCCTATAACCTGGATATTATTTTGAAAACATATTTGCAACAACAATTAAAATCTGTAATCTAGCCAAGAATATCAGTGACATTACTACAAGAAAGCAGAAGTACAGTTTATCAGTAAATTCAATAATGGTATTGGATGCAGTCTGTCTAAAATTACAAAAATACAATTAGATGTCCTTTTCCATCTTCTAATATGGCCCAGTCAGACCTACAGATTAAATCATATGTTCCAAGCGATTTAATCTCAAGACTGATCGCACGAAGAAACCGGTCTGCTGCTAAAATTAATTCCATACATCAGAGATGGAAGTTGGTTTTTGCTGCAGCTCGCTCTTTGCTTTGCTTGTTCCTGAAGTGCTCTCCTTTGTTGCTACGTACATGTTGTGAAAGCTATGGCCAACATATGAGTTCGAGTTTGAGCAGTTCGGAGGATAGTGAGAGAGAAGATTGTCATATTTAGTTGTTTTAGTAGCAGATGAGGAGGAAATTCGACAGAAGAGAAGATATTAATTCAGAAAGGGGTTTCTTTCCATGATCCTGTAGTGCTCTCCCTTGTTGCTATGTAGGGCACTTTGTTAAAGTTATGAATGAATTTTAGCGTGTGACCGATTACTTCATGCAGTTCGGAGAATGAGAGAGAAGATTGTTTGCCATATTTAGAAGTTTTAGTAGCAGATGAGGAGGAAACTTTTATCGATGGGAGGAGGAAGACACTCGGGACTTATTCTGCTCATTGATCCAATGACAACCTTTGTGTTGTAGTGTCAGCCATTTTCTTCAGTCGCAATGTAAAGAGCTCCACAGCACGTTCTGATTGGTCCGGACTTATAATTTCATCGCAGGAATGAGAACACGTTCTATCCTCTGAATCTACGATGGATTTGCATGAGATTTTATCGTAAGCTTGATGAACAACTTATTGCAGCATGTAACCAGGTCAATCTTACAGGCATGCCTACCCTCAATTTGAAGTTTCAGTAGTAGCTTTTTCAAATTTCAGTATTACTCTTACGATTTTTGTATTTACTTTTACTACCTATTGTTTTTGCACTCATCCTTTTTGATATTATGCAAAGAATCATAGATTGATTTGCTGCCACAATCTTCTTTTTCTTCTTCAAAGCCTCGTAATTCTTGATATGCTGTGGGCCTTCCACGTGCTGCTTGATGTCATTCATACCACCGGAGGAGATGCCAAACGGGTTGGCATAAATCATACTTTTGAGTCAGTGCTGCCACGAATAATGAAAGGACACTTTTCCGAATACGAGGCAATATATGTCTGCCCCTTGCGTCGTTTCTTTGAAGAGTCAGATTCACAATCACTTTGCTTAGCCATTTGTTTGGAGGCCGTGTTTTAAATTCTGTCTCACGAGCACCGATCTTCACTGCGACTGCGCAAAAACTGGTTCGGCAAACTTTGGTGCCTCTACCGGAAACTTCGATGCCACGTGTCTCTACTGCGACTGCACATTGCGGCATTAAAAAGGGTTCGGCTGTCTGGAAAAATGTCACGTGGTGCATTACCACAGGCCAACGAGTTCGATTTTTTTTCCCCCAATGTTGGTTTTACTTATTTCCGGACTGTGAAACAAGTATCGTATTTTCCATAGCGCTTGCCGAGTTTTTTAAATTTCCGGAAAAAATAAGGAAATTCCATACGGGTAGGCATGCCTAATCTTATGAGAGTCGGTAGGTCTGACTGGGGCTATAGTGACTTGCCTTTACACCACATGTCTGAGTGATGAATGTTGTGTTTGTTGTGAATGAAAGAGTATTTGTAACATGTGAGCATGCATGTTAAAGTTGGATACAGATTGCTACCCTTAGTCTGATTTAGGAATAAGGCACGTAGTGTGTCCAGTATTATTATTAAATTCATTAAATAGTAAATTACAAGTACGAAAAAAACATATATGTGTGCTTTCAATGAATGCATACCCTGTAGAGTTGTTAGAAGCAGCCCCAAGAGCCCTACGTCCCAGAAGACTGAGGGCAAAACATAATGACACCAAAATGGACCCCTTTTCACTGTCCACCATCTGTCAAAAACACAGGCACTCAATAAACTTTCCTGTTACACGCTAATGCATACATAGTAAGGATAATGTTGTCTTTACAAACTAACACAATTTTGTTGATAATTATGGGTAGCTTCGCAAAGCTTAAATGAGGATTAAATATGACATTTTACTTTGGGAAGAATGAAAGAAAAATTACAGCAATTTTAAACTGTTTACCACTATACAGACCCTGTCCTGCCTGGAGGCGCAGTACTGAATCCACTGCAAGTACATGTTGCAGAAGGACTGCCGTGAGATGCCTGACAGACGGTGGTCATAATCCTCATCAACGTGACTGCTGAAAGTGGGGTCCAGGTCAATGTAACTGTCCGCTGATGTGGCTTCCAGTGCCTGACGCACATTGGGATTTTCTATCCACTGTTCCAGACGAGGCGAGCGAACTGTGTAGTAGATGATGCTCTGAAACATGATGAAATAACAAACATATTAAACGATGGAGACAGATTAATATTAAGATTAACAATACTAGCAGAATAAATATGACTAATCAAGTGAATGAGAATTTTTTTTTTTCAACCAAATGCACAACAACATTTATTACATTTGAAATATGATAACTCTTTCAAATAGAATAGATCAGGTTCATCCTTACTAATGTAACATATCCAGTATTGGCTTGCTTAGAAAATGTCTTGAGAATGTAAAGAGATTTCCTTATTCCCATCATAGAACACTTGGATCTGTTGATTACTTTGCCCACATCAATGGATCTGGCAATACAACTGTATAAGTGTGCACAGCACAAGAGTAGCATTCTCCACCAGCGTCAATGTCATAAAGTCAAGGACAATAGAGTCGGGATAAAGTCTAAAAAGATCTTACTTAATCAGTTTTAAAACTGTTGAAATAAAAATGCGCAACTAGAAGGGCAAAGCCCATATGACTCACATGTTCCTTATGGCCCTTGCAATATTCAACATGAAAATGAACGCCCAGAAAAACCCCAAAATGAAACGGTGGCATTAAAATTCAAATACTGACTTTGATCTGTCTATGCTCTTGACCTTGAGATGACCTTGATCTCCTACTCCAAATACACTCATGTACTGTCAAATAAACTACAGCAAAAGTTGCCCAAAAACTGACCTTGGGATTACCAAGACCTTCAGTAACCTTCACCTTGGGATGACCAAGACATTCAGTAACCTTGACCTTGGGAGGACCTTGACAAGACCAACGCAAAAACTAAATATTATCCCCACTTTGTGGAAATGTTTCTGTCTTTCTTATTTGTTCTTTCTTGTTCCTAATCTGTTATATCAATCTACTATCTTCTTCGCTAGACCAGTAACCTAAATTTTTTTTGAAAACTTTCCCAAAACTCCTCATTTGTGCATAGGGTCTTTTGGGTTAGCTTGGGGATATTGGACACTTTCTGCCAAATGGTCACTAGGGCTTTCTATGGTAGTATTATTTAGCAATGTTGGCATTTTATATGTACGTGTTTTGTGAGTATTTTACAATGATGTTTATATTCTATTTTGTTTTTGTTAACAGGGGTTTGACAAATTAAAGCTTTTATTGTAAGGTAACTGGTTGATGAAGTGCCTTCAGTGTTACCATTAGGGTAGTTTCAGCAAATCTTTTAAACGTATCAGGGTTGAGCCCTCTTTTAACCAAGTTGTGGTCCTGATTCGGCTCTTTGCAGACCTCTGGACTGTATAAACAATTACTAACGCAAAAACGGAACATATATGAAAGATCAATCTATAATCTCTAACTACGACAAGTGTGGACTTTATATCTTTTATAGTTTAGGATCAAGGTCACTTCAAAGTACCTATACTGACTTTAAACAGCTCCATTGACCTTGACCTTGGAGTGAGATTGACCAAATGTGCAAAGGATATGTGTCATTGATATCTATCATGCATCAAATAATCATAAATTCAATATTAATAACTTAGAAAAAAGTTAAATTTTATGAAAAGTTGTCATATTTTTACTAACATTTAGTGATCCTGTGACCTTGACCTTGAAGTGAAGTAATTCATTCACTGATCATTTATGAGGACTCGTGTAAATAAACCATCTTACCAAGTTTGGTTGTGATAGTTGAAATAGGTTCTGAGATATTAATCCACTTGCAAATTTTGCATGTCCAGATGGCGGATGACGGACAGACAGATGGATGAACGGACACTTTTTGTTTTCAATGTAATTTTTGGACTATTTAGGAAACAGATTTGCAAAAATATGGAATTTTTTATTTTTGGTGGTGGGGGGAGAGGGGAAGGAAAAGGGAGGAATACATAGCATAGCATCCCATTACTATGTATGTGAGTCAAAAAGAAATAATGAATAAACCCTGTGCCTGCAACAATCTCACCTTGATGTAGTATGTAATAAGAGCCTTCCTGAGCTCAAACACCTGCAGCATGGAAGCAGCAGAATTGTCTGAGATTGAGTAGCCCTCTAGCACATATTTAGCCACCACAACCTCCCAGGCCAGCCAGCGCTGATTGAATGCTGCGTTCAGTGACAGCAGGTGTGGAATGTGTCCTGGCTCACAGCAACAAAATCCTGTTGGGAGGAAAACATTTGCACTTAGAAAAAACATTTAAAGTAAAACCTGCATAAAAAAAACATTAACATACATATCACCAGCATGTTAGCATCAGCCAAAAGTTAAACCTGCAGCAGATGTGTACAAACTGTTTTCTTAAACCAATCAAAAATTTTGAGTATAATATAAAAGAACACTACAGACATTTTGAAGACACTGCCTACCTTCGTTATCTTCGATGCCTTCTGTAATGGCCTCCACTTCTCGCTGTTGGCAATACGTCCCTGAAAATAAAAGCAGTCATCAACAATTGGCAATATGTCCCTGAAAATAAAAGCAGTCGTCAACAATCTGATATAGAAAAAACTTTGTCATGATAGTAATACATCCTCTAATGCACATAAAACTTGCAACAACTGTCAGATATCTAAAAACATATGTAAAGGCAACTCTGCTTTCTTCAAATGAAAGACCTTTTGCACATTTCGGCAGCCACGCATGCGCACACACAGCATTTTCTCACATTCAGAGGAAACGGAAAGGGGAGAGGGGAAGGTGAGGAGGTGGGTGGCGGTGGGGAGAGGAAGGATTTGTAAACAAACCACCGATTGTGAATAACAAAGAGACAAAATGAGAAATCATTACTTCTGTTGCAAGTATAATGCTCAAGGCAACAGGATAAAGAAAAAGGAAAGGGAGGATTCTGCTCTTTTCATCAGATTCCTCTGTAAAATAACAAGTGACATACAAACAAAAATTGTTGCTGAAAGCACTGCAGCGTGAAAATTGTGTGTCAGAAGTTGAAGAAATGCAAGACATGTGATAATATTTTTTTTCTTCCTATTATAACAGCAAAACGCAGCTAAGGTTAGTCATATATATGTAGTTCTATTTGCAAAAAATTTTTAAATACAACTTTTCCAACTTTTTTCATAAACACGCTTCATTCTGGTTTAGAAATAATGTCAAATTACTTATTACAAAAAATATGTGTTTTGTACATTTACTTTTGAGTGAATAATATTGTACTATTTCTTTACTTTTTATAGGTTGGGAGGGGGTTATGGTGGGGGTGTAATGGGGGAGGGAAGGGGGCACATTATTATTATTCTCTCAGATTTTAATTGATAATTATAGTAATGTTTTATATCTATATCTATACAGATATAGATATATAGATATATTTGATGATTGCAGGTACTCATTGCTTATACGCATGATGGAGTTTTGTGCTACATTTCCAACGTGTACAGTGGTGCATAAATCATCCCAGTGCTGCCTGACAATTAAAGGATTTGATGTTAAGACAAAAGTGGAGAAGAGAGGAGTTACTCTGAAACTGCCACCCTTTTTGAATCCAGGACAAAAACAGTTCAGCTCAGTAGAGGTACTATAATTTTGGTTGCTTTATACAAAACAAGTGTAACCCTGAAGTGTTCTTGAATCATTCCACAACATAAATAAATAAATAATTAAATAAAATGCATACATACACACACACGCACGCTCATACAAAATTAAGATTTTGATTTTTGTTGTTGTTGCAGATTTAATGTTAACTCTTTTGTGATGGAAGCGGTCCTTGCATTGATGAGACAATAATGAACAAATGCAAACACAAAACCAATTCCAAGTACCGGTAATATACTGTTAAATACTATTGACTTTTGGAGATCAACTTTTCAGCGCATCTTTAAAGTGCTATCATTTTTTAAATGTTTTGATACTGGTGATGCAAACTGCCGAAGTGAGGATCCATGTGGAGCGACTAATTGGTTGAATTAAATGCTTCCACATCTTTGATGGCATTGTGCACATTTGTGCATATCCCGACACACTTTCAGGCACTTATTGCCTCAAAGGCAACACATGGTGAAAGTAACATTGGATGAAGCTGAGTAAGCTACATTGTGGGCACTGCTTGTCTACGACCAACAGCCTGCAATATAACATTGTTTTATCACTGTTTTACACTTCATGAAATACATGGGTGATCCTTTGGATAAATAAAGTTTTGATTCATGTTTGAGGGCCTTTCATCTTTTTTTTTATTTACTCGTTGAAACATTTTCCTCTTTTTAAAAAAATATTTTTGTTTTGTTTTGATTGGAGGGGGGTGAGGAGGTGGAGGTGAGGTGGGGGGGGGGGAAGGGTCAATAAAATGTTTTGCTTAAAGCAAATTTGAATGGCCATAACTGGTCTGATTTTTCTTATTCCAAATATGATCAGAGTCCATAAGGATGATAAAAGATGAAAATATATAGAACTTTCATTCAAAAACACATAATGTACAGTTAAACAAAAAATTATACAGAAAAAAGTGGAGTCATTTTTTTAAAATTATTATTTATTATTCAGCAACCAAAATTTATTACCAACAGATATTTTCAATAACAATCATTGAGAACATATGTTTGTAGGTGTTTGCAGACCCACATTTGTATGGAAAGCTTCTAGACTCAAAACTGGTGAGAGCGCAATAAATATATTTGCTGTGAGTGTAAGAAATATTTCTTATTTGCATAGTAAATACATTTAATTCGGCCATACTAAATAGGTGTATTAAAACCTGGATCCAAAAATTAAAGACTTAAAGGGTTAATGACAAGAGCCTGACTGTTGGTATAAAGTCTGTCATCATCAAATAAAATATAGATAAATAACATTAAGGTAAATGTGCATGAACATTCTCTAACTGAGTAACAAAGTTGAACTGTAAGGGTGAAAAAATAAAGCTGAGGAAGAACGACAACTCTTGTAGAAAGTAGCTGGCAAAATGATGAAGCAACTGGAGTTAGCACTGAGTGTGTATTCCCAGTCATGTTTTAATTCTCATAACGTAACACCCATATTTTCAGTGAGCGCATTCTTAATCACTGAAGAAAATCCAAAATCATTAATTGCGTGAGCACTAAATATTTACTGTGAGCAGAAAAAAAAAGAAAGCATTTACTGCGCGCATTAGAATTATTTCTTAAGCGCAGGAAATATTCATAGAGCACGCACCTGTTTTGAGCCTAATGGCTTTCCATATATCTGTTGCATGCATAGCGACACAAAAATTATTGGATGATTTAGAACTGTCTTTGAATTAATACTACTACAAATTTATTTTGTACAGTGCAGACTTTACAATCTACGAGCTTGTTCACAGCACTTGCATATACACATAGGATGAATTTCTTTTATTGAATGCGCCAACTTTACTCTTCTGTCAAGGTTGATGTTCTGATCATCATGATACTGAGGATCAAAGTTAATGTAGTTCATGGTCTTTCTTGGTGCCTTTACTTGTCCGATCTCATGCCTGCAAACCAATTTAAGTTAATTAGCACTTTTTGTAGAGTTTTGTCACTGCTTTAGGGATACGGCAGTGTGATGAGACTATTTAGCAATTTCACATTAAACAAAATTAAGGTTGAAATCTGTACTCTTAAAAAAAAATATTTTCAATACATCTTCAATAACCAAACATCAAAACTAGAATTTTGTTTCACTCTGTCCACAATAAAAACTACACAAGCACCATATCTTCAATTTTCAATTCATCTTCAATTCTTCTCAATTCATCTACCTGAATACAATTCCTACCTGCACCACAATTGGTGTTCATTCAAATGAACAAACATACAAATATATATGAAGAATTATAATGACACATACAAGTAGACAAACTATATAACCAGTGAACCAGAACTTACTGTTGTATGATGTACTGCCATTACTCTTTCTTTTTTGTTGTTCGGTCCTGATTTGGCTTGGAAGAGTCTGCTGGACCTAAAGCAACAATCAATCAATCAATTTTTGTTGTTGTTGCATATAGCATCCAGTATTATTATTATCTATAACATTATCTGTAACAAGATCTGGCAGAGTGGGGAGTTGCCTACACCATGGACCCAGTCGCTTGTCATCACTCTTCCCAAAAAAAGGTAACCTTCAGGAGTGTGAAAATTACCGCACCATCAGCCTCATCAGCCATCCCAGCAAAGTCCTCCTAAAAATAATACTCAACAGGTTGAAACCAAAAGCTGAACAAATCATAGCTGAAGAACAAGCAGGATTCAGGGCAGGGCGAAGTACCACTGAACAGATTTTCAACTTCAGAATAATCTGCGAGAAATACCTACTGCACCAACAACATCTCGATCATGTGTTCATAGACTTCAAGAATGTGATTGACCAAGTCTGGCATGCAGCTCTGTGGGCAACCAGGAGAATTTACAGCATCAGCCCTAAAATTATTGAAGTCATCAAAAGCCTGTATGACAAAGCTACGAGTGCAGTCCTCCACAACAGCGCCATTAGAAACTGGTTCAGAACAACAATTGGTGTGCGTCAAGGATGCCTACTCTCTCCAACACTCTTCAACATCTTCTTAGAGTGCATCATGTCAGATGACCTTGCAGATCATGAAGGCACAGTCAGCATAGGGGGTGAAGCAATCTCCAACCTCCGTTTTGTGGATGACATTGATGGATTGGCTGGAGAGGAACAAGAACTTGAACAGCTGGTACAGAGCCTATGGAATGGAAATAAGTGCAGAGAAGACCAAAATGATGACCAACAACACCAATGGCATCAACAGGGACATCAAAGTCCAAGGCCAATCCCTCTACACAGAACATAGCTTCAAATATTTAGGATCCATTGTATCAGACAATGGGTCCCAACAGGAAGTCCTCTCCAGAATCGCTCAAACAATTGCTATCCTGACAAGGTTGAAGCCCATTTGGAAAGACAGGACCATCAGTCTACATTCCAAGGTAAGGCTGCTGCGCTTTCTTGTCATCTCCATCTTCTAATATGCTTGTGAAACATGGACCCTCACAGCAGGTCTACAACAAATACAAAGCATGGAGATGAGATGCTACAGAAGACTTCTAGGAATTTTGTATACCCAGCACATTACCGACAACGAAGTCCGACAGACCACCACACCAGCCATTGGACAATATGATGACATGCTCACAGTGGTGAAGAAATGGAAACTACGATGGTATGGCCACATCACCAGAGCATCAGGCCTTGCAAAGACCATCCTGCAAGGCACGGTGCAAAGAGGCAGAAGAAGAGAGAGACAGAAAAAGAGGTGGGAGGACAACATTCGAGAATGGACTGGCTTGACACTAAGCGAAGCCATGAGGGTTGCTGAGAACAGAGAAAAATGGAGTACACTGGTTAAACAATCATTTGTGGTGCCCCTATGACCTTTTGGGTTATGGGATAGGATAGGATAGGATAGGATTATTTTTATTTTGTTGTTGTTGCAGTATAATGTATTAATTACCAGAGGCCTCAACATCTGATACAATAGACAATTTACTTCAAAATGTTTATGTAATCCCATGAGGCTGGAGCTGTCCGTTGCCCGCTGGCTCTTTCCAGCGATAAGGCTGCTCAGTGCATGAGGGAGCCCTCTGGCCTTGACATTTTTAAGGGCAAACAAAACCGCTGCAATGTAATTGCATCCTCCACCTTTCCTAAACATGAATACAATGGATTCAATGGACGCTGTCTTTCGCATGCTAAAATGATAATTCCACTTCACTGTCGATCTGAAAGCTTATAAGCTTCAACCTTTCCATCAATCATTCATGGACTTTTTTTGTGTAGACCAATTCTCTCTATGGTTTTTATTTTTGTACTTCATATTATTCTAATGCAGTTGAGTTTAAAATGTTCAATTCAATTTGAAAAAAAATCCCTTGCAAACATCTTTTCTTTGTCAGTTCGTGCATACCCCTTTTATATTTGCTAACAATGGTTCACTTAAAAAATATTTTCTTCCAATACATCATTTCACTTACCTAGCAGGGCAGTCACAGCAAGTCCGATGTACTTCTCCGGTGGACTTGTCCACAGCAAAATAATTTTTGTACAACTGTTGCTTCATCAAAGCTCATACGACAGCATTCACTATCATACTTCATAGACTATGAATGTTGGACTTTCTACACCGTTGTTCTTTGTGCCAAAAATCCCCATCACGAGCACATGTCCATCATTAAAAAAATAAACTCTTTCACCGACCTGAAAAATCTTACTTCATCCAAAGTTTCATTGATGATGCTCCTCTTGACAACTTCAGAGTCGATTACCTTTCGCTTCACTTCACCCCCGCTTCCGGAGTTTCAAGAACGATAACTCCAGCCACAGTTTGCTTTCAATCACAATTTTTTTTTCATTTGCAGCTCGGGAATGTGCAAAAGGTCTATTCTAAATGAGTAGCTACAACTCATGATCATGATCAAATAAAAACTAAAAATACAGACTCCTACAACATCATGAAACATATGCATTAACAAATTGCTTTCTTGTCCAACACAAACTACTTTACAGGCACACTTGCACCCCAACTTTTCGCTACCCCAATAATACCCTACCTCTAAACTCGAGTCCTCGGAGCTGAAATGTGACGAGTCCGTTGCCAACCTCGATGATATGCACCAGCGCATTGAGATAGTCTGATGCCATGATAAAGCAGTCACCCTGGGTGTACCCACCCCATCGTCCCAGCATAAGGTCACCACAGAGGGAATGCTGTAGCGAGCGGGTCAGGTGCTCGTAGAAAATGGAGTTGAGATTGTTGTCATCAGCACCTTAAAGTATTTTGCTCATTACATTTGAGTATTTCAGTCACCTAATATACTCTTTGAATTCAATGACCAGCATTATTCCAATATTTAAAACTATTCCATATATTGTGGAAACTGTCTCATTCATCATGTGGTTAGATCATCACGGCATGTGCTATCTACATGCCAGCTATTATCATAAATACTTTTACCCTTAATAACTGTGAATACAATTATTATATTAAAAAAATTCATTTAATATTTTCACAAAATGTCACCTTTCTTTCCCACTTTAAATCTCATTATTTAAGAAAATCAATCAGCCAGAGAGAGAAAAAAAGGCAAAGCATGGAAAGAAAGTCAGAGTAAAAGACAACATCAAGCGTGTCAATGAAAAATAATAGGAATGTTTACCAGGGTTTCTCTCCAGCTGTGAGGCCAGACGTGTGTTGCTATGGTCCACTCTCTTGGTGCTGAAACAACACAAAAACATTTTGTAAAATCCAGAGAGGGGAAATGGGTGGATGGATGGAGGGGGAGAGAGAAGGGAGAGAAAAAGGGGGAGAGAGGTACGGTGGGGAGAGGGAAATGGGGAGGGAGGGGGAGAGAGAGAGAGGGAGAGAGAGAAGGAAGAAAAGAGAGAAAAAGGGGAAGAGAAGTGAGAAAGAAGTAAAAGAGGCAGGATAAATGTAAAGGAGAGAATCAGCACTAAATCAATCAAAGGGAACATACACCATTCATGCAAACCAAGTAATGTGCACAGTACACTTTTTTGGTTCTAATAATTTGATATGATTATAGTTTGATCACGATAGTTTATAGGAGGTGGGAAACTTACTTGTAGTCCCTCTCCCAGAATTTGATAGGCCTGACATAAGATGTGATAATGATGGCACTACCCAGGAAAGGATTGAGAGGGCTGGAGAATAACGCAGAGACAGTGGCTTGCAGAAACAACATGGCAGAGTCTGATGCAAGTCAAGGACAAAAGAAGAACAAGACAAAAGTGAATAACCACATGTGTTTCATGAGGAATGGATGCACATAAAGGCTATAAAAATATGTACTGGTTTATTTAATCTATATGAACTGGCATGTATGAAAGATAAGTAAAAGCAAGTCTGATCCAAGTATTAATGACAACCCAGTATCTTTTACAACAGCAGGACTCACAATGCGGTTGTGAGAAGCAAACAACGATGGATGACAAAGGAGTGAGAGTAAGTGCAATGCTCTGTCTTCAAACACAGCATGAATAAACCGAGATAAGGATACGTGGCACACTGAACGGTTGAGCAAAGGCATGAAAGGCAGATCCCCATGTCAGCTGCCAAGGAGCGATGTAAGTGATGATAAACTTCATCTTCAGCATCAAGTCGCAAAACTGTGGATGGAAAAGCAAGATCAGCACACTAAAAATAGTCTTCTTCATTATCAGCAAAGACTATAAACACCTTGAATGTATAATATGAAAGTGAGCCTTAGCCACAGATCAAACTGTACTATTTGTTTATATATTCATACATTTTTAGTGTTTTTATGGGGGGAGGAAGCGGGGGTGGGTGGTTGTAAAATTTGTTTCCAAACGTCACGTTCTAAAGAATGTCTGCCATTAAAGCATCAAGTCGCTTATCACCCTTAGAATATCTATACAGGCGCACACACATAAAACTAGCAAAGCACGGCCACATACATGAAGTCCGCAGAGCATGACCACACACTGACAGCACAGTATAAGACTTTGCTGGGTCTGTTTCTGTGCGACTAATTATATGCATGTTGTATTAAGTTATGCTGAAGGACACAAAATGGTATATAATTGCTAGTATGACATCCCCTGGGAACCCAGTGCTTTCCCCTCCAAAATATGGATTAATATTCTCTTCTTTGATAATAATATCTCGTATAAAAGTTTGAGGAAGAAAAAAAAAGGGCCTCAGACTCACTTTAGGTGTCTGATTAGCTAAGCATTATATAAGCCATTTAAATGCACAACAAAACACCAATGTGTGCTTGAGCCAACTCTATATAAAGTTGATGCATTCTCCTCAAAAGTTTGAATTATTACTATTATTATTATTATTATTATTATTATTATTATTATTATTATTATTGTTGTTTTTATTATCAAATACTCAATTTAACTCCATTGTAGGCACAGAAAAACAACATCAGTACTCTCCTCACCTTAGAGACTAGGATGGACATAAAGAAGTAGTCAATGAGGAAGGTTTCAGAGGCAGTGCGATAGTCGTATTTGAAGAAGAAATAGGTGAAGGTGATGATCATATACTGTCGAGGAGTGTCTGACATTGCAAAGCGCAGCATCTTCATGCCACAAACCACCACAACCAGAGGACCAACACTGCAATAATATAATGAAATACAATAAATTAATAGTAAAACACAGGAAAATCAAAGATTTTTATTGATTTCTTTTGAACAATACAAGCAAAACTTATTAATTTTTACACCTGCAAGTTTCAACAATGTTACATAAATGGCCCCAAAATCACACATTTGTGTGGCATGGATCCTTTTCAAATCACAGTCAGTGGTGCTCCCCTCCTTCACCTCTCCACATAATAAACTACTGTATTAATTTGTTTTATGTGCCCATGAACACCTAAAAATTGCATAGCATAGGAAGTGTGTCTAGGAGGCACAATTGTTTGTTTACATAACAAGGAAGAGACGCATACAATTCAAACTTATCAGTTGGTTTGAGCAACAATTATCCATTATACCATCTTTGCATATGACCACAATCCAATTTCCCAAGTAAATTCTTTCTAACCAAAAAAATCCTGGACTAAGAAGATCCTCAAACCCAAACAATGTGAAAATATTTATTGGAATACAAAATGCTTACAAGTTCTTGAACTTGCAAACAATGGCAGGTGCTGAGGTGGTTACAGCACACATGAAGACAACAGGATAGATGACGTTGCGTTCCACAAACTGCAAAGCCAGGAACAGCTTTTCAAACACCATCACCTTGGCTGGCTCTGTAGAAAAAAAAAGTCCTTTAATAAATGCTTCACAGCAAAATGATGTAAAATCAATTACTACAGGAATGAAAAAAACAAAAGAAACATACTACAGGACCAAAAAGAAATTTAAAAAAAATGCAGACAACTATCAAAAAACATAACAATTTCTTCCAGTGTACCTTTGACCTCAAAGTAGTCCCATTCCCTGTTTTTAAGGATCGGGTGTGCAAAGCAAAGCCAAGGTGTCTCTTTGCGTAGCTGAGGAATGATGTAGTGAATGATGAACCCAACAGAAGCCGCTAACAGGTACAAAACATCACTCAGGACAGGCTGAAAACAAACATACATTTAAAAAAATGTTATTTTGGGATGAATGTTTGCTGCACTTATATCAGTTAAAAATGTACACACACACACACGAATCGTTATTATTTTTTGTACACACAACACCAGACTTTTTTGTTGTTTTGAAAAGTAAATTACTTCAATGCATAGTCTCCCAAAATGTGGCACGATGGTATTGCAGCAAAAAACCCATTACAATTTCTTACACATAATCCTGGCACCGAGAGGTTCCTCATTCAACACTGAGATAGCCTATCTGAAATGTGTTACTGAAAATATTCACGATCCTTGAAATTTCATGATTGTTGAAGGATATATATATATATAAAATGTATAATAAATTCCCTCAAAATGGCTAGCACAGTACAGCAGCCATTAAGGAGCAAGGAATAAAACAAGGCCAAGTGAAGCAAGTTGCTTTACAAATCAAAAAAAGTAATTATAAGTACGACATACTGGCTTTGAATTCCATGTGCTTCTACATGAGCTTAAGGAGCTCAAATGCAGCACAACTGCTTTCAAAAAGCCTGGTTGTCCTGACACGTTTTGACTTTTACCAAAGGTCTCATCAGTGGAGGTTTGGCCTCGAATGCAGAGTATACTAAATGCAGTCTATATGTACTGCATGTATAGTCACAAAGACACCCACTGAGAAGTTCACATTACACATTAGGAAGAAGCCAGTTGCAAATTGAAAACACCCCAGTTGCTAGGGCCAAAAGGTTTTCAAATAATTGTAAAATTTATAATAAATTCTCTCTAAATGGCTAGCACCATACAGCAGCCATTAAGGAACAAGGAATAAAACAAGCCAAGGAAGGCAAGTTGCAAGTTATTATTATTAATAATATTTATGCGCCTATCTAGACTTAGCTCTAGGTGCTTACATGAGTACAGAACAACTTTAACCATAAAACAAAATGAAGAAAACTCATTATCTATTAACAATAACCTTATAAAGTTATATACAAAAATTAATGACACCCACATACATACACACACTCACTCACGCGCATTCAATCACATGCTAAATATAGAAAAATCTGCAGTTAGTATTCGAAACTAATCTAATGCCTATATGCCTACCTGCAACCCAGGACTTGTAAATGCAGTGCTAACATGAACTGCAAAGACGAAGATGGTAACGGCCACACACACAATCAAATCTGACTGAAGACGCTGAGACTAAAAGGAAAAAAAAGACGCACATTTTACTAACATTAACAACATGACATCTGAACATGCTCTGGTTGACGGATTGCTAATAAAACTAGAAGGGCAAAGCCCCAATGATTCACATGCTCCTTATGGACTCGCAATATTTAAAATGAAACAAATTGAAAAGGTGGCATTAAAATGCAAAGTAATACCGCCTTTGATCTTTTTATGATAAGACCTTGACCTCCAGCTCCACATACGCTCAGGTACTATCAAATAAACTACACCAAAATTTGTATTATGCCCCCAAAAACTGACCTTGGGATGAACGTGACCTTCAGATGACCTTGACCTTCATGTGACCTCTCATGCATGTCTGATCAAACAACCCAATGTTGTTGCATACTATGGGTTAAATAAACAGTCATTCCACTGTATGATGATCTATTTTTTGTATGTTGCTTGCAAGGCCTAAAATGACCTTGACCTTCAAGATCAATGCAAAAACTGAACACATATGAAAGATCAATTTATCATCTCTAAATACAAGTTTGAACTTTATATCATAGTTCATGGTCAAGGTCATTGGAGCTGTCCAAAGAATAGGTAGAATAGGTACTTTGAAGTGATCTTAACCTTGGAGTTAGGTTGACCAAATTTGTATATTATGTGTGTGTTTCACTGATATCTATCATGCATCAAAGAATCATAAATTCAATATTAATAACCTAGGTAAAAGTGAAATTTTTGGGAAAATTTTATTTTTTTTAACTAACATTTGTTGACCGTGTGACCGTGGCCTTGAAGTTAAGTAATTCATTCACTGATCATTTATGAGGTCTCATGGATATACACCATCTTACCAAGTTCTGTTCTCAAAGTTAAAATAGGTTGTGAGATATTAATCCACTTGCAAGTTTTGCACAGACAGATGGCGGACAGACAGATGGCTGAACAAAATATTTTTGGTTTAAATGTCATCTTTGGACTATTTAAGACTCATCTTGCAGATTTAAAAAATTGGTGGGGGTGGGGGTAGGGGGAGGGGGGGAAGGGGATAGAGGGGGGGGTGAGTACATAGACTTATATGCATGAGAGTCAAAAAAGTGCAACAGCAACCCCACGTTCTAAAGACCAAAGCTTCAAAAAGGATCAGTTTTCTTTCGAGCTCATAATTTTATTATCTAATTATGTCGTGCAATTATTGTTATCATTCAATAATGGTACAGGGTGCAGTCAATATAAAAATTTCAAAAATAAAAATTCGATTTTCTTCCGTCTTCTAATAGCGATCTCCCTGCCTTTACACCACCTGTTTGAGTGATGTATGTGTATTTGGTGTGTGTGAGGGTAAATGAGACAGGTGAGCGTGTATGTTGGTATAGATCGCCGCGCTTTGAGCCTTGGGGAAAGGCACGTACATAGCATCCTGTATTATTATTATTATTATTATTATTATTATTATTCCTTACCTTTTATACCTGCATTTGTAGTAGATTAAAGCAAACTTAGTGTTTAATTTCCAAGATTACAGCAAAACATTTGTGTCAGCTAGTAGGCACCTTTATGTTCTGACCACATATCAAGTTTAACAGAAATCCGTCCATTAGTTTCAGAGAAAAGAGCGCACAGCAGGATGGACAGAGCAAAAAAACAATGACACTAATGAAAATATGGATTTAAACATTAAAGACTCACTACGAATCTCTTGAGCTTTTCAGGCAATGGATCAACCAGTTCATCAGCACTGCTTGACTCTGAGTCTTTGGTCTCATGTTTGCACACCAAATCGTTTATCAGCATCCTGCAAAACACAATATAAGCTCTAAAAAAAAGGAAGAAAAAGCAACATTCTCATATTTTTCTAGAAATACTCTTGGGCGTGGACAAGGCAAAGCAGTTCATGCATTCTTGTCTCGATTTCTACAGCGTGTTAGCTAATTAGAAACTCAAATTAATATTAAAAGGTAATTGGAAAGCCACTAATGCAATAATTTTAGTCCAGAAACTGTTAACTACTCCTTCGGATGCAAGCATGCATTCCATCACATGGACGTTAAAGATCCTGATGTTCATGTCCTACACATATGAGTGCTGGCTACACAAATACACCCAGCACACACCAGGTCCCCGGTCGCGCAGGATTGTGCCTCATCGTCTGGGCAAGTGGGCAGTTTGAGTTAGACCCTTTGAAACTTTTTGAAACTTTGCTTATTATGGATAAAGATTTTAGACTAATTAATGAGTCTAATCTTCCATTTCTGTCCCTTAACAAGTAACATAATAAAGAACCTTTCACATTAACTTGGAAATTGCACACACACACTCATGCACACACACACACATACCACCCCTCTTCGTTAGTATCTTTAAACAATTTTAGACACCCGCAATCCCTCCCCTTCCCTCACCCTTATAATAATAATAATAATAATAATAATAATAATAATAATAATAATAATAATAATAATAATAATAATAATAATAGAAATAATAATAAATAAATAAATAATAAAAATAATTACATAAATTACTGTTCTCATATATGTTGTTATACATAATTTTTATAATTAATTTCGCAGATGCCTACATATTTTACTTTTGAAAGAAAACTGTATTGCAATGTTTACAATCCAGAGGGAGAGAGTTCCGAACAGCAGCTCCATTAAATGATACGCTATTTTTGCATAAATCAATGCGAGAGAGGGGTATTTTATAATTATAAAGTCTATGCCCATCAACTGGCTTAGTAAAACATGTATCAAGATATGCGGGTATTTCTCCGTGTGTGATTTTGAACATAAGGATAGCTGTATTGAATCCTGTATTGGCCAGCACTTTGAGCAGCTCTTGAGCTGGAAAAATGCTATATAAGAACAATTAAATAAATAAATAATAACTAATTTTAAACAATTGCATTTAGCTAAAGATAACAATAAAATCAGCACTCAAAGAAGAAAAATGCTGCCAATGTATAAAATGTCTATCACCTCTCTTCAACTTTTCAACTCACCATAATACTGCAGGATCGCTGGCAGAACGAGAGAGGTGGTATGCCAACGCAACCATAAGGCCACAGAGTATTGAGAACAGAACGTTCTGTGAAGCTTCATGACTCAGTTTCCCCTGACATGGATAATCATCCCCAATGCTCTGCAATCACAGCACAAAGTTATCATGAATTCTGCTGGCTGGAATCCACTGACTGATAATCATATCTATACAGTGCAAACAGGAAAGTTTCAATTGATGCATTCCAAACAACTGCCCTTTTGGGTCAAGCAGGTTTTTTCTTTGGCATAAAACTACAAAACATTTTGTAATGTTCTCAACAAGTGTTAACAAATTACACCACTCAATTACAGCGCTTCATAACGTTTCCTCGATTGATGGGGTTTATAAGGAATTTTACTCCACTTAGGAAGACAAAAAATATGTAAAATAGGGAGGTCAAAAATTCTGTACTTACCTCTAAAGCTCCATAGGCCAAGCCATAGAGTATCACAATGGACAAAATGCTGCGACACACACTGTATGTTGAGGAAATCAAGCCCGTGCAAGCTACAACACAGAAAAAGTAACTAATAACTCGGGTGTTCCCAATGAAGATTTCCACGATCACACTGCCTTATACTTTGAATGTAAGATGAAAGTCATTCTGGAATACTGTCCTCCACTCTATAAATGAGGACCACTGTTGGCTGAGCTCTTGAATATCACATTGATCTTTTAAAAAAAAAAAAAAAAAAAAAGACCGTATTACTGGCACAGAGTAGAAATGTAGTACATATTAAATTTACATTAGGATCAAGGGAATCTGATTATTCATGTAACTAACTCAGCAGTGTATTCAAAACAGTCTTTGTTATTACTTCAAGACTATTAACTGTACTTTGTCAGGACAAGTCATACAGGTTTTTCAACCAAGTAGGCCCACTGGTTCCTTTCATTCTTGTTCTTCTATGTTCTGATAACAAAATGAAATGATAATGACAGTCAAAATGAGCTATAACACTGCAAAGTTGAACTCACCATTCCCTCCAAACACATGCATGTCAACTTGCTCGAATATGTACATGATGAATGTGTTGACCTGAGGTAGCAGACCAAAAGTAAACAGCACTGGCAAGCACAGGATAAACACTGAAAACAAAAGAAGTTAGCAATTAAAAGATGAAGAATATATTCTTGACCCATCGAGGGGGAAAAGCTGTCAATATCACTCATACACCGACATACCACTTTTGAGTATCGAAAAACAAATATAACGCATATTAAAATAAAAGAAATAGTTTGTTGACAACAAAGCACTGCGATGCCTTTTTACTTCCAATTAGTGTTTTAAGATTCAGTGTCTTATTACATTGTTGTGTAGCCTACTGAATTCAAGAAATATGCACAAAAATCTACTGATACTTAATAAATAAATAAAATAAGCTTACATTGCTCCAAAACCAATGTTTAATTGTAATTTGTCTCTTGATATGATCCATGTCCTCTTGCAGTGAAAGAGACAAAATGTTTTAATCCCGATTCTGATTCCTATTTGCAAAATCCAACTAAACAGGCCCAATAAGACATAATAAATAGACAAAGAAATATTAGAAGTCAATGATACCTAGTAGAAAATCTCTTGCGAAGATGAGTGATGACTTTATAGTAAAGGCCAGCCCATACAGATAGAATGGCTCTGGCACCGTGGACTGGCTTGCGTAGTCCAGTAGCAACACCAATCCACAGCAGACGCAGAAATAGAATGGACGGCTGAACACAATTAGGCGATTGTACCCCTGTACCACACAAACATGAATTATAATACCACCATGAAAACAAAATCATTCTTATTATTGCAAAGACTGCAATGGCAACTTGGCTTTCTTAGATCCGCTCATCATATTTCAAGGCTGAATTAAAGTCATAATAATAATAATAATAATAATAATTAACATTTGTACAGCGTCCTTTCTCACTAGCGCTCATAGCGGTTTACAGAAATAAAATAAATAAATAACTATATAAAAATAAAACACATTAATTAATTAATAAATAAATAAAGCAAATGCAAAATATAAAATACCAAATCAGAACACCCCTTCCCCCTACACACATTTATGACTGTGTTTTAAGTATCTGACAAACAAAAGTAGTATCTTGTCAAAAGCTCTCAAAACATCCAAAATGTTATATTAATTTAAATGATAAAGCAACTAACCTCATTACTACTGTTGATTCTAATGTAAATGTCGAGTGGAAAACAATTATTTATGGGTTGACTGGTACTGTGTTTTATTTGCAGCGTAATTAATAATATATGTGGTATTTCTAAGTAATTTAAATGTTGGGTGAAGAAAAAACTAGAAGGGCAATATGATCACATAAACCAATGTTGATGCTTAATGTCAGTCAAATATAGAAACCTTCCACAGTGTGATGAAAAAGGTTTGAAGTTTTTCATAAGACCTATAATAACCTTTAACTTTAAGATCAATACAACAATGGGAAATGCCCGAAAGATCAATCTATGTTCTCTACATGTATACAAGTTTGGACTTTGTATCTCTCATAGTTTAGGGTCAAGGTCACTTCAAAAATATCAATATGAACAAAATTTGGACAGCTCCTCCAGTGAGGTTGACCACATTTGCATGGTAGGTGTGTCTAATTAATACCTAGCATGCATGAAACAATCAGATGTTCACTATCAATAACTTGGGAAAATTTTGAAATTTTTGAATAACATTTGTTTACCCTGTGACCTTGACCTTGAAATAAGGTCATTCAATCATCAATCATTTTGTTTGTTTGAATAGTTCTCACAGATACACATTATCCTACCAAGCTAGTTGCAACAGATGAAATAATGTTAAATGTATTTGAATTCAATTAGATTGTTTTGTATTTCTGAACAAAATTTGATTTTTTTTAAAAATGTTGTTGGATACTGCACACAATTTCTTTGTGAATATTTATGTTGGCAATATTTTGTACATTCGGAATTGCACATATGAACTAAAACGAAATAAAATAATTTGTGGACTATTTAAAACTAATCTTGCGCAAATCTGCAAACATTTTTTTATATTATTATTTATTTTATTTTTATTTTTTGGAGGGTGGGTGGTTGGGTTGTTGAATACATACTCTCTCATTGTTGCACATATGCGAGTCAAACACACAACTTACATGCATCGGAGAAGCTGCATCAGGCTGAACACTCTGCAAAAACAGAACAACAAGATATTATTACCCTTTCCTCACGAAACAGCAACCTCCCAATGAACGTTAAAGAATCAGAGAAAAGACAAGCATTAAGTTTTGTCGATAGCATGAATAAATAAAGCCAGTCAAATGATGTGGCAAATTATAGAAAAGTTATTCTTTACCCAAAACATTTTTTTAGGATCCTATTTGTCCATCTTTTATAATCATATGCATATGCAAGGAGTGTTTCAGATCAGCATCAGCTATTCTTCAGAAACATTGCTTTAGCAACTTACTATGACAGAATGAAGCGAACAAACAAAAAATGTGTTGTCAAAAACACACCTTGAGCAAGCAGTACTGGCAACCCGCCATGATGAAGCAGAAAAAGAAAATCCACAGGTCATGGTAAAAGTTGGATGTCAGCATCAATGCTCCAATAGCTCCTACCACTATGGCCATGAGTACTGCTACTGAAGATTCCAATATCGATATGTTTCTGTCAAACATAGAACAGTCATATTTAGCTAGAGAAAACAAAACAAGACACTATGCATGAATGAATACAATTAAAACTAAAAACTCCTATCAGTTCACATCCATTTACTTGACAAACAAAATATATGTCAAGTGACAATTACAGATGAAATGGTAGCAGATTTATTTTAATCTTATTAATATCAAAATAAACTTACCTATCAAGGAGTGCCAACAGAGACAACCTATCAAAGTGAACCTTGAAGTATTTTTCCTTGTAGTATTTCATCTTGTAGAAGTATTTTGGTTTCTCTGGAGCCGTTGCATGACCCTGTGTAGTGTCACTGTCTGTTGAACACTCTGACATACCCATTGTACGATTTCGCTCTAGTAAAGCCTGCAATAAAGAGGGTTAAAAGAGAGAGTAAAATACCAGCATGTTTCAATACACTATCCATTTAGTATGGTGGGTAGGGTTAAGGGGGATTTGAAACATTAAAATACACCATCAGCCCTATGCTGGACCATCAAATTTACAGTCACACTATTCCAGTCAATTCTACGTACCTGAACATACGATTGTAGGATGTTTTGTCGAGCCCTGTTGTCCAATGGCAGGGGGTAAGGGTTTCGCTGAGCGATGCCAGCGCATATTCCTTCTCTGTGTTCATCAGATTTTGGAGTTTCCACCAAATCTGTAGAGTCTGAGCCACTGGAGCTGAAAGACCAGAATCTAAACTATAATAATTTTGTCAGAATGTAATTATGAAACAAAAAACAAAACAAACAGAACAAACAAATAAAAAAGAACTCATGCAAATATATAATTCAACTACTTTCTTTAACCAGTCAAATGCCTTTAATTTTCCATTCAACCCCATAACCTACATTTTGCAGTAATGTGACCATGTGTATAGTGTAGTAGTGCTCCTATCATCATTATTATTTATTGTCATTGTGTCTTTATACCTACATCTGTGCCTGTATTTGATCACTGAGACTGTTGAAACATGTAGTTGCTTTTTGTTTTTAGTCTTATAATTGTTATGCTAGATCTTCTTAATTGTCTCAGAGATTGGTAGTGTCTCAGTGCGCACTGAACAGGATTATACACTGTGCATATATGTAATTTATTATTGTTGTTATCATTATTGCTATTGTTTTGTTAGTATGATACACAGTGCATATATGAAATTTATTATTGTTATTATTATTGCTATTGTTTTGTTAGTATTGTTAGTATTATTATTTCCTGTAATTGTTTTAGGGTTTTACATGTTTATATGTTCTGCGACTGAACTTTTAGACACCAATATGTTGCGATTTAAACTAGCTTTTTAATACAATGACCTTCTATTTATTATTGATATTATTACTCAATAGTATTAGCCCCATTCAATTGCTCTTGTGGTTGAATGTTTTGCATATGACTGCTCAGCTGTTCGGTGTTTATATCCGGGAAGTTGTCTCCCCTATGGGTATCCCTGGGAAACCCGTTGTGCAGACGAGCAGACTAGATTAGAGGCAAGCGACACACGAGACTTCACTTCACATACACGGACACTACGTACCAATAAAATACGCACCTCCCTCTCCCCTGCAGACATACGGTATCCGTCATTCATGGAAACTCAGCAATAAGCAACACTTTTAGCAGCACAACCACATCACCACTACACATGTTCAACTTTGGGTCGGAACCTTCAGAGCTAGCCGTAAATTCCAGGTACAATTCCCGTATAACACAGGTGATGTGATACAATAAGTAGCAGTGTGATATTCTTTTGCTGTGATACAATGACGGTGTGCGAGTCGATGTTGCGTGAATGTCTTTTTAAAATTTAAATGTCTTTTACATTTGTAACGGGTTTTTATATGTTCTTTCTATGCGCTAAGCAATTTCTCTATGTATTTGGAGCCAATAAAAAAGTTGAAGTTGATGTCTGACAACAGCCATCCATGTCATACTTAGCTATTTGTGAATTATCAGAAAGAACATAAATCACCAAAATTCTGACTCACCTGTCTGTCAAAGATTCTGCTACAGGCTCTGGATCTGGCTCTACAATGCCTGTAGCTACACCAGCACTGTTCTCTCCGAATGAGTAAGACATCCACACACCTGTATGAAGAAAAAATGCACCAAGTCACAAAACAGATTTAACATACAGATGGGAGTTCTGCTACTGCTTTAATTGAGCAGTTATTCTGAACAATGTTGTGTGAGGGCTTAATAGTTTGATAAAACAAAGCACACAATAAAATCTGTAAAGACTTAGACACAAGAAAACATATGAATCCTATCCAGCTGCCACACTGATTTGATTTGAATGTCTATAGCATCTTAGCAAAATAAACTTACATTAGCATTACAACACTGACCCATCTCATCCTGAAACCAGTGTATGGCTCCATCAGTTGTGTCGTCATGGGATTCTGCAAGATGACCACCAGTCCCAGCAACTATGTTGGACAGCACAGCAATGGGTGGCGAGTCTTTCCTGCGGTTGGAAGCTTGTCTTCGTTTGCGACGCCTGAAACAACAAGGTTCATTACTATTAGCATACATGTCTGGGGGAACTCAGCAATGAAGACAAGTTATCCACATCTATTTCCACAACTAAATATGACTGAGAATTAACAAAAACAAACTACAAAAATAAAAAACAAATAAATCCGTATAAATTCCATTATCAAACAGAGGAGGAAGATGGGTTTCCTGTAATCAGTTACAATTTCAAGAATTTAAAACTGCATGTACAGCCTTTCTCATGTACAAAAGATAAACAGTTAAAATCACAGATAAATAATGTATCTAATATAAACAAAAAGCAGTGTACACACTCAGTGACAATAGACTTCATAAATATACTAAACACATAAAGTGGGTGCAAAATACTTGTGCATATTGTTTCCTCTTCCAATTCAGCTACTTCCTACAACAGACACCAATACTGATAAGAAAGAACTCACCTGGATTTCTTTGGGGCGGCCGCCTTCTCTTCCCCACTGTCTGGCAGGCCGCCTGGAAGAAGGGCAGACAATTCTGTTGGTACAGAAGCCTTGGAATCATCCACACTTTCGGCCATAGAGGGGGAGGTTCTAGATCTCGCCCCGGACCTGGTATGTGGCCTGGGCCCCCGCACGCCATGAGAATGGAGTTTGTCTAGAAGGGGCAGGGTAGGACAGCAAGTGAGCAGTGTGTGTGTATTTACAATACTTGGCACTGATGTCTCTTCACCACTCTCCGCAAACAATGACCCACTCTGCCAGTTTTACAAGCACACACTGTCACAGCAAAATAAGGGTAAGCCAAGCAGAGAATTAGGTAGCCACTGAATAGTGTAGGTTAACAGCATGCAGGTCACAAAGTACAATGTGTTTACAAGCACAGCAAAATAATGAAAGTAACATGACTTAATTTTTTTGTTCTAAAATCAAGAAGGATATTATTGCAAAATGCAAACCTAAGAAACAAATACATTAATATGTTAAGTTACAAAAACAACAACAAAATTGCTGTTGGTACTGGATTTTCCAGCTGTACAAAGACTGTAATAGTGTCTCTGAGCTTTTGAATCAATAGACCATTTCAGTTTTAGATTCATTTTGCAATTATTTGTTCTACATCAACATAGCTCTCACTTTGTTATCAAAGTAAAATATTGACATCACTGTCTGATAAGGAAGTCATAAGAATGTTTTAGTTCCTCAAGCCTCTTTAGTAGGTTTCTTTCGAAACCCCCACTTTGTGGTAATTCTCTTTTTGTGGTGGCCACGAGGCAGCTTCTTGTCCCATGCAATAGAGGTAGCAGATGAACTTGACCTAATTCCAGTACCTCACTTGAAACTACGTTATGTCTCAAAACAAGTGCAGATCCCCATTTTCACATCTAAAATGGTTGAGTAAGGTCCCTTTCATAAAATCACATCATTTTGGATGTCATACAAGCGACGCAACAAAAAACATATACCCACTTTGTGGAAAAGTCCATTTTGACGAAACCACTAGGAAAGAGTTAATTACCTTTCACCTTTGCATACTAATGATGCATAAACTGCTGACATCATAGACAGAAAGTAGTTTAAAATCACTTTCACAATGAAAATAACTCGCTTCCAAAAGATTTCCTAGTAAAATACCTATTGTGGTGTGCAACTAAAAGCACTGACTGAGTCCGAGTGCAAAATGTGTATAGAAAGTGGTGAAGCACCTTGATCTTTGAAAAAGAAGAACAAATAAGGATAATCTAACATGCGGTAGTTAAAGTATCCGCAGTATAAATAAAATGAAGAATTTTGATTGTTATGCGTAAGAAAAGGCATTGGGTGTTTTGAACAAAAAAAGCGAAATTTGGAGCAACTGACCAACGGACTACTACTGAAGGATGGCCATTGATTTGAAGTACCTGCCAACTAAACTCAGCAAAATCGCTTCAGCCATTTTTTTTTTTTTAAGATATAGAGCAAAACGTGTTTAGCAACAAAATGACTTCATGGACCTTGACTTTTTTAGGTAGAGCAAATAGGATGGCAAGGGATGCAGGCCTCTAACCTAGGTAATGTTCCTATGAAGTTTGGTCAAAATCCGTTCAATGGTTCTTGAGATACGGCATCCAATGGACAAACAGACAGACATTTGGCTCGTTCTGATTCCAGACTATCTCAAAGTATTTTCATGTAAGTCAGGGAATTTAAAAAGAGCTGTTGGTGCTAAATCTGCCAGTTGAACAAAGACCGTATTAGTGTTTCTGGTCTTTTGAGATCAACAGACAATTACAACTCCCTGTCCAATTTTTAGACTCTTGGTGCAATTTTGTTATTTATTCTTTTATTATTTTTTTGCATCATTTTGTTATAAAAGTATCTACACCCCTGTCTGATAATGAGGTTTAATGCAAGCATTATTTACTCAAAATTCTTTAATAAAATACATATTGTGGTGTGCAATTAAAAGCATTGATTGCATCTGAGTTGAGGACACTTGTTTTAAAATCCAAAATCAATGCAAAGTAATAATATTACAAATAAATTATGTCACTTAAAAAAACAAAAGAACTTGAAAAGCATACACACAAATTTAGAATGCAAACTGATGAATTCTTAATATAAAAAAATTTAACAGATAAAAAACGCTTGCAAGAGAAATAAGCCATACTTTGCTGTCCTACAGAATCAAATGAGGACATTAAAAAAAAAAATACACATACGAAAAACAAACAGAAATAAACTGAAAGTACAGCTTTTGTGTAATGTGCAATGCTCTTCTTGCTTTATTTTGTATGCCGCTTGATAAAACCCACTGACATTCCTGAATGGCGCACATGCAGCATGGAAGATGAAATAAGTTCTCCTACAACAAGGTAAACTATTACAATTATGAATACACAAATTGCAGACATTGAAAATACTTGTACAACACAACAAAAGCAGTGAAAATTTTTACTCATGGGTGACAAAATATAAATGAAAACAGCAATGCACAAGTAGTTACAAATAAAGTGTTAAAGATATGCTATGAGCAGCTTTGTCTATTAGTTGCACACAGCCAAAAGCAGGGACTCGATTAAGAGAAAAGTGGCTACAACTTAAGCGGGCAACTGTTTTATGCCATTTACTTATAACAAACACCAATGACCAAAAGAAATTTCATAAAATCAGGATTCGGGTTGATTGATTAATAATGTGTATCCTGAGCCACGGGACTGTTTCAGTAGCTAGTTCTTTTATTCCCAAATGAAGAGTTGTTCTATAAAACAAAACCCGTTAAAATCTATTTGTAACATAGTACTTTACACCAGACATACAAAGATAAATATACAAGGTTACTAGTGCAGAGATATACTGGGATACCATTGCAGACAAAAACATACAGGTCTATTATATTAAAGTGAGCCGGGGGTAATTAAAAAAAATTGTTTAAACCTTTTTGATGTTATGATCATATCAAAGAGTTTATTCATCCACATTATTGAGGATAAAGCTCTCAAATATGCACATACGCAGTTTTAAAAGACATGCAGTCTCTTGATACAGTCATTACACGTCACTCAATACTCCCACTTGGTTAATT
Source organism: Oncomelania hupensis (assembly GCA_036898135.1). Taxonomy (NCBI): domain Eukaryota; kingdom Metazoa; phylum Mollusca; class Gastropoda; order Littorinimorpha; family Pomatiopsidae; genus Oncomelania; species Oncomelania hupensis. Next base: position 63,974,201 of record CM072513.1, on the reverse strand, counting down.
CACAACATCTAGTGTTATCAACAACATGTAGGGAGTGTCAAAGTCCAAACATTTACAAAATGCAATTAAAGTGCATATGAGGCAATATTTTGTTCCTTTTTTCTCTGCTACTGTGAAAGGGTCAACGGAAACTAGATCAGGATAAGTACAAGTTGTGCACTGATTGTGCCCACATGTGAAGAAACATGACTTACCATCAGAACGGCGATCTCTGTGACAGTGTTCAAGAGCAGCTTGGTTCCCTGAAAATATTTTTCAATGTGAAAAAAAAATAACACTCAAGACCACCACAACAAAAAGCAGCAAAATCAATAGAAGTTTAAATTTATAAAGGTAATTTTAAAACACAGATTTAAAAATAAGGCTTCTCAATCACCTTTTCTTAACGGACCTCCCTGACCCCTTTACCCCCTCATTCTTCTTTATCCTATCCCGTAACTCGACAGTCGTTGGGGCACCACAGATGATCGTTTAACGAGCATACTCCATCTTTCTCTGTCATCAGAAGCCCTCATGTCTTCGCTCAGTATCAAGCCAGTCCATTCTCGAATGTTGGCCTCCCACCTCTTGTTCTGTCTACCTTTTCTTCTGCCTCCTTGCATCGTGCAGAGTGGTCTTTGTAAGACCTGATGTTCCATCGGAGTTTCAGTTTCTTTACAATTGTGAGCATGTCATCAAGTTGTCCAATGGTTGGTGTGAGGGTCTGTCAGACTTTGTCAATGATGCTGTGCTGGGAATAGGAAACGCCAAGAAGTCTTCTGTAGCACCTCATCTACATGCTCTGTATTCGTCATTGTACCTCTGCTGTGAGGGTCAATGTTTCGCAATAGTATAGGAAGATGGAGATGACAAGGGAGTGCAGCAACCTTACCTTGGATTGAGGTCCTGCCTTTCCAAATGGGCTTCAACTTTGTCAGGGCAGCAGTTGTTTGTCCTATCCTGGAGAGGACTTCCTGTCTGGACCCATTGTCTGAAACAATAGCTCCTAAATATATGAAGCTGTGCAGCGTGTTAAGGGATTGGCCTTGAACTTTGATGTCCATGATTGATGCACTTATTTCCATTCCAAAGGCTCTGGAGGTGGTGTCAAGCTTCTGTAACAAGCTGTTCAAGTTCTTGTTTCACTCCAGCCAATCAATCAATGTCATCCGCAAAACAGAAGTTGGACATTGCTCTATCCTTTATGCTGACTGTGCCTTCATGATCTGCAAGGGCATCTGACATGATGCGCTCCAGAAAGATGTTGAAGAACATTGGGGAGAGTAAGCATCCTTGACACACGCCAATTGTTGTTCTGAACCAGTTCCTGTTGGCGCTGTTTGTGAAAACTGCACTTGTAACCTTGTCATACAGGCTTTTGATAACTTCAATAATTTTAGGGGTGATGTTGTACACTCTCACGGTTGCCCACAGAGATGCATGCCAGACTCAGTCAAATGCTTTCTTGAAGTCTACAAACATAGGATATAGATGTTGTTGGTGCTGTAGGTATTTCTCACAGTTTATACTGAGGTTGAAAATCTGCTCAGTGGTACCTTGCTCTGCCCTGAATCCTCCTTGTTTTTCAGCTATGATTTGTTCAGCTTGGGGTTTCAACATGTTGAGTATTATTTTCGGGAGCTTTGCTGGGATGGCTGATGAGGCTGATGGGAAGATCAAGAATCAGGCTCTGTTCTCGGGGATGATGAGTTTTGACACTCCTGAAGGTTACCCTTTTTGGGAAGAGTGATGACAAGTGACTGGGTCCACGGTATAGGCCACTCCCCACTCTGCCAGATCTGGTTACAGATTGTTACGTTGAAACGTGCACGATAGATCCGATCGTTTTGTTTTGCAAAGCATTCAATAACAGAGTGTATTTACCTTTGATATGAGTTTGCACTGTGGTTAGAAGAAGCTTTGTATAACGTTGATAATTTTCGTTGGTTGATATTATTGGAGAATCCTCTAGAGTTGCTTGTTTACTATCGATCGAATCTTCGCGATAAATGTAGATAGCTGAGAAAATTCTTGGACTGTAAAGAAAGTTGTATGACGTAAGACAGTGATGACGAAGTCTATTTCGATTGGTTGTAATGTGTCATGCTGGAACATTCTGTTGTTATCTGGAGTCTAGAAAAGAACTATATAATTGATGCACTGTGTAGAGAAAGAGAGAAAGTGAAAAGCGATTGAGCGATTGTATGCAGTTGTTGATGTACGCTGAATAAAGTTGGAAAAACTTCATACGACGACTTCTGCCTTGTTGCTGATTGAACAGGTTGCGTGGATAAATGAATCCGAGTTAACACTTATCAGGATTTCAGCATTGGGGCTGAATCAACTACTGATAAAAACAAAACCAACATCAAGTGTAGCACAGATAATAGCAAGAGTGTCAATCATCGCTTCTCCTGCTTGAAGCAATTCTGAGTGTATGTTGTCCACTCTTAATGACTTCCCCTTCTTCAGCAATTGCACTGCTGCCTCAATTTCTTCTCTGAGAATTGAGAGGATTTCTATTTAGTGCTCTGTCCATCTATCCAAGACTTCTTGTTCTTCTGTAAGACACACAAGCCAGCCTTGCTTTGGATTGTAAAGATCTTGGGCTGTTTAACACTTGTCAGCCGCTTCACAGTCTGGTGGGTCTTCTTGCTGTTGTTCTTGTTCAGATTGTTCTTTATTTCCTGGCATTGATATTTTATCCAGTTCTCCTTTGCTGTGTGCATGCCTTTTTGGATGTCACTGTTCATTTTTCGGTAGGCATCAGCTCCCTGTGAGTTGTTCTTTGTCCTTTTCATCTCTCTTCGTTTGACACACAGGTCCAAAAGTTCAGATATGATCCACGGTTTCTTCTTTGGCCAGTGCTTGCTAAAAATCTCAGTGATAGCATCTGTCACTGCTGAGTTAAAGATGGTGATCATGGTGTTGACATCTACTTCACCAGCTCCCAAAATGAGCAGTGGTGCAAATTTCCCTCCAATTGTGGCTTGGAATATTTCTGCCACTTCTTGCCCAGGTTGAATTCAGCCTGGTACACTTTGCTTTGTTTACTCTCTTCAAGTGGAGCTGGAAAGACATCATCACAAGATTGTGGTCGCTTCTGATGTCTGCTCCTGGAAATGTGCATGTCTTGCCAATGTTGACGCTTGATCTGAAGAGTTTCTTAACCATGACGTAGTCAATCTGGTTGTGATGCTCCCTGCTGGGACTGTGCTAGGTCCACCATCTGGATTTTTGGGGGGACCAGCATGTTTGCCAGTATCAAATTGTTGTATCTGGCAAACTCCAACAGTCTCAGACCTCTGTCATGTGTCTCCTTGTTGCAGTGGGGTCCACATGTGTCTCCACAGATGTGGTACACATCTTGGCCAACCTTGGCATTCCAGTCGCCTTGCACTATGACTATGTCCTTCCTCTACACTTGGTCAAAGACAGCCTGCAGATGTTCATAGAAATCCTCGACTTCACTGTTGTCATAGTCTGATGTTGAGGCATAGGCCTGGATGATAGTGATGTTGAAAGGGGCTGCTCTCAGGTGGATGGTAATGAGTCTACTGGAGACTGGGCCGCCCATGTAAGTGGCCAGAATGTCTGTGTGGACCAAGAATACACCTCCGTGGTCATCTCTTCCGCTGAAATAAAGCTTGTGGCCTTTGTCGGTCGTTGTTTCACATAGGCCTTTCCAGTGCAGTTTGCACATTTTTATCTTTTTTTCCCCCCTTTCTTTACTTGTAAAAAAACAAAAGTTAACATACTCACTTTTTAACTTTACAAGTTTGGAGAGTTGCTTTATTTCCTCAGTGTACTCATCAGGGTCACAGAGGATTTCAATTATTTTCCGTCGGATTTCTTCAGGATCAGATAAATCTGTTGACCCTGGACTTGTTGATAGTACTTCTGAAACCAGTCATAAAATACAAGATAAGAGAAACTGTTTGCAGGATTAGACTTAGTAATAATAACCAAATGACTGTCATTATTTTTATTTCTGTAGGTTTAGTTTTTACTTAGGAAACATGTCTTGCTTTTTCTTTTAGTTATTATGTTGCCCTCTCTCTCTCCCTCTTTTGCTATTAGTTAAAAATATCACGTTACAACTATTCTAACACGTTAATTACAAAATTCTCTGACCTGATTGACTACGCTGCCGATTAGAAGGCATGGGAGCTACCGCACCAGCAGATGATGATGAAAGCACAGCAGAAGATGAAGAATGGTGCTCTGTTCTCGGGGATGATGAGGTTGTTGGATGTGAAGAATGTTTATAGCGCTTAGGTATTGCCCCTTTGCTACGCATCAGTTCCAGCTCGTCAGCAGATGGAGAAGAAGGGGAAGGTGTGGTTGTGCACTCCAGGCCAGCTAGTGGCTGGAAAGTTCTCATTGTGGTTTCTGTCACTTCCACTGTAGGGGAGCTCAGGTCAAATGAACTTTCACCATCATTGGTAATTGTGCTGGTTGAGCCACTAAGGTCTAGGTTGAACAAGAAACAAAAGAGATGAACTTGAAAAAATGTGACATAATTTACGGTGTTAGCAAATAGATTTTTGAATACTGAATTCCTGCTAACTATCCTATCCTACCCAGTAACTCGAAGGTCATTGAGGCACCACAAATGATTGTTTAACTCGTGTACTCCATCTTCCCTGCTAACTATAAACATCAAAACAGTTTTTCAGCTATGACATTGAAATCCCAACTTGCACACAAAGAGTTGTCAAGTAGCAGCAGTCACACTAGTCCCATGTGGGAATGCCAGTTCTCTGCTGAAAGTACCAACATTTCAATTTCCGACAGTTACCATAATTTTGCATAGTATTCAAAATGGAAAAGATACAGATGGATTCTTTATATTTTACTCCATGCCATTTGTTTGTAAACTGTGTTAGGATTGAATGAGTGTGCGGTTCACAAACACTCTATCTCCTGAGTTTCGGCCGGTCGTGACACAGCCGCCGTTATCCCCTCCATGCTCACTTTCTGTAGTGTGTCTCTTCGGTCGTAGTATTCCATAAAAATAGCTTCATTCAAAACTTGGAAAAAGTGTCGACTGTTAGAAAGAGAGTCCCTTTCCTTTCTTGAGCGGTTATTTTTTCGATTAAATCGATGGTCGCTTTCGTAAAAGATGCATTAGAAAGTCCAATTTCTTGTGAATCCGCCAAATGTTGGAGTTTCCGTCAAATATTTATGCTCACAAAGCGTGAGCCCATCACAACCAAGCACCTTCAAATCCTTTGTGCTGCTCATGAGCAATGGCGGAGTGTTCAAGCGAAGTGGTGGCGAAGCACATTTTGAGCCAATTTGCGGAAGAAATCAAACCTATCCTTGGTAAGTATGGATGTAATTCGGTTTATTGAGCTTTTAAAAATCAATCTGCTGAACCACTTTACTGAATTTAGCTTTTGGAGTGCGCAGTTTTTATTTCGATGATCGTAGTTTGTACTGGACCATTTTGTGTTGGGTGTTGAAATGGGGTGCCTAATAAACATTCAAAATTATTTATTTATTTATTTAATTTATTTAATCGTTCTTATATAGCGCTTTTCCAGCTCAAGAGCTGCTCAAGGCGCTGGCCTATACAGGATCTAACTCATGCCGCCCGAGACGCCCACCCGCAGCCTTTGGGCGCATGGTCTGACGCCCGGACAACTGAGCACAATCCTGGGCAGCCAGGGATGGGGGAGAAGGACCTAGGTGCATGCTGGGTGTTTTCTTTGTCACCGGCACTCACCCGTCTAGGACATGAGCGTCAGGATCTTTAAAGTCCGTTATGATGGAATGTATGCGACACAGACTAGACCTTGGTTTATACTCTCATCCGAAGGAGTAGGAAAACAGGAGTAAAGTGTCTTTCCCAGGGACACAACACAATGGCCCGGGCAGGGCTCGAACGCGGGACCTTCCGATCCGCAAGCCGAAGCACTACCATTAGACCACAGTGCCTCCTTCTATATTTTGCCTTTCACCATACATGTGATCCATTTGTGTAAAAAAAAACTTGAATTATTACTCTGATGGTTTTTTATTCTCAGCTGTTATTTTTTAAAGAATTTAATTAGGATTAACGGAATAATTGTTCCTTTACTGAACCCGAAGTGCAAGACTAGGACTAGCATATCGAAAACTGCTACGCAACACTATTTCTCCTTTCTTCTTTATTTTTCATTAATTCGAGTTTTGTGGTTCATCAAACTAGTGTGGTTACTAATTTGTTTAAAGCAAATGAGCAGTTGTTTTTTTCCATTTTGTTTTTGTTTTTAAAGTAATACTATTAGCTTATGAGATTTGGAAGCTATTTCCTATAAATTTATGTTTGATGAACTTTGTGTACAGTAATCTGTCTAGAAATAATTAAGTCTGTTATCTGTGGTAGTTTGAAAATGTGGATTGTTAGTGGTTTGTAACTTATTTGTGTTTTTTTCCAGCCTTTGAAACTTGGTCTTTTGTGCTGTTTTTACATCCACAAACTGTTATTTTCCTCTTCGATGTCCATTCACACTTAATGTTGTACATTCTTGATTACAGAAATTTATTCCTTGTAAATTTACCAACTTATACTGTAAAGAAATGTTTCTATAACTGATTTTTTTTCAATTACAGCAGAACTGCAAAAGTCACAAAATATTTGTTATTTTATGTGCTTCCGTACAATTAAATGTTAACAAAATATGTATCTCCTAAACTAATAAAGATATTTTCATACCTTTTGTTGTGTTTGGCTTGTATTTTCATCTAGTTTCCCAAATGGCATAATTCTGTCTATAGTATTATTCCAATTGAAAAATTTTCACTGCAGCTATCTACACATAGACAGACAGATGATGCACTGTCATTTTCACTGGATCTCCTTCAGAAAAAGAAAACACAATCTATTCCACATTAAACCATGTAAAAATCATTGAGCTTAGAATTATATGAAAAGAGAAGCCAAAACAATTACCTGAATTGTCACTATCAGCATGAAAGAGATGATGAAGACCAGCAGGACTGTGAGGTGTATGTCTCCGCCTCAGTCTGTCTCTCAACACATTGCCACTGTCACTTATACCCACTCCACCCACAGCCCCCTCGTTTTCGCACTCATCTCCTGGCATTTTGTTAGTTCTTTGGTATAGGGAATCTTCATGAGAAGGTTCAGTGTCTGGCTTGTGAGCAGGAGAGGCCTGAGTCTTGTCCACAAGTGTGGACCCAGAGTCAGTAGTCCTACCACTGCCTGGGCGAGAAAAACCAAAGTCAGCCCCTGTTAGCCAGGGAAGCACAACAGGCACTTCACCAACACTAAGATCTGAAATGTCACTGCCACTAGAGTGCTGTCGACTGTGCTGGTGCTGCTCTGACTCTTTGGATGACAACGCTGACAGTGAAAATGATCTAAGCACACGCATACGCTCCGAGCGCGTTGGCATTGGAGAATCGCGCCTAGGCCTATTTAACGCCTGTTCAATAACTGATCTGCTGTCTGTCGTGCTGGCTGAACGGGCCTTGTTTTTAATTCGGAATCCGCCTTCTCTATGGATCTTGCGGCGGCCTCTGGGAGGTGCTGATTGGTGGCTGTTGTTGAAATTCATGGCAATATGACTGTCACTACTTGGACGGTGAACAGTGCTGGGTTCTACACTGTATCTGGTGAAAATGAAGTTTAAAAGAAAAGATCAGTGCAATCAAAACAGAAATAGATGATCCAGTTCATTGTATTAATTACAGTACAAAATTGAGAACATCACATTATATTCATTCATAAGTAGACAAAATAGGCATTAGAAACAATTTTCCAGCATTTCATCATAATGAGAAAAACACACATGGCCATAGTAACTGTTGTGAGGCTTCAAAAGCGTTTACATGGCACGTGGAATAAATAAAAAACTGAAATACTTACCTATGAGGAAGCATAGCTTTAAATCTCTGTGGCTAAGGACATGTGGAATGGGTGACGAGGATGGAAAGAATTATTCAACATTGGTGAGCTGCTGGTCTCCAAAGCACTCGCAGCACGTCTTACTGGCCTACGATCTCGCCCAGCTCTTAATCGTGGAATGTGATCTGGGGATAAGTCAGAATCTGTCTCCTCCTTGAAAGTCTTGATAGAAGTGCCTGCAGTGTCTGCCTGTGTGCGGTGAGGAAGGAGCTCAATATCGGCATGTGTGGTTATGGTCAGAGGAATGTCAGGGCCTTGAGACCAGGTGGGGGATATGGTTGTGCCTGCAACATCCAGAAATAAACTGATCTCCAAAGCAGTCCTAATGCGTCATATTAGTTTATGGTACATATAAAATAATGGAAAATGAGAAGCAAAGTGGATAAAACTTAAAATTAATTTGCTCATATAGCGTACAAACACTTTGTTTTTAATTTCTCTTTAATTTCTCTGTAAAACTTATACCATCAACAGACAGCGTCACAGACTATTAAAAAACAACAACACATTTGATATGTCAAAGAAAAAAAAAGAAGTTTAAATTACCACAGCAAGTAATAATTCCTTTTGTGTTCAAGTGTTTATGGCGACCAATTTTGTTTCTTAAAATTGTGTGTATGTGTTCAAGGGGTTATGAATGACCCATTTTGTTTATAAAAAAAAGAAAAAGATGTGCTTAATTCTGAGATGTTCCCCAAAACATGTAAACTGTAATGGATTTTGAACGGCAATGGATTTTCTACATTATGAAGGAAAAAAGATCAATTTGAAACAATTACTCATAAACTTACATCATAACTTCTTTCATAGTATAAATCAGCTTATACAGTAAGTACAAAGCTTTACCATTGAGACTGCTATCAGGACTGTGGTCAACCGGTTGCTTGCTATCTAATATCACTTCATCTTCAATCTCTGCCAATGGAGCAAGTCCTGCAAACAGCACGACAATGCTGCGCTAACACAATTTACCCTTTAGACAATAATAAAAACTCTCTTTAGTTATATTGTAATTTGTATGCATCTTGGTGCAGACACAGGCATAAACGTACAGTAAATTACAACCCTGTGAAAGGTCCATCGTCTGCTGAAAGTTAACGTCTTCCCAAGGTGTGCCCATTTTTTTCAACAAGAGCTTTCCCGGGTGCTATTTTTAACTTTCCCACTAAAAATGTACTTGCCCACATAGTGAAAGCATCGCCCCACTATTGATAAAAGGAGAGCTGTCATTTGCTGAAGGTTGAACAACTGACCAATCAAATCCGCTGTAATATATCGGAATAGAGTGTGACGTCAAAATTCTAAACACGCGTTCCACAGGCTACCATGCAGATCAAAGTCAACATGATTTGTTGCAGATGATTAAGTTGTGTTGTTTTACATTCACAGCTTTTAACTCACCCCCGGGCAAGTGACTTTTAACGATTTTTCTTTCCCAGCAACTTTTTTACTTGTCCCGGGAACTGGGAAATGGCAGTCCCTGCTTCCTATTATGGATAGTCTGGGATTAAAAAACTACTTTGTTTACAGAAAACAGCCTAGCAATACTGAACATAGACACACTAAAAAAAAGTATTGTTCAACAAAAAGAAAGGCTGGTGGTCAAAGGTTTCTAACATGTTCTAAGCCAAGTAAGTCATATTTGAGCTCCAGAATGGAAAGGTAACACAAGAAGTGTCTTACCTCTGCCAGTTTTGACATTGATGGTGATGCTGGATTCTTTGGTAAGGGCTTGGTCGTCAGTCTCTAGTTTCAATTTGGTCAATCTCAGATCACCTGTGTCACCACCACCAATTTCTGTCATTTCCAAACATTCTTCCGCTCCATCCCTGAACAGCAACAACAACCACAAGATGGTGTTATTCAGTGTCAAAACATAAAAGGTTATATATATATATATTTATATATATAGGGTTATAAATATATATATATGAGGGTGGTCCGATAAGTACTTAGCCTACAAAAAAAACAAACCACGAAAATTGTGAAAAAATTGCGATTTATTTTTCAATATAGTCTTTTTTTAGTTCGATACACTTGACCCAGCGATGCTCCAACTTCTTTTTAACCCGTCTGAAAAATACGTTTTCTCGAGGTCTGTAAAGTAGGCCCTCCATGGCGGCGATGACCTCGTCATTCGACTCAAATTTCAAGTTTGGAAACAAAAAGAAGTCGAATGGGGCCAAATCTGGAGAATATGATGGATGGGGCAGCAGTTTGTAGCCCAACTCGACCAATTTGGCCGTGGCGAGGACGGAATCACCTACCGATATTGCTCTTTATCCATTTTTCTAAAATCCGCGGACATGCCCACATATATATATGGGCAAGGTTCTGAAATGGCCAGGCATGAGCATTGCCAAAAGGGGTTGGGGAGTACACTCAAGTGCGGGCCTGCGAAGCAGGCACGCCAAGCTAGGGGGGTCCCTTCTGGCAGTGATTTTGGCAGTGATTTTGCTGATGTACAAAGGCATGAGTCTTGAGATAAAAATATATGTGAAACAGACTTTTGGGAAGAGGACTGCTTTACTTTAGATACTTACTGAACATAATGTGGCTTTCTCAGTAGTTTTACGAAAATTGTGCATGATTTGGGTTTCAGTCAACTGCTTGTTCATCCAATGCTACATTCACTTAAAAGTCACAACTATTTAGATTTTATAGCAGAAAAATCAACCCCACACTGGTGTTTAAAAAAACACCCAATTAATAACTATTTAGATTTTGTTACAGTTAATCACTTGGGCTTCCTCTAGAGTATATGATTACTGTCAAGTATATTTCATACACTGAAAACTGAAATGCAAGAAAAAATTCTTGTTAGGTTTCTGTCCAATAAAATTCACTCCAGCTACTTTTTAAAGAAAGATTTGATGCTGCATTGCTTCTTAGTTTTTTTTAATGGGAGTGTTACACTCCGTTCGATGTTGGTGTTTTCTATCAGTATCTGATTCAGCCCCGATGCTTGAATTCCTGATAGTTGTGTAACTCAGATTCGTTTATTCACGCAGCCCGTCCAAACAGCATACAAGTCACAAAGTCGACGTATGAAGTTTTCCACTTTTATTCAGCACACATCAACAACTGCATACAATTCTCAACTCAACTCAACAACTTTCACAGCAACTCTTTCCAGCTTCACTATCAACAACTTCACTCAACAGCAACTCGGCACACGATTAAATAACCTCTCTCTTTTCTCGAACAATTTGGTACACGGTAGAAATGACGCACTGCCACCAATCGAACTAAAGATCGTCATCACTGGCTTACGTCATACACATTTCCTCTACTTCCGGGAACATTCACGACCTTCGATATCCATCGGGAAATTTCTATCGACAGTAATAAACATGCAGATCCCGAACATTCTCCAACAATATCGACTAACGCAAATCATCAACGTTATACAAAGCCTCTCCTAACAACAATGCAAACTCAAATCAAAGGTAAATAAACTCATTATTGAATACTTTGCAAAACGAAACGATTAGATCTATCGTGCGCGCTTTAGACACACTTTTGTTCGTTTCAACGTAACATAACCCCCCACTCAAGAAGAAATTTACCTAATTTCTTTCAAAAACGTTGAAACGTAATGCACAAACAATGTACAGAATTAAAACTTACTTCAGACTGTCTCATTTACTGTCAATGTTCTCAGTTTATATACACAGAGTCCATGTTTTTCATCCGCAAGTCTTTCTGGATACTGTCAATGTTCACAGTTCATTCACACAAGGTCAATGTTTCTCATCTGCAAGTCTGTTTAGATATTGCCAATGTTCTCCACACAGTCAATGTTCTTTCAACCGCAAGGAAACGACGCCCTCGTCAGTTGCGGTCGTCATTGGCCCAGGGTCAAAGACGACGATCACGTGGGCTTTCCTGGAGTCAGTGAATCCTCCGTTGTCTTCTTCTTCCGTCGGATGTCCGACGCAGTCGACGTTGTCAGCTCCCAGAATGCATTCACTGGGTCTCACGGTCAGGTTGGCTTCTGCGGGACGGTGGAACAGCTCCCTCATGGTCTGCAGATGCTCCTTCCAGGTCTGGGTGTGGACTTCATGTTCGACCAAAGTCGTAGAGCCTGGGACATCATTGAAGTTAGGGGGAAACTCGCCCATAAGGTCCTCGAGCTCCAACGTTTGACCTTCCGTCAAGCTCGGTCCTAGCTTAACATCATCGATGCCTTCTTTGCTGTGGAAGTCTCCCAGTTCCAACAGTTCTTCGCTGTCAAAGCTGTCGTCGGTCACAGCTGCTGTGGCTGCGTGCACAGTCTCTGATGGCCTTTCCACGTACAGCTTAAGGAGGTTGGCGTGGTATATCTTGGAATGCTGGCCGACATTCACCTTGTAGTCGTTGATCCCCACCACGGTCTCCACTTCGTACGGGCCTTTCCACTGCATCAGCAACTTATTATGATCGGTAGGTAGCAGCACCAGCACTTTGTTGCCAGGTTTGAACTTCCTGCTCACAGCCCTACGATCATAGTAGTGCTTTCCACAGTCTTGGGACTTCTTCAGGTTTTCTCTGGCTATCTCGAGAGTCTGCTCCAGCTTCTCCCGTAACTCAAACACGTACTGGTAGCTGTTCTTCACCTCTGGGGTGTCTACTTCTTTCGTCCACAGTTCTTTTAGGATGTGCATCGGCCCTCGGATGGTTCTTCCGTACAGCAGCTCGAACGGAGAAAAGCCGGTGGACTCCTGCGGTACTTCTCTGTAGGCGAAAAGTAGGGCGTTGATGTAGCGATGCCATTGTCTGGGCTGCTCGCTGCACAGTTTCTTCAGGGTGGACTTCAGCGTAGCATTGAACTTTTCGACAAGCCCGTTGCACATCGGATGGTAGGGTGTCGTAGTCAGATGCCGGATGCTCAGCATTCTGTTGACCTCCTTCATGCAGTCAGAGACGAACTGCGTCCCGAGGTCTGTCAGGATCTCTTCAGGCACTCCAAGTCTACTGAACATGTCCACTAGCGCCTCTGCAACAGTTTCAGTGTCAATCTTCTTCAGAGGCACTGCTTCTGGGTACCGAGTCGCATAGTCCACTAAAGTCAGTACCCACAGATGACCTTCTTCACTCGGAGGTCTTATTTCGCCGATTAAGTCTAAGGCCACCCTCTTGAAAGGTCGGTCGATCAGAGGCATCCTCTGCATAGGCACTTTCGGGACCCTTCCTCGAGGTATGGTCTTCTGGCAAATGTCACATGATCGGCAGAAACGGCTGACGTCCGCATGAAGTCCTGGCCAGTAGAACACCGCCTGGATTCTGTCCGACGTCTTCTTGATGCCTAGGTGACCTCCCATGATGGAGTCGTGAGCTACTTCCATCACTTGGCGCCTTAGGGGTAACGGTACCAAGACTTGACGTAGTGGTTTACCTCCGTTGACCCTCGGATGCTGGAAGATTCTGTACAGGATCTTGGCCTTCACCTCAAAGTAGACCGTGCCACTGCCCTTGGTCACGTGGTCTTGGCGGTTCCTATACTTGTTTAAAGTGCTATCAGCTTCCTGGAGCTGGATCAGCTTATCTCTGTCCATGATGGCAGCTTTGGAGTTGTCGGCGACCTTCAGTGGCGTAGACGTCTTGTCTCTCTTGGCCTGGGCCCTGGTAGTAACAGCACCGACGATCTCTGGTCGGCAGGGCTGAGCCGGAGTAACCACATTGTCCCGTAGCAGCTCTGTAAGGTCTCCATCGGGAAACGGCAATGGATCCTCCTCCACAACTTCGACGTGTTGAGTTGAGGCAGGACTCCACTCTGGATCGGGGTCGTCGGTTCGTCTCGCGCCGTCGATATTCCCGATCATCAAATCGTACAGCGGCTTCTTCAGTCAAACCGCTTCGACTTCGCCTATGTAGAAAGGGGTGTTGACATGAATCTTCGCAACTGGCGCTCTCACACATTTGCTGTCGGCCATAAGTGTCCATTTTGAATCGCCAGTGAACTGTTCTTTAGCGATTAGATCTTCTCTGACAATGACCCCACTGCAACCAGAGTCTCTTAGGACAGTCACTTCATGATTTCCGACGCGTCCCTTGGAAACAGGCATGTTCTGGACGGTCATCGCTGCACTGGCGACGACGGGGATGGATTTCCCGTTGGCAAGGAGAAGTTGGCCATCGGTTATGCACTCTTGCACGTCCGCGGGAGTAGCTGCGCGCTCGGTCTCACTCGGAAGAATGACGCTCCCGCCGCACACTTGATGGTCAGATCTACTGGTTTGCCGTAGATTGGAGAAACGTCTCTGTCGGTTGCCCGCCGCTGCATTGTCCGTACTGCTCCGCTGTCCGCTACTTTTGTTTTGAGGACAATTAGCCGCTCTGTGGTCTGTAGCGTTGCAAGTGAAACAGCCTCTTGAATGCCCTTCCCTGGGAGGAGGCGTGGAGTCCGTCTGTCTCTGGTTCGTCTGGCTCCCCTGGATCTGGTTCACATGGTTTCCAGTCTTCTGAAAATGTTTCGTCGCGCTGGGTGGCCCCAGGGTTTTCCCATGAGCGATAAGATATCTTTCAGCAGCCTCAGTCACATCTTTAAGCGTCTGCAGCTTTTGTAATTCCAAGTGGATCGCGAGGTTCTTAGGGCAGGCGTTGAGTAATTGTTCCCTCACGATCAGCTCATGGAGACTCTCGTAAGTCTTCCCTTTGCCTGATAATTCCACCCACTTGTGTAGATATGATGACAGGCGCTCCACAAATTGCTTTGGCGTCTCGTCTGACTTAGGCCGGCATTCACGGAAGCGTTTACGGTAGCCTTTCTCTGTAAAGTTGTAGCACTGCAATAGGGCCTCTTTCAAGACGTCATAGTTTTTGGCGTCATCGTTCGACAGTCTGGTGTAAACTTCGAGCGCTTGCCCTGTCAGAAGTGCACTTAGTCGAATCGCCCAGTCTCGAGGTTGCCAGTTGGAGCTTTCGGCGAACCTTTCGAATCTCGCCAGATAGCTGTCGATCTGGTCCTTCCCGTCGACGAAAGCTGGCAATTTTGGAGCTTTGTTGTCACTGATAACTTGTGGCGCATTCTGCTGTTGCTGGATACGCGCCATTTCTAGCTGGAACTCAAGACGCTTCAGCTCGAATTCTCTGTCTTTTTCTTGCCGCTGCTGTTCAATTTCTAGACGCTTCTGTTCTAATTCTCTTTCTTCACGGCGACGCTGCTCTTCTAATTCTCGTTCTTCACGGCGACGCTGCTCTTCTACTTCTAGACGCTTCTGTTCTAGTTCTATTTCTTTTTCTAGACGCTTCTCTTCCAATTCTCTTTCTCGTATTCTCTCCTGAGACTTGACGTACTCCGTCAGCTGCTTGCCTTTTAGATTCAGTTCAACCCCTTTCTGCCAGAAGTCAGCCATCTTGATGCTTCTGGAAAGTTCTTTTAAAGAAAGTTCTTTTTTTTTTCTGGAATGTTCTTGACTGTGCTGTACCTTTCTAGACTGTTCTAGAACAGCACGCTTTCTGCAGTAGCGCTGATGCTTGTCACTAGTCGCCTTCGTTGACGCAGGCCCCGCTGTCCTCGTCGTATGCGACGCTGCACCACGCTGGTGTTGATGTATACGCTCCTGTGCTGAAGTAGACGCGATGTCCGCTAGCCGCTCTCTGTAATACTGGCGATGTAGCTCCGAGACTGTCCCTCGACGTAGTCCTGCGGCAGCCACGTAGTCCCGCTCTGTTGTTCGCTCACGAAGCAACTCTTCGGCGACTACACGCCCTTGCAGTCAACCCGAATCTATCGGATGTAGTCCCAGTATGTTGGCCCCTCTCGACGCAACTTGTTGGCGGCTACCCTCGATGACTGCCTCTCGTAACGTTGACTCGCTTGTTGTAGCAGTTGAACCCTTGGCTATGGCGTGAATCCCGGCTTGGCCCCCAAAATGTTACACTCCGTTCGATGTTGGTGTTTTCTATCAGTATCTGATTCAGCCCCGATGCTTGAATTCCTGATAGTTGTGTAACTCAGATTCGTTTATTCACGCAGCCCGTCCAAACAGCATACAAGTCACAAAGTCGACGTATGAAGTTTTCCACTTTTATTCAGCACACATCAACAACTGCATACAATTCTCAACTCAACTCAACAACTTTCACAGCAACTCTTTCCAGCTTCACTATCAACAACTTCACTCAACAGCAACTCGGCACACGATTAAATAACCTCTCTCTTTTCTCGAACAATTTGGTACACGGTAGAAATGACGCACTGCCACCAATCGAACTAAAGATCGTCATCACTGGCTTACGTCATACACATTTCCTCTACTTCCGGGAACATTCACGACCTTCGATATCCATCGGGAAATTTCTATCGACAGTAATAAACATGCAGATCCCGAACATTCTCCAACAATATCGACTAACGCAAATCATCAACGTTATACAAAGCCTCTCCTAACAACAATGCAAACTCAAATCAAAGGTAAATAAACTCCATTATTGAATACTTTGCAAAACGAAACGATTAGATCTATCGTGCGCGCTTTAGACACACTTTCGTTCGTTTCAACGTAACAGGGAGGCTCCTCTACTTCCAAAGGAATATCATCAACCAAGGTGTCACTCTCTGCTACTGCTACTGTGGCTGCTTCCATCATCACCTCCCTAGCTGTTCTCTTTGGCGATGCCTTTTTGTTGTTTGCACCCAGCTCAGTTTTTCTTTGCTCATTTTGAGTTACTGTGGCTGCTTCCACAAGGCTCTGGCTGTGGTCTTCTTTAGCCTTTTTGGCTTCATTCATCATCACCTCCTTAGCTGCCACTCCTCGTCTAACCATGCCCATTTCCAATGATATCGGCAGCCGTCATCACTGAAACTTTCTCCTCTTTTGATGATATCACGCCTAGTCGCCATTTTGGTCAAGTTGTACACGTGTGCGCATGTCAGAATCGCTATTTTCCGGAAGAGCCGAAAGTGACTAAATGCCCAAAACGACAGAAAGTAGACTAGCAGACGCTTTTTTTCATATCTTGGAAGCGGGCGTATTGACTAAGGTCGGGGCGTTTTTAAAATGTTCTTGGGGCGTATATACGATCAGAGGCGTACAATGCTCATGCCTGATGGCGTCGGACTCGATTTTCGCCTGTATTGTAAGAAGTTGTCTCGCTGCACATCATCATTTGAAACAAAATTAAATGTTAAATTAAATAACAGGTCGTTCTTAATTTTGACCTCAAGGACAGGTCGATAAACTGCACTCAAAAATAGAAAATTGACGATGAATGATGTGACGATCAGCGGTTTCTGTTAAACTTTTTATGACATCATAAACAATGTGTTCGGTATATGATGACCGACATAAAACTGCTTCAGAGAATATGAATAAAAATTTCATTTTCGAAAGTAAAAATGTATAAAGGGTACGAAAACAATTTTTAATTTGAAAATCGGTTTGTATTTTTTTTGGAGATATGCGTCTAAATCGGCGATTCCAGAGTACCTCACATGTTTTTGTGGTTCAGCTTCAGGGCATATTAATCCGCGCTGGTGTTGTAATTCACTTTATTTATATGCTAATAAATTATCAATCATGAGTCTAAAACTTAATATAAGCAATACAATCTGAATAATTACATAATCGAACGAATATTATAGACAAACAAACTGCTGTCAACTTTTGTGTCATGAAAACCAAACGTGACGTACTTTTCTTTTTTTAGCTCCACATTTTCTGAATAATGCAGTTAGCAGGGTTTATTCTTGGCGTCGGTCATCGGTCATTGACGTATAAAAATCTGAAATGACCGATTGTTTTGCCAGCCAGCTGGTCAAGTGACATATTGATTTTACGATCGGGCGGTCAAACTTTGAGAAGATTCATCATTTAAAAAGTTCTATACAAACTGCGAACTCAATAAAACTTAGCACAACCATTACCGAAACGAAATTATTTCCCCTTTCAGTATAATACAAACTTTTCCGATCCATAGTTTTCATTGCTGACATGCAACGCGCCAACGCATTGACAGTCACAATGTAGATCTAGTTTGCGATTCCATTTTGTCAACAAACAAAAAAATGCCTCCGAAAAAAAAGCCAAGGTCAGAAACTGGCCAAAAGTTGGTAATGGAGTGTCCTGTTTTGGAATTCTTGCCATGCGGCCCATCAGTCAGATTAGCGAAGAGGAGTTGTCTAAATGGGGAGATGCCAAAATGCAGAAGTTATTGGATCACTATGGGCAGATCCAGACTCATGATTGGATTGATGAAGAAAATCAAAAACTAAGTGCCTCCTCATAGCCACTACTAAATTCTGAGGCATGTTTGGAAGAATGGGGGAGGGCCAAGGCAACAGTGCTTTCACAAGACCACCTACGAGAAAACATCAGGGATGTGTGGGCCATGCTTGCAGCTCACCACTCGGAGGAATTTTCAAAACCTGCTGAAGCTGGCTGCTTTCGCGGTTACCTGCCCCCTGCAAACTGCTGATTGTGAGAGAGGCTTCCCTGCACAAAACCGCATTCTGACAGCATTGCAGAACAGACTGACAGCAGAAACACGGAACTTGCTGCTTTCTGTAAAGCTTGAAACTGTAAATATAGAAAGAGCGCTGCAGATGTGGGCAGCAGCAAAACCAAGAAAACTGTTGTCTCTTTCAAGTTGAATTTCTCTTTATAACTGTGTGCATCAGCATGTCATTTAAACAATTTTAAAAGGCTGAATATAAAATCAGTTAATGCCTTAGCGTTGTTATTTTGTACCATTTGTACTGATAAGCGATCGAATGAGACTGTGTGACTTATTGCTTTCCAAAATGACCTATTGTTTTTCCTGTGAACTGGTCAAATAACCTATCATGGTCACTTTCGAGATTAATCCCTGAGTTAGCATCAATTTTAACGCATGAAACAATCAGCCTTTGTTAACATTCAACATGCGATGGAGAAAGAAGTAACAAGTGAGGCGGATTTATCCAAAAAATGAAGGTAAGTCGAGTGTCATGAATTTTTCATCGAAGTTATGAACTCGTATTTTTGGTGGTTTGGTCAATGTCAGTGATGTTGCTAGAAATTTTCAGCATAGGCCATTTGGCCGATTCAGTCACAAACCTTTAGAACATTTTCAAAATCTTTCGGTTATAATTTTGGCTTCTTCTCTACACCAAACGAGAGGCCACTGACGGGACAATAACCCATTACACCTTTATTTATCCGATAGGAAATTAATATTGCCACAAGCAATAACAACGGAACAGACATGAGACAAGCAAACAAAAAAACGGACAAATGGTGGCCGATTGAGGCGTAAAACCTTAGGACAGCGGGCCGATCAGAACATGTCTCTTTCGGACATTTTGGAATTTTATCGGTGAATTGCCGATCTGCCGACAAAAATGACATCACTGCAATGTTTTTTTTACTTTTCTGTCAACATTGACGGAGTAAATCTCATGCTTTTATGATAAAAATGTATGTTTATTTCAAGTCAACAGCATAACTACAAAGATGTTTGAGTAAACGTTCTTTTTGTAGATAGTATGCATTATTCTTGCACCCGTAGTAGATCATTTCAACATTTGTCATGAAGCAACATACACAATTTTTTTTAAAGAGTATTATTCATTGTCAAATCAATGTCAAGCGTTTATATTTTTTTACGGATTAATGTGGCAAGTTTTGTTAGTCTTGAATTCATTTGTATGAGTAACTTCCAACCCGAAACATCTTGTCTTATAGGTGGGTGTTTTGTTATTTTGTTTAAAGGATCGAATATTTCTTCTCATAGACTAATAATTATGCATCACAAATGTTTTCTTAACATTATATTTAATTTTTTTCTGGTTGTGGTCACTATAGGTTTTATATTTTGTGATACTGACCTGATACTGTGCATAATGATAATGTCACATAGCTAGTAAAAAAAATCTGCATGCTGAAAGTTGTGTAAAGTGATGAACTCAACCATCCTTGAAAGAAATTAGAGTGATCTACGACGTGACGGCGCTGTTCACCAGCGTGCCTGTGACGGAGAGCATTGAGATCATCAGGCACAGACTGCAGAGCGACCCTACCATGCACCAACGTACCACTCTTTCTGTCGACCACGTTTGTGACCTTCTCGCTTGCTGCCTCAACACCACGTACTTCACTTTCGAGGGAAACTTCTTCCAGCATACGGAAGGGGCAGCCATGGGGTCCCCGGTGAGTCCCATGGTCGCCAATCTCTTCATGGAGGACTTCGAGGGGAAAGCCCTAGCGTCCTTCCACACTCCTCCTCGCTATTGGGGCCGCTACATGGACGACACCATGGCTGTGCTTAAGAAGTCGGTGGTGGAGGAGTTCAGCAACCACCTGAACAGCCAACACCCTGCCATTCAGTTCACGCGGGAGTTGGAGGACAACAGCAGCATCGCCATGCTAGACACACGCATCACTAGGACTGACGCAGGGTTTGCATTCTCTGTCTACCGCAAGCCGACGCACACCGACCAGTACCTCCAGTTCGACAGCCACCAACCTCTCGAACACAAACTGGGGGTCATCCGCACTCTCACCCACCGAGCCAACGCCATCTGCTCTACCGACTAAGCGAAAGAACGCGAACTCGATCACATCAAGAAAGTCCTCAGCGTGTCGGGATACCAGAAGTGGGCCTGGGACATCCCTGCTTCGAAGAAAACAACACCTCATCCTTCGATGGAACGTCAGAACCATAGCAAGGTTCACGTCACCATCCCCTACGTCAGTGGCGTCACGGAAGCCCTCAGCAGGAAGATCAGGAAACGGGGGGTCATCGTCCACTCCAAGCCTATCAACACTATCAGAAGTAAACTTGTCGCTCCCAAAGACAAGTCCGACAAAATGGAAAAATCTGGGGTGGTGTACAAGCTAAAATGCAGCGATTGTGACGAGGACTATGTGGGTGAGTCAGAGAGAAAACTACATAAACGTGTAAAGGAGCACCACAAGCACTCATCTCCGTTCGGGGAACACCTCCTCAAACATGACCACCACCTAGAGGACGACAACATCAGAGTGCTGGACAGGGAGCAGAGATGGTTCCAGAGGGGTGTCAAAGAGGCTATCTACATCGCAGCCCACACCCCCACCCTGAACCGTGACCGGGGCCGACACCAACTGCCAGCGACCTACACCTCGCTCATTCATTCACATTGCCGTGAGTGTACTCACGGTGATGTGAACTGAATCCCAGTTCTCACCTTCAGTCTGTGCTGATGAAGGCGACAGGATAGTCGCTGAAAGCTACACGAGTAAGTAGCCATTTACGCATGTGTGACTTGTCAAAACTCTGTAGCCGATATAGAGTGATCTAGTTTTTCCCAGTGTAGGATTATTCTGAAGTCCAATATGTGAAAATGTATCCCACTTATTTGTTTCTTCTATTCATTATGAGACCATTTTTTTGTGCCTATCTTCACTACTAACTTCCAAAACCAGAAAGTATATTTTCTGAATTGATGAACGCAATTCACATTTTAATTTTATTTTAACATTTTAAGTGATACCTTTGTCTTTTAAAAGATACATACATTATTTACACTCAAAAGATAAATTAAAAATATCAACACCGAACACCAACAAACACTACCTTGATCCATTCCTTGTGCATAACTTCACATTCTATGTCAAAAAGCAAGCCTGCGTCAAAATGGTGAAGTTATATATACACCATTATTTTTCAACCAGAGCTCTTCAATTAATGTATTTCACATTATAATAATTTAATGAAGCTAGTTTTTTCCACACATGTGATTGTTAACTACTGTACTGGGCTTTAGTCGGATTTATTTTGCCATTCTTATGTAACTGTACATAACTTCATGACCAGACCCCACTGCATAGATTGTGTAAAATTATAAACACACATTTTGATCCCTTAGGCTTAAGCTTCACGATTGTGGAAAGGCATCTATTTAATGCAGTTTAAATTGATTTCTTATTTAAAATGTAGCTAATTTTAGTCAACTAGTTCTCTAAGGTAAAATGCCCTTCATGTTGTCTCTGTTAAAGCTAGTTTACCCCAAAATGGTGAAGTTACATACACCTTTACTTTTCAACCACAGCTCTTCAATCATTGTACTTGACATTTTAATTAGTTTAGTTTTCTTGTCTTAGTTCACACTTTTCATTTGAGATTGATCACTGATGGGGTTGGCTGGTGGTACTTTTTCCTGTCATGTGGCTGTACATTATTTCATGGAAGCATTGCATAATGTACACAAAATTTTTAACATAAAGGGGATATTTGGCAAAGCATGTATTTAATGCAGATTATAATTCTTCCTTATCTACAGGGCAGTTCCTATTGGTCAATGTGGAATCGAAGAAAGGAAGAACCTCTCAATTTGTAGCACAGGTAAGTATTTGTTAGTTGTGAGGCATTTTTAAGTTGTGGGGAATGTGTGGTGAAGCTGAGCAGCATTACTAATCAGAGATGACCAGTTATTTTTCCCACTGCTGCATGCAGTTTCGATAGTTAACCATCATGTAAATTAAGAAGAAAAAGCACCATTAGCCTCATTTAAAAGGGTAGCATTTCTGATTCATCGTAATTTGCTGTTTACAGGTCACAAGGAAGTTGGAGCCGATACCTGAAGAAGGCTGGAAGTGGCCGAGAATGGTCAGGAATACTTCGTTCCTGAATCATACGTCATCAATGTGCTGGCCGAGTATATTACGCGCCAGGATCGAAGAATGTTTATTTCATATCTGGGGTGTAAATTGCTCGGAAATGACATTTTTGTATATTACTGCTAGGAAATTAACTTTTGTATTTTGACCAGTCGATACGGAAAAACTTCTTTCTGTTAGTTGTATGCTTTGCTCTTGTTTTGACTTAGCAACGTATCCTCTTTTAAAATGATTTTTTCATCTATGTATATAATATAACAGGGGTGAGATTTTGCGGTCGCCCGAGGCGACTTAAAACCGGCTCGGGCGACCTCACTTTATAGTTGAGCCAGCCCGCCTGGCGACCTAAAAAAAAATAATACTACTTGCAGACTTTTAGAAGCTTGGTCCGAAGCGAGAGCGTTTTTAGGTCACTGTTCGTCTGCTACGAGTATGAAGCATACACGAGTGTTATTTCCCTTTACCTACTTCCCTTTTGCGCCAAGCGCGCTGTCTGCTTTGTTTGTGAAAAAAACACTGCTACAAATTACGTGTATTGTCAAGGTGACGGTTGTTGATCCGAAAATGTGGAACTTTATAAGTTATTTCTGGGGTCAACGAACCCCCGCCAAAGAAGGTGAATTCTAGTTCGGAGAAGAAAGAGCGTCACAAAGAGTATGAATCGAAGAGAAAAAGACATTTTCAGACTGCATGGCTGAAACGTTCAGATGGTGAAGATCGATCTTGGCTCATTTTCGATAAAGAAGTTGGTCTAATGCACTGTACACATTGCCGTAAATACGCGATTGTCGGGCTGCCTAAAAACCATGCGGGCTACCTCACTTTACTTTCTAGCTAGCCCGGCGGGCTAGTTAGTCTCCTGGGTTAAATCTCACCCCTGATATAATGACGTTGTGAAATTAGGTACCTTGAGATATGCTTTAAACATGTATTCCTTGTTTATATAAATATATATTACAAAATACATACATTGTAATTAACATAGCAAATAAATACAATGCTACACACTTGTCTAATTTTCTGGGGGCCTCCACAGTAGTTTCATCTTCCCCAGTCTCTTCCTCTTTTTCCTTTTCCAGCTTTCCTGTATTGAAGACATTGTGCAACTTGAAGTTCACAATCTTGATCAGCGTAAATACCAAACCAATCGCACCACAGTACAAGCCCCATACCATGACTGATGGCACAAGTGTCTGAAACAGAAGAGAAAAATAAATAATAAATACTGATATGGAGAAAATATGTATGGGCTTTGGCACCTTATTAATTACTTGTAGTTGTATTTACCAACTAGAAAACATCTCCCCCAGAAGGCGTGGTCGCAGCCAGTGGCACGCCCAAACCCAAACTACATAATATTAGTTGTGTTTTTTTTGGTTGAAATTTTTGCTGTTGGAGCAAACCGGAGAAAAAACCCCGAGACGTTGCCCGAGTCGAAAGTAAATAATATTCAGAGAAACATAACGCCCAGATGTTGGATCGATCCCACACCTGTCAGGCGTCATTGGTTTCTGGCCTGTGGACAAGGCAAATTAGTCCCGCCTTAGCCCACACAAATGCAAGGTTAAGTATTAACTAAATTTTTTTTTAACTGCTAGATATAGTATCCACCTGTCTTACAGTTAGCATAAACCTGAAACACTAATGTATGTGTGTATGTGTGCTCAGGGGTACTTTGAAAAATTACATGAACACTTTCACTCACCTCGGCTCTGTCAAGTACCCTAGACCAGACACTCTAAATATAACCATGACTTTTGGTAACCAGGTAAATACTTTCAGCACTCTTGACAACTGATCAACTAAACTTTCACCTACAACCATTGATATTTGGTGATTTTGATGTAGTAGGCCAGAGACCAGTCTGAGTCTGGGTTCAAATCCAAAACTGTACAGTGGCATGCATGGCATTAACTTGATTAAGTAAAAACTTCTAGGCAAAGTAGTTAAACTTACATAAAGTGTTTATTGCAAACCATAGCATTATCAACAAAGACTGAAATGGTCAGTAAACAGTGAGTAAATTATATAACTTTTCATTTTTCTTCTTTGGTGTAGGCAGCCAACTGTTGAAGAAATGTCTTCTTCTTCTTTCGTTTGGGGCTGCCAACCTCAGCTTATTGAGGACGCTGCAGCCAAATGCTGGGTATGTTCGTGTTACCGGCACTCACCCGTCTAGGACATGAGCGTCAGGATCTTTAAAGTCCGTTATGATGGAATGCATGCGACACAGACTAGACCTCGGTTTATACTCTCATCCGAAGGAGTAGGAAATGGGAGTAAAGTGTCTTTCCCAGGGACACAACACAATGGCCCGGACAGGGCTCGAACCCGGGACCTTCAGATCCGCAAGCCAAAGCACTACCATTAGACCACCGTGCCTCTGTGTGGTACATAATGAATCTGACATGGTCTGGAATATCAAGTAGACTGACTGGATACAGGATAGACAACATACGTCACTGACCACAAAATATTTATTATTATTATTATTATTATTATTATTATTATTATATGTTAAAATTAGTACAATACACTGACTTATTATACAGTGAATACTTCACTGTTCACACAAGGAAGGTACTGGTGCACTCATGAGTCATGTTTTCTCGTAATCAATGTGTTCGTCGATCTGAAAAATGGTCATTTGCATGATAACAAACAAGGTAAATTTTATTTGCCTATGTAAAGTAGTTATCCATGTAAACACATTGCACTAAAAAACTAAACCAAAAACCTTACCAAGTACAGAACGAAAGGAAATGACAGCAAAAACATCCACAGGTACAGATGGGCTGTGTTGCAAAATACATTGTGCTGGGGATCGTAGAACCATCCTCCCGTCAAGGAAGCCCAAATTCCTTGACGAAGGATGTCTAAAACATGAGACCCCATCAATAGTCAGTTACAGATACCATCTGTTTAATAAATTACAATCGTATCCTATTTTCACATTCAGGATCCTGAGCAGCCATTGCTGCTGACTTCTCGAAGAAACCCGCAATTACACGGGAAAGCACGTTGTCTTGTCAGCTCTCACTGAATATCAACTACGATAAAATTAAATGTAATATATAATTATAAATTGCGATCCACAGTAAAGACTATATTTAAAATACCGCAGATTCGTTAAAATTAAACACATTTTTAATGTTTAATTTTGCTGGTCAAGGTCAAAGTACATCCAACATGGCCGCTGTGGATCGACGGGATTTTACAAAGGTGTAAAATTATCTTTTTGTGGCCACATATGAGTTTAATCTTCTTTTGAACTTATTTTGTATTTATTTACCAGTGTCCAAAATCATGGATGTTTTCAATCACGTCGAAAATAAACTTTTGGTGGTATGATTGTGTCTGGAATATCTGAATTTGTGGTTCAAGCCACCTCTCGGGTATGCACCCAAATAACAACAAACCCGTCTTGGATGAGGAACTTGATGCCCTAGTTGGCCTAGAGTCTTCGAAAGTGAAGTGTGGGGGCAGTGACAGCTTTCATGGAATCAAACAGACGAAATGATCATCGCAAAAGGGATGAGCCTTTGTGGACAGCTATCTTCGACTATGATGCAGTTAGAGATGATGAGCTGACACTTCAAAGAGGCACCCAAGTTCAAGTGCTGAATGTGGACTCTGGAGATGAAGGGTGGTGGATGGGGAGAGCCAATGGCAAAGTTGGCATTTTCCCCAGCAACTTTGTAGCTAAGGACTCACAACTTGACACAGAGAAGATCCCACCTGACATCCAGCAAAATGACAGGCCCTTTGACATAAATTTTGAGAAAGAATTGGAATTAGGGGAAGTGATTGGTGTTGGTGGATTTGGCAAAGTCTACAGAGCACAGTGGCGCAAAGAAACCGTTGCAGTGAAGGCAGCTAGAAGTGACCCTGATCAGCCCATTAGTGTGTTAATAGAAAATGTGCGGAAGGAGGCAAAAATGTTTTGGTTATTGGACCACAAAAACATCACTGCACTCAGGGGTGTATGCTTGTTGCCACCTCATCTATGTTTGGTTATGGAGTATGCTGAAGGTGGTTCACTCAATAGGGTGCTTAATGGACGCAGAATTCCACCAGATATTTTGGTGGACTGGGCACTACAAATTGCTAATGGAATGCATTACCTTCATGAACAAGCACCATTGACGCTCATCCACAGAGATCTAAAGTCCAGCAACAGTAAGTATTAGTACTTTCTTAATTAATAGGTTTAGTATTGCTGCACCATGCATGCTTGAAATACTAAAAAGTTTTAGCAATAAGTTAGGTGAAGATTTGCCATTTTGTATCTATAGATCAAGTCAAGTCATTTCTAAAAGTAAAGATCAAAATTTGACAAATTACCTTTGTAGTGTCTCCAATCAGTGCTACTTCAATAAACTAAAGTACGCATGTGAGTGTTTTGTGTATACATGTATGTATTCATGTGTTAGAAAGAGAGATTTAACATTTTATATTTCATCAATGATCATATGCATTGGGAAGAGGGGGACACACACATGTATGTATGCCAATATGCACACACACACAGAGATTATTTTCAAAGGTGTACTCTCAAGGGCGACTTAGAATATTGCGGATAGATAACTGAGGTGTTCTGCTGTTCACATTCTGCATTGTTAGTCTCCGAGATGTGCTGGATTGAACAAAGCCAGTATGAATTATGATGTGGGAGTGTGGCGTTTTCTAGTACTAGCATACTAGAACTTGTTACAGCAGGCAAGGCTAGTGTGTTATTGTTGACTATTTGTGTACTTGCTATGTACTGCTCAGTGTTCACTTTGTTACCTCTCACAGTGTTTGTTGCATCCGTTGCACGTGAGGGGTCCTCGTACTTCACTGTGCTGTCTGAAGTTTTTATTTTATTTTAATTTTTTTTATGTGCCACCTCCACTGGTTCAAACAACTGTGTTACCCAGCTGATCAACTAAAATTTCACCTACAACCCTTGATATTCAAGATTCTTTATTGTCCAAACACATGGCATGGATATTTGTTTTGCAGTGCAAGAAAAAAG
This sequence comes from Oncomelania hupensis, assembly GCA_036898135.1. Classification (NCBI taxonomy): domain Eukaryota; kingdom Metazoa; phylum Mollusca; class Gastropoda; order Littorinimorpha; family Pomatiopsidae; genus Oncomelania; species Oncomelania hupensis. The sequence continues at coordinate 63,946,723 of CM072513.1, read as the reverse complement.
ATAACATCAAAACCATAGACATACAATATTAATACATTTGATATAATTATACAAAACGATCTTTTTAAAATTACAATATGAAGTACTGGTGAAAACCTGATGAAGGTGACGATGGTGATTTAATAATAATAATAATAATAATAATAATAATAAGAGTAATAATAATAATAATAATCATAATAAAAATAATAATCATAATAATAAGTTAATAAGAGTAATCATAAGAGTAGTTATAAAACTAACAATAATTAATATTAATAATAATAACAATACAACTACTAAAAATAATACAACACCAACACCAACAGACAAATAATGTATGGTAACAATGATAACAATAATAATAACAATACTACTACAACTAATAATAATAACAACAGGAAAGATACAAAACCAAGCTTCATGATGATCTAGGGGAACAAAATTAGTGAGGATAATGACAACAACAAGAAAGACAATACAACCGAATTAACTAATTGATACAATCTCTGGTCACAATTGAGTAGAAAATATACCACATTCTCACATAATTATTTGCAGCAAATATGGATAAACGCACAAAAGCAAAGTGCCCCCTTTATTACAACCTGGGTGAGCGTTCTTATCGCTGGAGCATGCCGCTTGCCAGTCGGATGGATGTTGGTAGGTATGAATTCTTGAAGCGTGTCATGCGACACTTCATGGAGAGGAAGCGCCCTTCGCTGCGCTGGGAGACACAGGCAGTGACTGCCTCATGCAGGGGATGCGCCTCGTTGTTGCGGATGCGATGCAGCTTGGTGATGGAAGCGCATTTGTGGACGCCAGCCAGCGACCACACATCCCTCCTCAACAGCTGGGAGGCCTGGATGGCGATTTTCTCCAGTCGATCCGTGTCGCCCTCATTGGCGGAGCTGAAATAGGACAGCTGGTTGTACAGGGCGACACTCTTGATGACTGACTGGTAGAATAGGAACATGATGGTGTTGTTCACTCTGAACTGCCTCAGCTTTTGGAGGAAGAACAGTCGCTGGCTGGCCTTCTTGCAGATGATGTTGATGTTGGGTGACCAGTCCATCTTGTCATCGATGATGGTCCCCAGGTACTTGTAACTGTGGACACGTCGTACCGGTTCGCCCTCGATGGTCAGTGGCTCTTGGTCATGTGGTTGCCGGCGGAAGTCGAGGATCATTTCCTATCTTAGTGACGTTGAGGTGCAGGAAGTTGCGGTTGCACAAGTCCACCTGCTCGCCAACCGCGCTCCTGTAGCACTGCTCGTTGCCGTCGGGGTTCACCAGCCCAGATAGGGAGGTATAGGCGAACTTCACCTGTATTTGATTTTGATGTAATACTAATAGGCCAGAGACCAGTCTGGTTTCAGCTAGATGAAGTGCATAGTTGATCTTGTAATTGATTCTGTATAGATCTATTGCTTAAAGTTAAAACTTAAACTTAAACTAAAGTTTGATTTCTGAAAGGTTATTTTGTAGGTTTCAGCTAGATGAAGTGCACAGTTGATCTTGTAATTGATTCTGTATAGATCAATACAAACTTAAAGTTTGATTTCTGAAAGTTGAGCAATGAATTAGAATAAAAAAGCGTGGCACTTGCCCTCCTAATGCCTCTTGCCGTTGTCTTCATCTCTCTTGTGGTCTTGTTATTGTTGACTTCGAGTTGTCTGTCAAAATATTATGGTAGTATTCTGTGTCTATTGGGAATACCCGTGGTCTTCATTGATTCCAGAGTGATCTTGATTGATTCCAGAAGTCATGTCCAGCAGTCCTAAGACCACTGTTGGTGCTCAGTTCTCTCCAGTTATTTTGTAGGTTTCCAACACAGTTGCTACCTCATCTACAGTTAGACTGCTTTAGACCTATTGGCTCCCATACTTGAACTGTAGAACTTACAGGGAGCCCTTTGCAAATGCAACTAATCGAGCGCTAGAAGTACTGTTATAGGTTTGAAAGGGATTACTTAAAAGATGAGTTAGTTTCTGTTGTTTTTGATCTGCAGGGTAGGGAGAAGGAAGGTGACGCTTTAGTAGACTTCGAGATTGATGGTGGCACTGTAAAACTGCTTTTTAAACATTTGAATGTTGGCAAGGCCAAGGCTGTTGGCCCTGACCATATTGGTGAAAGGTTGTTGTGTTCTTGTGCCTCTCAACTCTCACATGTTTTTAATTTGTTATTTTCCTGATCTTTCTGTGTTTCAGTTCCACTTCTCTGGAAGTAATCTAAAATCTTTCTGGTACCCAAGTCTAGAAACTCCTCTGACATAAACAACTACAGGCCTGTTGCTCTGACCCCTATTGTGATTAAGTGTTTTTAATGCATTGTTTTGAGGAAACTCCTAAAGCAGGCACAGCACTTACACAACCCACACCAATTCGCATGCAAGCAAAACAGATCCATTGATGATGCAACACTGACTATCCTCAACAATGCCTACTCTCATTTAGAAAAAAAAAAGGCTCATTTGTTTGAATTCCTTTTGTTGATTTTTTGTCTGCTTTTAACATCCTCATCATGTGTTGTGTCTTGGGCAATAAAAGACCTGGCAGGGCCCAATCCTCTCCAGGCTGTTGGCCACAGCCGAAATCCACGAATACAGTGTGGCTCGCCTTGGCCCTGAGCACGTGGTCGTTGAACCTGTAGTAACGTGAGGTTCCTCCGCCCTGGCCGGTGACTTCTGTGTAGAAGACTTTCGCCCAGTGATGCCGTGCTAACATCACCCCTGTTAGTCGCCTCTTACGACACGCCGGGAAACGTTGGGTCTATTCTATTTGCCCGAACCCACAGAGCAAAGCGATTAAGCGATCATCTGTGGTGCCCCTACGACCTTCGGGTTATGGGACAGGATAGGATAGGATAGGATAGGATTTTAACATCATTCAACCTCATCTATAATACAATACAAGATTATTGCTTTAGGTCCAGCGGACTCTTCCGAGCCAAATCAGGACCATCATCTATGATAATAATAATAATAATAATAATAATAATAATAATAATAATAATAATAACAGGCAATTTATACAGCGCTTTCCAAAATCACAAAGCGCTTTACACAAACAAATGTAAACACAACATGCATACATTGGTCAATAACACGCAAACACATACTAAAAAGATGCTAGTGAAGGACTCTGACCGATGGACCGAGGTAGCGAATTCCAGGTCTGACCGGAGAAGAAATTGAAGGCTTGACCACCGTATCTCACCCTGTGGTATTCTGGTACACGGAACATCCTTTCATCTGCAGACGAGCGGAGAGAGCGAGAAGGAACATAGACAGTCAAAAGTTCGGAAAGATAGCTAGGAGCAGTTCCAGAGATGATGTGGTAGCAAAGACATGTGGCTTTATATTTAATTCGTTGTTCCACTGGGAGCCAGTGTAGTTCTTGAAAGAGAGGCGTGCAATGCTGTGATTTTCATGCTTTGAAGATGAGTTTAGCTGCAGAGTTTTGGACTTGCTGAAGAGGTCTAAGGACTTTCTGTGTGCAACCCACAAGGAGTGAATTACAATAATCCAATCTAGACAGAATGCATGCGCTAACTAGTGTTTTTGTTGCCTTTTGTGTGAGATACTGTCGAATGGAGCTTATGCGTCTAAGTTCAATGTATGCAATCTGAACAGTTTTTGCAATGTGTTGCTGCATGGAGAGATCCTGTTCAAGAAAAAAACCAAGTTCGCGAACAGTGTCAGAAAAAGAAAAAGAAGTAGTTCCAATAGTAATAGTTGAGTGAAGAGAAGAGGGGTCTGCAGATGACGGAGAAACACAGAGAGTCTCAGTTTTGTGATCATTTAGCCTGAGACGGTTGTTTGACATCAATGATTTTACCTCAGTAACACAATCTTGAATGGTCCGAACTAAATGATTGTAGTTAGAAGGAGAGTCAGAGTGATTAAGTTGGGTGTCATTAGTATACATTTCGTGGCGGAGAGAGTGTAAGTAAATGAGACGTGAGAGAGGAGAGGTGTACAGGATGAACAGAATAGGGACAAGCACAGAACCTTGAGGAACGCCAAAATCAAGCGGTTGTGCGGTAACGAGAACAGCTTGTTTTCTTTCTGAGAGATAGGACCGAAACCAGTTAAGAGCACTGTTTTGGATTCCAAAATCATTATTGAGACATGATAAAAGAATTTCATGATCGATAAGACCAAAAGCAGCTGAAAGATCCAAGAGAAGAAGAACTGAAATTTTGTCTTTGTCTAAAGAAATCAGAAGATCATTTAGAACGCAAAGAAGAACTGTCTCTGTGCTGTGCCCAGGACGGTAAGCAGACTGATGAAAAGTGAGAAGACTGTGAGCAAAAATATGGGAGAGAAGCTGCTGAAGGATGAGACGTTCAAGTAATTTAGAGAGAAAAGAAAGATTGGATATAGGTCTGTAATTCTTCAGATCATTACAATCGAGGTTGGATTTCTTCAATAAAGGCTTGACGATAGCAGTCTTGAACTCAGTGGGAACAATACCAGATGTAATAGACTTGTTCATAAAGTTAGTAATACATGTAGTGGAAAGTAAAAGGTCAAGGTGATCATAGAGAAATTTGGTGAGCATGGGGTCAAGTTCACATGACTTGGGAGGAGTTTAAAGGATACTTTTTTTGATGAAATCCTCTGAAACAGAACTGAATTTAACCAACAGAGTGCCAGAAAAAGTTGGGGAATGCAAAACAACAGACTGGTCTGGAGAAGGAAAACTTTCGCGAATTGTGAGAATTTTTTAGCAGAACAAATCAGCAAAAATCATCTGATGGCTTAGAAGCTTCTTAAGCTCAAAGTTCTTCTAAAACCGATTCTCTGGATAATCGATTTTCTGGTCAATAGGTCACAGTTAGTTTCCTTCGATGAAACACTTTCTGACTCTCGCAACTCCTCCTCCGGAGCCCCCCAAGGTAGAGTTCTCTCCCCTGCCCTGTTTACTCTCTACACAAAGGACTGTATTGGCAGTGATGCCTCTCCTCTTATTAATTGCTCTGATGATATGGCTCTTGAAGATCTCTCCAACGCTGACTCATACTACTTTCAAGAGGTTCAGCGAGTTTCTACCTGGTGCAAAGAGAACCACCTTGCTCTGAATGTTAAGAAAACAAAAGAAAGGTTGATTAACATCCATAGAACCCTCAATGTTTTCTAAGATATGTTTATTTATGGCATGAAAGTGGAAAGTGTGAATGAGTACAAATATCTCAGCAGCAAGTGGAACGTGTGAATGTGTACAAATATCTCAGGACTGTTATTGACAACAAACTTAATTTTGATACCACAAACCGCATCCATTCACAACAAATATCAATAAAAAATGTACCGTCTCCCAAAACTCCAATTGCTGAATGTGAACAAGTCCGTCCTAGAGCTCTTTTTACAGGTGTTTTATTGAATCACATTCTTACATTTTGATTTATATCTTAGTATGGTGGCTTGAGTGTGAAGAACAAGAATGTGTTTAACAGGGTGGCGAAAGTGTGTGGAAAAGTAGTGAGTGAACAGCAGATGAGTCTGACTGAGTTACAAGTATGAATGTCTTGTTGTGCAAAAGGCTAGTATGATTGTGGGAGACACTAGACATGTTCTGGCCAAACAGTATGATGTTCTCCCATCTGGATGCTGTTTCCATGAACTTAAGCATTTCACTGTATGAATCAGATCTAGCTTTGTCCCCAAATTCATCCTACTATTAAACAAACGTTAATATAAATGTGTCTCTCAGAATGAAGTGTGCGTGTTTGTGTTCGAGTTTTTGTATTGTGTGTGTGTTGGATGGTCTTAATTTTGTTTCCCCTCCAATTGCTTTCAATTGGGAGTTTTGTGCCCAATTTTGTGCATTTTATTACTTTCTTGTTGCATGTTGCTTCATGCATTTTTTAACATTTACTGAGTGGATGTTTGTAATTGCCTTTTCATACACATGTGTTGCAATTTGTTGTAGTACTGTCAGCAAAGAATGTCTTAATTTCTCTGTTTGAGATAATAAAGTATTCTTGAATCTTGAATTTGGAATATAAATGGGTATTGAAATAATAATAATAATAATAATAATAATAATAATAATAATAATAATAATAATAATAATAAATTCATTAGAATAACAACTCAATGCGCTTACAGTTACACACAACATTCGTATGGTTCATCACAACATTTGCACTACATCATGTACAGCATAATTCAGAAAGTATTATTACTGTTCTTACCATAAATTTACATAGAAAACGCCTTGAGGAACAAGTGTGTTTTTAAGCAGCTCTTAAAGGAAACAAGGTCTGTACAATGTCTTAAACGGGCAGGCAGCGCATTCCAAACCTTGGGTGCTTTAAAACTAAAAGACCACTCGCCAATTGTTTTAAGCCAACGTTTGGGCATTTTCAAAAGTTTTTCATCTGATGAGCGCAAAGAACGAGTTGTAGTGTACCTCAGATATGGTGGAAGTGACTGGTGGAAGTGATTGAAAGCTAGGGCAGCAATTTTGTATTAAATGCGGAACTTGACAGGTAGCGAGTGGAGCTGCATTATGATTAAGAGAGGCGTGACATGATCACTCTTCCATTTTTTAAGCACAAGCCGAGCAGCACAGTTCTGTACACGCTGCAGTCGACTAACTTCATCGATGGGGAGACCAGCTAGAACTGAATTACAATAATCAAGTGTGGATGTCACAAAAGCGCTGACCAACTGTGTGCATGCATCCCTCTAAAGAAACTGCCTCAAGGACACAATACGCCGAAGCTCAAGAAAGGACAAACGACAGATGCTACTGATGTGGTCATGCATGGACAAAGAACTATCTAGCTTGACACCCAAATAACGAACAATATTACTAAATGGGATGGTGCTGCAGCCGATGTTTGCAGAATTGCTGCCGACCAGCTTAAGACGGGAAGATGCGCCTACAGGTAAAACCTCGGTCTTGTCAGGGTTAAGCATCAACCTGTTGCTATTCATCCAAACCGGGACACTGTCAATACATGTTTCTATTTCAGACACAACAGAAGGGAAGTCATCAGCCTGACCACTCTTTGACAGTTCTGTATCATCTGCGTATTTGTGGAACTTGCAGTTGCAGGCTGTGATTACATTAGATAGTGGTTGGGAATACAACAAAAACAAAACAGGACCGAGCACAGAGCCCTGGGGGACTCCGCATAACAGGGGACTAGGAGTAGAGGTATTGCATCAATGACAACAGACTGGTAACGATCAGTGAGGTACGAGGAAAACCACTCAAGAACGAAAATGAGGGGGGAGAGAGAAAGGATCAAAGTTGAACATGTATTAGAGAGAGAGAACATGAATAATTCTCTTTTTGTGCCCAGTCAGATTTGTGGAAATATCAAATGCTTATAGGGCTGTAGAGTGCTAGCTTTACTCAGTTTTAGGAAACTAAATATCATTGAGATGAGACGGTCAAACAAGTTTTTATTTTAAACTCAAAGGTATGCTCCTGTTAGCCACTACACCTTTCAACTTCACTCACTTACTGGCTTACTTACTGTCATAGTAAGCTTGCATTACAGTCATGTTATTAAATATTATGTTAGCTTAGCTGTGAAGCAGTAATAGCGCTAATAGCTTCAGCTTCGAGGTGTTTATTGGTAATTTTGCATGTGTGCAGTTCTACTGAAGGAAGGAATAGACAGTGGTGACCTGAGCAACAAGACGCTGAAGATCACTGACTTTGGCCTGGCTCGTGAAGTTGAGAAGACAACCCGAATGAGTGCTGCTGGGACATACGCATGGATGGCACCAGAGGTTATCAAGTCTTCACGCTTCTCAAAGAGTAGTGATGTGTGGAGGTATTTGCTTTGAATAGTAAAATCCTTTTTGAACTTTATTTTGTTTGTGAATTGCTCATTAATTATATATTTATATCTCATAGCCTCCATTAAATGTCATTTGTCAAATCTTAAAACATGGTTAAACCTTTTGAAGGATTAGGCTGTTGTCTGCTAAATGCATGTTTGTTCAATTTTCTTCACTGATATTGATAACGATCTAGAAACAATACATTGTTCTTCTTGATGTTGAGGGCCCAAGATCAACGTGTTGATCATTTTGGCTCCAATACTGGTTGTTGAGGGCTTGTCTGTAAATTATATGAACACTTAAAGAGCTTGCAGACAATTTGAGGGCTATTTGTAAATTTATCTTCGTACAGCTGCATCTTGGAATTGTATGTCTATTTCATGATCAGCATTGTGGATAGAAAGTGATTCTGTAATCGTGATGTAGTAAGTGAAGTAAATGGTGTGCTGTTCTTCTTTTAGTAATAATATTGTGTACTTTGTTTTCAGCTATGGTGTGGTATTATGGGAGCTGCTAACAGGAGAGACTCCCTACAAAGGGATTGATGCCTTGGGTGTAGCATATGGAGTTGCCATCAACAAGCTCACGCTTCCAATACCATCAACATGTCCACAAATGTTTTCCAAGCTCATGTCTGGTATGCTATGATGTTTTAATGTTATTTCTTTCTTTCTAATTTATATTTTAACCTATTTTGATTTTATTTATGCATTTATTTTAGGGTTCTGTGTGTTGTCCACTCAGTTTTAGTAATTTGTTTTAATTTAACCCAGCATATTTTTTTAAATTATTGCAGTTGTGTGTGTGGAGAGGGATTAAAAAAAAGGGGGGGGGGGATTAAGGGTAAGTAGAAGTGTCGGGAATTTCAGTTGTAGTCCTGTTAGAGTGATAAATAGGAGAAAGGGAGATAATAATTATACCCTTTAGCTATCTTGAGTTTCTTTCTTCTTCTTTTTTTCTTTTCTTCTCCACCACACTGGTTCAGCAAAGACTGACTCTATAATCTTGTTGTGTAACAACGGTGTATTACTCTCACTCATTTTCAGAATCTATATTTGTTGTGCATAGTTGTGGTTAAAAACTGTAAGTTCCTGTATGGTTTACCTTTGTTCCTTTAGAATTTAACTTGATCATTCCTACTCTGTTGTTCATTTATTGTGTTACCTGACATTTCTCAAATGAAAAAAAAAACACCACTTTTTTGTTTTATAGACTGCTGGGACCAGGAGCCTCATGAACGTCCAACATTCCAGATCATCATCAAGAAGCTTGAAGAAATTGCAACTTCTCCATTTGTCACAACCCCTCAGGATTCGTTCCACACCATGCAGGAAGACTGGCGCTTGGAAATCGAACAGATGTTTGATGAGCTGAGAAGTAGAGAAAAGGTGCATATAAAATACGGGACCTCCTAATTTTAACTTTTCCTGATCCTACACCTTCTGCTTCTTCTTGTGCCTAATTGATTGATGGAATTTTCTTGATGTGTTATTATTTCAGGTATCTGTTAATAATATATTCTTACTTTATTTAGTGTGCCCATTTTTAATTTGATTTTATTACAGTTATCTTTCATTAACATTATTATTTATGTCTTCTTCTCATTTTATAGGAGCTGCGGTGTCGGGAAGAAGAGTTGACAAAGGCGGCCCTACAACAAAAAATTCAGGAAGAGTTATTAAAAAAGCGAGAGCAAGAACTGGCAAACAGAGAGATTGACCTTTTGGAACGGGAACTAAACATTCTCATCCTGCAGCAGGTCATGCACAAACCTACACCCAAGAAACGCAAAAAGGGAAAAATCCGTCTCAAGCATATCAAGTCAGGTGGAAAGGCCATCAGTGAACCTCTGGTAGGTTTTGTTCATCACTGCTTTCTGCTCGTGTATCAACAATCAGGCTTTCTAAAACACTTTGATGAGTTAGGGATAATAAATGAGTAACACACACAGGCATTGCAAGCCTTTCAGAGGAAATAAATGGGATGAATGACCATGAACCCTATAGAAGGGTGTGGAGGAGAACTAGAACACTCATCTATTTGCAGAAAGCGGCACACTCTTCAACATTGAAGATGTAGTTCGCTGCCACTTCTGTCCAGATTGTTAATTCATGTATTTCAGCTTTTTTGTTTGCATGAATAGCAAGCTCTAAATGTTAAAAATTCAAAGCAAACATTTGAATTTTGACTATATATATATAAATGTGTTGTGCATATTGCTGGATGTAATTCATTGCTCATGAAATGTTATTTTATTTGTTTTGAAACTTTGTTAATACTTGTGAAATGTGGAGAAATCTTTAATAACAGATTAATGCACAACTGATATTAGTGCTGGTTTTGTTTTAGATTTTCGTCACAACATAACAGTTCAGAAGGAAGATCAGCTGTACGAGCTAGACAAGCGCTATACCACTGGCAGTCCTGACAGCCCCCCTGCATCTCCCATTCATCCTCTGGCACCTCCACGTTTCAGGGCAATAGCATGTATGCACTTCTTTTTAATTAGTGCGTTTGTATTATTTTAAAATGTCTTTATATGTTTATTATAAGTTACCATGTATTTTATTCTGCTTTGACCTGAACATGTGATGTTTATTCTCATAAATTTTGTTGTCCTGATTCTAGTCTTCAGCTGCAGTTTACTTTTGTTGTGCCTCTAGATCCACCGTCTAATAACTATCCTGACATAGTGGATGGGAAGAAAGGCAAGACATGGGGCCCCAGTTCAGTGCAGAAGGACCGACATCAGCGCTCCTCCATTATATTCGCCGACGGCCGCTGGTCCAAGAGTGCCCCAAACCTTGAAAAATCCCTGCGACATTTAGGCGGAGGACATTCCAATGTTGGCGTTCTTAGTGATCTCTGTAAGTCAAAAGTAACATATTTCTTTTTTTTTTCTTTTTTTTATTTTTTTTTAAATGTGCTAATGCGTTTTTGTTAAAAATAGTGTAAATGGAACTTACTCTTTTTGTAAGCTTTACCATACTTTTCTGATCTGCGAGACAATTTTTTTTGTGTGGAACTCTGACAGCACTTTATCTGTTCGCCTAATAGAAAAATAGAGAGAGTTATCAATCGCCGAGACAGACAACTCACTTGTTTTTGGATTTACAAAACAGACAAATGACAACTCAAAACTGTGTACACTGCACTGTCGCGTCCACACTAGTTATTGTGTCATAGAATACCAGCTGATATGGTTGACAAGCTCCGGCCTTTCCGAGATTTTGTCAATAATCACAGCAAAATGTTATTTTTTCTCATTGTATGTGCGCCTTTTATCAGATGTTTGCTCCTTATCTATGATCGAATTTAAACCTTTTTTGAAAAATTAAAGGATGTGCGCCTTATGCATGGTGTCACCGCATAGGCCTGAAATTATGGTAGTTGTTTTATATTATATTGTAGCAATTTTGTTTTTGTTAATATTAGGAAAATAATTTGTCACTGTTGGTGTTTTTCTGACATCATTTATGCCTGTGTTGGTTGTTGGCACTATTTATATTGATTACTATTGTTTTTAACATTGTTTCCGCATTCAGAATTTGCAGTTGATATTTTTGACCTTGCTCAGTTGATCATTGTCTAGTCTTTGCTGGCTTTATTTGATAATGGTACTGCAGTGTCTGAATTTGGGTTTTTGTTTTGTGTGACAGATAAAGATGATGATGGCCTTCCTGAAAGTCTGGATGATCCTCAAGCTTATGCAGCTCAGCCAAAATCTCGCACCCTTCCACACACACCACTTACTAGCAGTCCTAGTGGCGAGGGTTCCAAACGCAAGAAGCATGAGTCAGCGCTCATACGTATGACTACCATTTTGGCATCTGTAGGTGCAGGCTTTGATGTGCGCCTGTCTAATACAGTGGCCATACATCCAAATCTGCATACAAGTGCAGAGGACGATAAGAAACGCAAACGTGATTCTTTTATCAACAACAGAAGAGACGCTTATCTTGGCGCTGTGCGTGACTCTTTTATAGAGCCTGAGAATGATTTCCGGTCTTATCAATATGCTCCACCTCCAGGCTACTGGCATACCTATCATGGGCCTCAAACACGTCAAAGGCCAAGTCTAAACATGGACAGTGGTTCTGGTTTGCCTGTAAACTATCTCCCAGATCAAAATGATGACAGCATGCAGGCCGCTTTCAACCCTCGAACAACCTCTCACCGTTCATCCTACGCAGATAGCGACTCCTCTGTGGTGTCTAGCAATCCCCCAACAGAACGCACAGTGATATACAACCGCCAGATCTCAGCAGACAGCAGCAATTACGACACACCCCCTCCCTCCACTGCGGTCCCACCCACTAGACCCTCTCAGAACCCTCATCGTCGCTCTGTGACTTTTGAGGATGACTTCAGCCCTCCGTCATCAACAGCATACTCCTCTCATAGACACTCACCTAACCACACAGGCGGCTCAGAAGTTTATGCTTTGTCTGACTATGAGGCTTGGCACCACCAGCAACCACCACCAAACATTCCTCCCCGACGTAGGGGAGCTGGAGAGACCACCCCTCACGCCCTACTACATTAGATGTTGGTAGTCGACAGGGCCCAATACAGTTGAAATATCCAGCTTCATCACCATACAGTCGCAGTGGTGATCCTTCTCCATCACCATATTCCCGTGGTGAGCAGTCACCATTTGGTCGTGGGGAACCAACTCCGTACAATCGCAATACGGGTATTGTTGGTGCTACACGCACGACGCCTACTTCCTCAGCCCCTATTGACACACCCACCACTGCTGCCAATGACAACCCAGCTTTCTTCTCCACTCGCTCCCATCTGTCCCCTGGCAATACACCGCCACACATCACGCACCAAAGAACTTTGTTGGACATTGATGTTGAAGGTCAAAGTCAAGATGCCACAAAACCTTTGGTATTGCACCAACCAAAGCCCACACTCTTTGACTTGGAGAAAGAGTTTGTACATTACTAACCTCACGCTGTCTCGCTTCATGTTCATGTGTGTGTACACACATGTTCATGTGTTTACACAACAAAGAACACAAAGAAAACTGTCATGTTTTAGTTTAGCAATATTTTATAGTTTAGAACAAGGAAACATTCTTTTAATTGATTTATTTTTAAAATCTCCCCTGTTTGAGATGCTCAGTTTTCTTTTTGAGATTTGACTTGTACTTCACTTCGGCATTGTTTTGAAAGTCTTTATTGGAGAAGTTTCTTAGTAAACCTTATAATGTTTTTGAATACTCACATGTGGCACTATAAATTTAAGAAACATTTGCACTGTACTAGTATATAGCACTATTGTTGCTAAAGAAAGTCAACACATTTTCGGATTGATGAAACTGCTTTATTTTATGTTTCAATGCTTAGGTTGTTTCTGCAAGTTGTGAAGATTTCTTTTGTAGAGAAAATTAACTGCATAAAGTCCAGAAAATGGAGAAAAAAAATGTTGTTATTTTTTAAATTAGATGCTCGATTTTGAAAGTCCAATATTTTAAACGCAAATTTACAAAATAATAATTATAATAAAAAGAAGAAGACCAAAAACAAGAATAATAAGAAGATAAACAAGAAGATAAAATAAGAATAAGAATAATAACAACAAATACTAGAAATTAGCAAATGTTAATGTTTATACATTTCCAGTGTGTCTTTTTCCCAAGATAAAACTAAATTATCTCAGTAGAAGATTAATCAGCTTGTGTGAGATTTGTATACATTTAAAGTTTACTACTTAGTAATATGAATGGATGTCTCTCTCACACACACCCAAAAGGCTTAAAAAATGTCCCTACCTCAACTTTGAGCCCTTTTTTCATAGACGTACGACTGTGAAGAAGCGGCGAGGATGCAACTGTGCAAGGTACTTTGTGCAGGAAAAAAATAAAAGTCAGTCAGGCTGTAGCATGAAGTGGCGTGCGTGGACTTGGTATGGGATATGCTAGAAAAAGAAATTATTTTAGTTTGTGATTTTTACTGTTGTTTTTAGCTTGCGCATTGTCTAATATGTGTACTGTAGGTTTGGTTCGCTTAACTCACTCCTTACTAACCACGGCAGTCGCAGTGGTCTCCTGCCCATCGCTTGCCCGCGAACTACTGCGATCGCAGTTTTAAATTGTAACATTTTTGTAGCTTCAGGTGACATCAAGTTTTGTAAGAAATTAAAGTTCTAGCTTTGAAATTTGTTCTATTGTTCGCTCTTTCATAGTGTTCTTCAGCTGTAGAATGATGCAGAGCAGAGTTTAATTTCGTAATCACTTGCTTTGCTTGAATTTTGCCAACGAAAATGGCAACATCTACTTCGACAAAACCCCAAAATAGGGTCATTTATACCCCTTATCTAAATCAGGTATTTTCCACTTGAAACATTTCAAACTTTGCACTATAGTGTACCAGTAGGTCAGCAATAACTCCTAAAATTTTCAGGTTCATTTCTGGAGTACTTTATTTTTAACTTAATGAATTTTTTACTAAATAGTACAAATGGCCAGAATACAGAGAAAAGCATAGAACAAAATCGTCCAGTAGGGAGTGAGTTAACTTTGATTTGTTCATACCCTGAGTTTTCTGTGTTTTATGTGATTTGTTTTTTAATCAAAATTTACAATACTAATTATGCATAGTTGAGGGTAGGAGGGTTCCAGTGTTAATCTACAGTCAGTGCTCAAAGTTTCCAGATGTTTAATGCCTCTTTCCTCCACATTAGATTTTAGATGACTTGGTTCTGCAGAAGGTTAGCAATAAAAATTTAATGGTAGAATAACTACAAAATCAGTATTGAAAATAATTAATAATGTAGGTTTGGGAGGAAAGATTGTATCAAAGTAATAGAAGTTTGTGAAATGCTGAAGTGGTGCGGAGAAAGAGGGTGGAGGAGTTCTAAATTTCACATCTGGAAACTTATTTCACGTTGTCTCAGTTACAGAAACCCATATATTATATCCATAACTTTGCACATATTATAATAAATGATTTTTTTTCTTAGTTTTTTTTTCTGTCTAAATTGGTGTGTATTGTTAAATCATAAAGTGTAGTCTTCTATGGTTTGTTTAAGCTACTAAAACTACCACTGTATTCATATTGCATTTATAGTTTTGTGTGTAGACCTGTTTCACTTTGTATACTTGTAAATGAGGTATGCATGTATTGAACCATTTGTATGTATGCAGAACTTGTATCGATATATTAGAGAATGAATAACAATATAATGTAATGTGGATACTATTTTGAAAATATCTGAAAGAATAACATTATTAATTATGTTTATTATGACTGTGTTATTTATGTAACAGGTAATGTACATGTACAGGACTGTTTGTATTTGCATTGTTTTACATTCTGTACATACCTTAGCTGATGTAATGATACAGTTTGATAGCAGACTGGTTTATCATATCAGGTTAACTTTAATACACGTGTGTAAATTGAGTTTAAAGAGAAATATACCCACTTGCATTTATTACTGGTATTCAGTCATCTCAGCTTTACTACACATCAGTCATATTATCTTACTTGTATTCACACCTTTCCCATTGCCATTGATACATTTGAAGATATTTTTCACCCTCTTAGCATGATTAAAACATAAATACTAATAGTAGAAAAATTGGAAATTAATTTTAAACATTATTTTGTAAAAATAAGTTTCTAAACAATTTTTTTTTAATGCAAAAAAAAGAAAAAGTTTAAACAGCCTCTTTTTTTATACTTAATTTTGAAATACAAATGTTCACTTTTTATTACGGAACTATAGGTTTTGTATTTTATAAGCCCAAAAGGATGTCTTTCAATTATCATTCTTAATCACATATTAACATTGTAATGAAGTATAATTTGTAAGTTTTAACTTTCTAAAATAATTAGTGCTATGTTGACATAGTCATTGTCAGAGAAAGAGAGAGAGAGCATGTTTGTAAGTTTGTACTTTCTACTCCAGGTCACAAGTGAGACAGGGAGTGTGCTGTTCAAAGCGATCAAGTCCAGGCCTGAGAAGAATGTATAGAGTAATGATGAAAGTGAGGTTTTTCAATGGCATATTATGATATTTATTACTGGAATTGTTGGAATGTTTGTAAGAATTTTGTTACATGGATGTTATTCATTTTGAAATTGATAATAGTTTTTTTTTTTTACAAGTTTAATATTTTGTTTAAGTACAGATAAGTCTTCTTGACTCTCATCAGTGCGAGTGTATGGGTGTCATGTCTTATTTTAAAATATCTGGCTAGGACGTATGTTGTATGAAGACAAAATTTTTTTTATATGCTATTGTATTGCAGTACATGTACTAAGATTTTACAGGAAATTTGTGTTATTGTATTACAGTACATATACTAAGATGTTTAAACTATATACTTTTCATAATATGTATCTCATGCTCTTGAGTTACTTAGAACTAAGCATATTCTATGCATAAATTCTACCCCAATGAATTTTAAAAGCATCTAAATAATAACAAAAATGTCCAATCCATATTGCCTGTCTCTTGTCTTGACACTCACGCATTGCTGATGGTTTTAATAACTTATACTTCATATAAATGTATTTACAAAGAGCCAGTCTTCCAGTTGATTCTAGTATACATTTTCAGCACTGAATTTGCCCTTCAAGAAAAACCACCCCCATCCCCCCCTCCCCCTCCCCTTGAGAGGGTGCTAGTTTTTTTTTTTTATAAATAGTATCCCACTTTCTGGAAACTTAGTGCTTTAAATTCCCACTGTCCCTATTATTCTCCTTTGTTCTTTCTCATTCCTATTCTGTCCTATCAATCTACTATACCATCTTCTTCTTCACTAGACCAGTCACCCACCTTTTTTCTTGAAAACTCTTCCAAAACTCCTCATTTGTGTACGAGGTCTGTTGGATCAGCTTGGAAATATTGGGCGCTTTCTGCCAAATGGTCACTAGGGCTTCCTACTATATTATTATTTAGCAATGTGGGCATTTTGTATGTATGTGTTTTGTTGATATTTTATAATGATGTTTATATTCTATTTTGTTTTTGTAAACGAGGGTTCAATAAATTAGAGTATAGCCTCAGTGTCCCTTGCGTGGGATGCCTTTATTGTAAAGTGACCGGCTGGTGGAGTGCCTTCAGTGTTGCCACTAATGTGGTTTCAGCAGATCTTTTATACGGATCAGGGGTGAATCCTCTTTCAACCAAGTTGTGGTCCTGATTTTGTGGTCCTAATTCGTCGCTTTGCAGTCCGTTGGACCCTGTAAGCAATGAATAACTAACTAACCTTATCTTCAAGAAGAAACCACCACTTCTTGAAACTTCAGTCATGTTATTACTACGCAGTATTTTTTTTTTTTACACCAAGACAAACACAATGCTGATGTAAATAATACTGTTGACATTTTTTCCTGTAATTTTTTTTTTTAAATCATGAAAATGATTTTATGACTAGCCTGTCATTTTGTAACTCTGTAGAAAAAGCTAAGTTTAGATAACATGGTTGAGATGTGATGACGCATCGAACAGTATAAAGTTGTAACATTGTTAAAATATAATCATCTGCAGATAACATTTTGAAACCATAGTATTGTAGTTTACTGCTGAGTTACTTTACTAGAGTTTGTGCCTTGACACATTAGGTTTTTTTTTTAATTGCCTTACTCTTATTGAGCAGATCACTACCAGTTTTATACTAAGCATTATAACTTTACACTCATATAATTTTATCATTTTGAACATGGATAGAAAATAATGTTCAATTTTGTAAAAGCATTGATCATTTTTATGTATGTTGGATGCAATAATTTAATTGTTTGAAGTACAGTTCAAGTTGCTGCTTACGCACATAGAATGAGAGTTTTTGTCATCAATTTAGTGTTAACTGTTATTGTATTGGTAGAGTAAAACATTAGAGGTGTGAGTGATCACATCTTCAGTAAAACAAATTATGATATAAAAGAATTGGGGCATATGGAAATGAACAAACTTTTGAGCGAATGTTGCATGATTCCTGAAGAATACAACTCCATCTTTTTTTTTTTTCTCAGTAGGACGGTTTTTGAGTTGTTAGAATGATTAACTTACACCTCTGTACATAATATCTTATTAATGTGTACAGTTTTGTTCCTTCCCAGTTTGCCATAATGTTCATTATGCAGCATCGAGGTATAAATGAAGAGAATCAAACATAGCCTACTGTACATAATGTACATTGTGGTCAGTTGTCACCACAGCACTGTCTGTAAACAATCATAAAACATTGCTGTACACATTACATGTAGAAACAAAGAGGAAATGAACAACAAATCTGAAATAATTGTATTGTGTGTTTGAAAGACTGAATGCATGTTCATATTGTTAGAATTTTAGCTAAATTATAGTTACTGGGTGTGTCTTTGTATTGGAAAGAACTGCAGTGACAGGGCATGTTTTGAGTGGGAGTGAACATGTGGGTGTAAGTATTTTCACTTATTTCCGTGGTGTAAGTGATCATGCAAATTGTGTGGCTTTGAACCAACCTCTGTTCTTATTTTGTGTGTGATATATACATATATGCATGTAGGTTGGCGAAACGAGTTTCTTAATGTATCCGTTATGAATGCTTTTTTCCTGTGTGGTGGATGTGAGATAGGCAAAGTCCTTAGGTGTGGACCAATATTACATGTAATGCCAGTTTTACGTACCAGTGTTAAAAGTGATATTAGGTGTACATATATCTTTTTTTGTAATCTTTATAAAGAAGCACATGAATATTTGGTGTAAAGCATATTTCATGGCATTCTGGTCTCTTGGATCCTTAACCCTTCAGGAAAGAAAGAAAACAATTATTCCAAGTTATATCTTGTTCATTGATCATTGAATCTTGTCAGAAAATGAAAGGCATAGAGAAGAAATGAAATGGTTGCAAATCATATTTTCCATAAACTACTTGAAGCAAATGAAGATTTCAAAATAGTCACCAAAATGCACTGTCCGTCATCAGTCCACTCCAAACAAAAAGGGAAGGTGCACAATGAAAGTGCTAGATTTTATGTGCTTTCAGTTAAAAGTAGCACATGGGATGCTTGATTAAATGTATCCAATGTTCTTACTTACACGGCCCCCCATGAGGATGCCGGGGGTTTCTGTATAAATAGTATTCCCACTTTCTGGAAATTTAGTGCTTTAAATTCCCAATGTCGCTGTCTTTTTCCTTTGTTTTTTTTTCTAATTTCTACTCTGTTCAATAAATATACTATACTATTCTATCTTCTTCGCTAGACCAGTCACCAACCCGTTTTCTTCAAAACTCTTCCAAAACTATTTGTGTATGAGGTCTGTTGGGTCAGCTTGGGAATATTGCCAAATAGTCACTACGATGTTATTATTTAGCAATGTAGGAATTTTATATGTACGTTTTATTATTTTATAATGTTTATATTCTATTTTGATTTTGTCAACGGGGATTCGATAAATTAGAGTATAGCTTCAGCGTCCCCTGCATGGGATGCATTTATTGTAAAGTGACCGGCTGATAGAGTGCCTTCAGTGTTACCACTAGGGTTTTTTCAGCAGATCTTTTATACAGATCAGGGGTGAGTCCTCTTTCAACCAAGTTGTGGTTCTGATTTTGTGGTCCTGATTCAGCTCTTTGCAGTCTGCTGGACCCTGTAAGCAATGAATAACTAACAACACGGTCTTCCTCTCTTGTGATATGATTGTACATTCAGTCATTTATGGTCGTTGATGTCACATGTTTAATCTACTGGATTCATATTTTTGGTGTGTGCATTTTCTATGATGGTTGGATTGCTTTGATTTGTTAATGTTAACAAGTTGATCTTAATAAAGCAATAGCTAATCATGGAAATATATCAATGAATTTAAATATGTACTTGGCATTGAAAGCTGGTCTTTCATTCAAAGGGAGAGGGGGCGGAGGGGGGAGGGGGGAAGAAGATCTAATGGAATGAGGAGAAAGAAATTCAAATAATCTTGTGGTTGTTTTGTATATTACATAATATGAAACCAATGTGTTTGCTTTATTTGTCCTCTCCATTTTACCTTCGTAGAATTGACACCATAAAATAATAGAAAATGTCCCATCTTCACACTTTGTGTTGGAGAAGGGATGTAGATTTTGTTCTTTTCAATTTCAATTCAGGACTTGAAAAATGTCAGATTATCTGCCAACTCCGTTGGTAACAAAAATGATGTGGCAGGTATGAAACTTAAGATGGCACAGTTAAAAGCAGTCACTGATAACCTAGATCACCCGAACTTTAAATTTAAAAAAAAATTTCTTTTTAATGTTCATTGTTTGTCTTATTTCCAATTTTTCAAAAAAGTTATATGACAGTCACAGAAAGATAAGTTTGGTAATCAGTAAACTTTTGCTAATAATACTATTAACTGTAAAATCCAGTGAGTTAACAGACCTGTCTCATTTCAAGACTACCCACAATGATGCATTATTTATTTTTTATTGAAACTCCATTGAATTTGCCTTGTTTTGTGAGCGTTTATACACACAGAATTTGTGTGCATTTGCAAAAAAATATGTGCAACCTACATGACTAGGTATACTTTGATGCTTGAACAAAACGCCTATTGATGTACAACACTCAGATCATTCATCAGAAGCTAATGAAAATCTGCCATCTGGTTTTCATACCTTCGATCTCACAAGTGTTCTTTCTGTGCCTCTTATTTTAAATCATGCAATCGTTACTTTTTACAAACTGCCAAATATTGTTTATTCATACAGTTTGATTGTCTTAACAAATTTGCCTGCTTACCCCATATCACCAATAGATTACTGTGTGACATGAGCATATCGATCATTATCATTCAAATTTTTAAAACATCACCGTTGGAAGTGTATATCTTTTACCAATGCACTCTTTTTACACAAGAAGTGTGCCTTTTGGAGTATATGCGAGCAATGATTTGATTGTAAACATTTAAGAAATATATATATATATATTATATAATATTGTAAAGTAAAAAACTGCTGTGAAGTAATAATGTGTAGCTTTGCAGAATTAACTTTTTTTTTTTAAAGTATACAACAAATCTGTCGAGTGTACAGCTCTGTACTCTTTCATTGTCATATCCTCATCACTTATATCTTATGCAAGTGGAAATGGGAATGTACAGAGAACATGTTTCAATAAAAGTATCAAATTTTGTATTATCCTGCACGTTTGGTGTTGCAAGTTTATTATTATTACATATAAAAATCTTGTCATTTGTATTGCAAGATTGAAAGCAGTGTGACATGTGACACTTTGTGCAACTTTTACACTATCAATATATAGAGATACCATTGTAACGGCTAGCTATTAATTCAACAACTGCACCAACAAAAGCCTTGAGCTGTACAATTATTGGATAAGAATGCCTTATAAACTTTATTATACATTTTTGCAGGGATGTGAGATGCTTCTGTTTCAACTTGCATGGAATTAACTTATATGATCAAATCAGAAAACTAAAAAACACAAACACGAATCTACAATTTAGCGTTTTGAGGAACAACTTTAATTAGTTGAAATCAATTTTCATAATGCTTAAACCTCTTTGGAATTGGAAGAAAATAGAACCAGTACTTGCACAGACCACCTGCAACAAGTTTATTATTCCTATTCAGCAACACAAATATACAAAGTAACAACACACAAAAGTAACAAAATGTGTCTTGTCATTTCTTGTACACAATTTGTTGAAACGACACATGTACTAGAAACATGTGCATACATACACACTCAACGTTTTTGATCACCTGAGTCAGAACCATTCTTGTGTTTTTTATGCTTATGTTTCTTGTGTTTGGAGGATTTCTTTTTACTATGTCTATATTTCTGTGAATGAGACAAACGGTCATCTTCTTCACTTTTTATTTCACCTTCATCATAAGAGTCATTGTTTTTTTGAACGAATGTAGCACTAGCTTCATTATCTTCCACCTCTGTTTTAATAACAATATTAGAAGAAGCATACACTTGAGACTTTTCTGGCGTATGACTAGTGTTGCGTTCTTTGTGGTATACTTTACTGTTTGAATTATCTGGACTTCTACTCCTTTGTTTCCTCTTGCAAGGACTGGGGCTGTTACTTCTGCTAGCTCTGAAGCTTCTATTCCTTTTGCTGGCACTTCTGCTTTGGCTCCTTTGCCTTGGGCTTCTATTTCTAACTTTCCGTGAACGGCTGCGACTTCTGCTTCTACGTCTCTTTGGACTGCGACTTTTGCTTTTATGGCGTCTGGGACTGCGACTTCTGCTTCTGTGTTTTTTTGGACTGTGACTTCTACTCTTTCTCTCAACCCTGTCTCTGTTGTTACTGTGACCTGGTGGGGGGTCTTCATCAAGTTCATGGGTACCGCTCAGCCTTTTGCAATCCATTGTTAGTTCATCTTTCTTGCTATGTGTGTCATCTGATGGCATGAAAATCTCCATCTGGTTCATGATTACTTCTCGGATGATCTGGAAAAAAAGGAGATATATATATATAAAACACTGCACAAAATAAGCACAAGAAAGGCTATGATTGATATAAAATACGTGTTTTTTAATGCAAAAAAGTAGCCTTCTGATCAGCCATGTGTTTTAATTGGGACAATGGGGATTCTGATTGTGCAAGCATGAATTCAAACATTTTGTTCTTTACCTCGGTGTAAGATTTCTTGGTGATATGGACATTCCTGGCCCGGTATGTCTGTCGCCTACGTTTCTGATCCCTCAACATTGCCCACATCTCCAGCCTAGACTTTGGCATTTCGCTGTCATCTTCTAACAGTCCTGAACAACAGAAAGAGCAACAGTCCTGAAGAACCAAATGAGCAACTAATAATTAAAAAAGCAAGAACAGACAGATGGAGATTACTTAAATCAGCATGTTACAACACGCATGTCCCCATATGTGAAAAACCTTAGAGTCTGTATATTTGTACAATTTGCTTCATTCTCAACAACAAACTGCATTCTCAGATTTGGCTGGGAGAAAGAGAAGAAACAGACAAATATCTTATTTAGAAATAAAACAGTCTTTACCTTTCTTGACGATTCTCTCCCAGTCAGTGGTCAGGACTTCATCTTTTTCAATATTGGGCATCTTCCCTTGACTTTTGAGCACCTGGACACAATGGTCATAGACAGCCAGGCGCTCCTGGGCAGTCAGTTTGATAGTCCAGTCATCCGAACTGAGGGGCATTGGCCGGTGACCCATATGTACCTGTCCTTTCTCCATGCAACTGTTCCATATAATGCGGTTGAGCAGACCTTCATCTGCATCACAAATGCATACCAAAATCACACGTTGATTTTAATTAAAAAGAACAGACGTTTATTTATTTACTAAACATTTTATTAAATTTTCGGACAATATGTGAGGTCAATATTATACTAAGTAAATTAAAAACAACTGTCACAATAGCATTTTGGATTTTGCATCCCTGTATATAGCCATACAGGACAGACTGGCTGCTGCAGGCTAAGCCACAGACAGGATGTGATTAACATATAGAGGCATGCCCAAGAAGTGACGCTGACCCAAGCTGAGTTTCTGAGACTGTCGAGGCCTATGCCTACACACAGCCTTTATTTGCATGCTCTGTGATAAAAACCTGTGTTAATGGCCTTAAGAACATATACACGCTATTTTACAATGAACATGACCCTTGAAGTTGAACTGCATAGTCTTTACTATTACTACCAAGTAATAATTAAGGAAGACTTTGAGATATATTTTGGGCACGATCTTGATAACCATAAGTATGGGATATTACTACATTGCATTTGCATATAATATATGAAATCAATTACTAATTTAGTAATTGCAGCAAACATCTAAACATAAATTGAACTATGTTGTACAGCAAAGATTTTGTCAAATCTGTGCTCTCAAAGTGAATGCCTTGGGTTCGATTTTCCTTGTAGGGTCTGTACATTCTACCAAATAATAACCCCCCATGAGGGTGCCGGGGGTTTCTGTATAAATAGTATCCCCACTTCCTGGAAATTTAGTGCTTTAAATTCCCATCGTCACTGTCTTTCTCCGTTGTTCTTTCAATCTACTATACTAACTTCTTTGCTACACCAGTCATCTATCTTTTTTTCTTGAAAACTCTTCCAAAACTCCTCATTTGTATATGAGGTCTGTTGATTCAGCTTGGAAATATTGTACGTTTTTGCCAAATGGTCTCTAGGGCTTACTATTATGTTATCATTTAGCAATGTAGTCATTTTATATGTATGTGTTTTGTTAATATTTTATAATGATGTTTATATTCTATTTTGTTTTTGTAAATGGGGTTCGATAAATTAGAGTATAGCCTCAGCGTTCCTGCATGGGATGCCTTTATTGTAAAGTGACAGGCAGGTGGAGTGCTTTCAGTGTTACCACTAGGATTGTTTCAGCAGATCTTTTATACGGATCAGGAGTGAGTCCTCTTTCAACCAAGTTGTGGTCCTGATTTTGTGGTCCTGATTCGGCTCTTTGCAGTCCGCTGGAATCTGTAAGCAAGGAATAACTAACTAACAAATAATACAATAAATAATATGAAAATCAAATATGGTAACCTCACCTGTCATTAGTTAGTATAATTAGTAATTAACTTACCCAAATGCACTTTGCCAACAGCATCGATGTTGGTGTAAAAAAAGTCATCATTGTGTAACTGAAGCTCCTGAAAACAAGTTATTCGACAATGAAACAACAACAAAATTAAATTTTTAATATAGTGAGTTAATAAGGGCATGTGTAAATATATTTTGGCTTTTTGCTAATAGTATTCACAATAACTTTTCAATTCTTCTTCCTCGTGAACAGATGAGTCTCACTGTATAATGATAAGGTCAACCCTTTACAGGGCATCACTACTTGATTGTTGACATACCCCTCTCCCCCCCCCCCCCCCCCCAACAAGCTGTCTTTGCTGCTTTATTGTTTATTTATAGTTTTGAAATAAAGAGAAAACTTGACAGAAAAAACAGTAGACATATAAACAAACTAGAAGGACAAAGCCAATATGATTCTCTCCTTATGAAACTTGCAATATTTAACATTTGCGATGTCAAGAAAAACAAAATAAACAGTGGGATTAAAATGCAAAGTAATGCCAGCCTTGATCTTTCTATGCTCTTGACCTTTAGATGACCTTGACCTCTGGCTCCAAATACACTCATATACTATCAAAGAAACTACAGCAAAAGTTGTAAGGTGTCAAAAAACAGTGACCTAGGGAAGACCTTGACTTTCACGTGACCTCTCATGCCCCTATCCTATTCCGTAACTCAAAAATCATTGGGGCACCACAGATAATCGTTTAACCAGTGTACTCCATCTTTCTCTGTCCTCAGCAGACCTGCCTACCTTATGCTTTACAGATCAGTAGTCTTCCCTGTGAATTTCAGTAATTTTGCATTTTCCTTCAGTAATTCTATGGACATGAGTGATGTGCTGGGTATAGGAAATGCCCAGATGTCTTCTGTTGCACCTCATCTCCATGCCTTGTATTCTTCGTAGTAAGTCTGCTGTGAGGGTTGATGTTTCGCAAGCATATATAATATAGAAAGATGCTCATGTATGATCAAATAACCCAAAGTTGCATATTATGGGATAAATATAAATACAGCCATTCCACTGTACGATTACCTATATTTTGAAATGTGTTTTTGTAAGGCCTAAAATGACCTTGACCTTCGAGATAAACGTAAAATTGGAACACATGAAAGATCAATCTATCATCTCTAAATTTACAGGAAGTTTGGACTTTACATCTTTAATAGTTTAAGATCCAGTTCCATTCAAATTACCTATACTAACCGACTTTGCACAGCTCCACTAACCTCGACCTTGGAGTGAGGCTGACCAAATGTGCATAATATGTGTGTCTCATTTAATGAGTCATTAATACGTAGTAGTAGTAGTAGTGTGGGGGCAAAACAAGTCATGAAGCCTTTCTCAATGCCCCTTTCTTCAAATGTGGCAATAACTCAGTGGGTCTGTTGAGCATGTAATTCTCCTACATATTTTATTCATCATAGTAATCGAAACATATTTTTAAAATCTAGAAGTATGTCTAACTGGTTTTTAAACGTATAAATTTATGCTTGGTGCATAATTTGTTAATGAAACAGGTATATTATTCCAATTACTTAGTTAGTAGAAACCCTGTTAGAAAATGAAAACTTCCTTAAATAGCTACTTATCCGGTTGTTTGTACTCATACTGGGGTCTTTCCTCTTTTATCATGATATTTACGTGATCATTGGTTGTTTTTAGTGTTTTGTTTTTAAGAATCTCTGCCCTACGACCTCCGCGTTGCGGGATGGGATAAGGATAGGATAGGATATTGTGCAATGTGTTTGGTTGGTAATGACTCTTATAATATGATTTTAAAAAAATGATAGTTTTACTTGCCCATTGTACTTTATATTAAAACTATCACAACTAAACTTGGTAAGATGGTGTATATCCATGAGACCTCATAAATGATAGTGAAGGAATAGCTTTACATCAAGGGCACAGGGTCAAAAAATGTTATTTAAATAAAAAATTTTTTATCAAAATTTCACTTTTTTTCTAAGTTATTAATATTGAACTTATGATTATTTGATGCATGATAATACATGAGTGCAGATGAGAGCTACAAAACTTGTGAAAGCCTGTAGGATAGGTTCTATCATGAAAAAGTAAAGTACCTAGGACTGCATTCATTGTATGGCCATAGAATTTGAGGGGACAGGATGATTTAAAAGTAGTCTGATTTCTTTGCATTGCAATGTTACACGCATGTCTGAAGGAAAAGTATTTATTCAGCTTTCCAATACTAATATTTATGCTTAAACCCCAATTTAAAACGATAATAAGATTGAAAGGCAGAGGTCAGAGCTAGACAAAAAAAGAGTCAAACACTAAAACCAGAGAGAGTTTGGGAGGAATATAAGAAAACGTAATGTACTATACTACTAAAAACTAGGGCTAAAGTATCCACTTCTGGGGTGGGAAAGGAAAGGAAGAGGTAGTGTTTACTATACGAAGTGGAATCGCATTATAAACTAAAGGGACAGAAGCGAGGTTTGAGGGTCTAAAGAGCGTAATGTATCAAAAATATGGGAATAAATCGTTCCTGTGGGACTATGTCTGATGCGTAACGACATCCCTGTATGTATAATGTTATTGCATTTTTCTCTATTTTATTCCTAAATCATTAATGTATTTATTTGAATAGTCATATCTGAAAACAAACTTTTACAAATTTACCGTAGCACAGAATGAACAAATCTTTCTAAACTATATATATGTGTACACATACTGTACCACTCACTACTTCTTCCATTGACAACCCAGCTTTCTTCAGTTTGCACACAGCAGCATGATTCTTCGCAGATGACTTGGGCACGAGATGATTCTTGTCATGCGGGCATTGTACAATTGATCCAGTCTGTCCAAAAAAAAAACGAAGATGTATTATTTGCAACTTTTACCATTCACCTTATCAACATCAATACTTTTTGGTGCCAAATAATGAAATATATTGAACAGTTTGGACAAAAATAATGTGTAAAGCTAAAGGGGGTATTAGTGTACAATTTTAAATTATTACTCATTTACTTCATCTGCATTCTTGAACTTATAGTTTATTAAAATTGTTTCCTCTCCTATGGTTAAGTTAAGCCAAAAAAAATTATATCCTTTGTTTTACTTTTAGTTTTAGCAAATCAACATTAAAATATTCAATAATAATAAAATTTGTAAAATAAAAAAATAAAATTTCAATATCTGACGTTGTTTCTTCGAAGGTTCGGAAGTCTCTTCTTTTGTCTTTGTAACTTAGTCCTTTTTCTGAGTCTAATTACAGTGAGGCCTACGAGTAAGTCACTAACTTAAGTCAGAAAGTGCTCTTGGGACTTGGCCTGTGTTTTTTTCCATGCAAGCCAAATCATGATCTAGATTGCTTACTTGTAGAACATGATCCGGCGTCCATGTAAGTGAAGCAAGTATTTCACCAATCTCTGAGCATTCTTTCTGAATAAATTCTTCTATCTCTCGTAAAAACTGCACTCGGTTCTCTGTGGAACCCTTCTGGGATTCTTTCACTTCGCACATGATAGAATAGATCCTCCGCTCGCCTTAGGTCTAGGCTGAAGCAATCCAAATATTATTTATATTTTCGTAATCAAAATTATCAAAATGGAAATAACAAAAGTGCTTTTTTGGCATATTTTTTTATTGTTGCAGATCGGTAAATCTCTTTAATTAGGGTGTTTTCTCCATAAATATGCATTTATAAAGTATATGCAAAGAACTATGAAAATAATTTTAATGTTGTTCTTGTATTCTTAAAAATTATGAGAACATTTACTAACACGAACGGAAGTAGCATAATCGCAGGTTTATTCTGAGTACCCCCCTCTAGTGCAATAGAATCCCTCAGTGCGTATATAAGGACAAACTTGGACGAAAAGGGCGGCTTCGAAGAAGCCTTCTTTCTATATAATTCTTTGTCAGTCGTCTTCAATCACAGTTTCGAGTTTTCATAATGACTACTTCTAACCAAGTGGTGAGTAATTTGACAGAAAAGATTAATTTTTCCTTTCGTTTTTCTAGAAAATCTTTTATGTATGTTTCAGCCAAAATCATGTGAGTCTAAAGGCAAAGCTAGATCTGTGCGAACTAGTCTATTCAGTCAACCTGTTGCCGTTCTGATCACACTAGTTTTTGACGAACTCAGAAGTCAAGCTGTTGCCTTACTAATCACTTTTTTTTTCATTCTGCTATATTTCCTATTCCTTACAGCATCCAATCTACACACAAATGTATATCAATAATATTAATAGTGTAATACTACCAGTGGGGGAGAAGAAGGGAGTGGAGGTCAGGATCATCCACATAATAAGAATTGATGTGCCTAGTCATTGGTAGATCTATGTCATGTTTTGACTAAAGGATCTGTATGCGCAGCCAAAGAAACTATCATCCTCATTCACTGACATATAACAGTGTTTTTTTGTAAATTCATGGCGCATATGCATGATATGGGCTATTTCAGTGATGCATCCAAGCATTAGACTGGGGCTGGTGAAAGTAAAATGGCAAATCATGTGAACACCTTTGGTAGGTATAATTGCCATCATAGCTGAGAAACATCTTTCCTGCTGAAGTAACCGTGTGGAAGGGTTCAGATTCAAGATACGCTACCTGGATTTTAACACCAACTACGTTTATAAATGTGATGTGTTGTAGTTAGCATAATCCTTGAGTAAGGATCTCTCAGATTTTAAAGCTGTGTAATTTACCAGCAGCAGTATTTTTATAAATCTTATATTAATTCCTTTTTAAGTCTTTCATGAATATATTTACAGGCCTGAGGGGTGCCATAGTAGCTCAGTTGATTGGGAGCTGGTTTCCTATGCCCAAAGTTGTGGGTTTCAACCCCGCAGGGGATGTTGAACTTTGGTTCAAAGCCTTTCAGGTCACCACGGGTTTTCTCTTGGTACTCCGGTTTTCTCCTCCCTTCAGTAATGGTATTGAATGCAGTTGTCTAACATTTCAAAAATAAAAGTTGATTTCCTCTCTCAGTCTCAGTCTCTGTTTTCTAAAAGTGTCTTGCCTTTACACTGTTTGAGTTATGAACAGTAGGAGTGTCTATAAGGCGCCCCTCCTGCCTCCCCCCCCCCACCCGCCTCCTTCCTCCGTCTCCCCCCCCCCTAAAAAAAAAAAGGAAAAGGAAATCGTATTAAAAAAACAAACAAAAAAAAACCTAAAAGAATGTCGACCTATATTTTTTTAAACAGTAAACAGACTTTTTTTTTAATACCTAAGATGCCACCATGTATGTTGGTTACAGATCACCGAGCTTTGGGTCGGATTTAGAAGTAAGGAACGTATCCTATCTTATCCTATACTGTCTTGTAACTCGGAAGTCGTTGGGGCACCACAGATGATCGTTTAACCAGCGTACTCCATCTTTCTCTTTCCTCATCAACCCTCATGGCTTCACTCAGTGTCAAACCAATCCATTCTTGAATGTTGTCCTCTCTACTCTTTTTCTGTCTCTCTCTTCTTCTGCTTCCTTGCACCGTAACTTGCAGGATGGTCTTTGCAGGGTCTGATGCTCTGAGGACGTGGCCTTGGACTTTGATGTCCATGTTGATGCCATTGGTGTTGTTGGTCATTATTTTGGTTTTCTCTCCACTTATTTCCATTCCAAAGGCTTTGAAGGTGGTGCCAAGCCTCTGTACCAGCTGTTCAAGTTATTGTTCCTCTCCAGCCAATCCATCAAGTTCATCAGGAAAACGGAGGTTGGAGATTGCTCTACCCATTATTCTGACTGTGCCTTCATGATCTGCAAGGGCATCTGACATGATGCGCTCGAGAAAGGTGTTTGAGAGAGTAGGCATCCTTGACGCACACCGATTGTTGTTCTGAACCAGTTCCCGATGGCGCTGACGCTGTTGTGGAGGACTGCACTGCATGGTAGCCTTGTCATACAGGCTTTTGATGACTTCAGTAATGTTAGGGCTGATGTTTTCATAGTCATAGTCATAGTCAAGAAATCTTTATTCCACAAAAAACATGGGAAAATTTGTTATGTCACAGTGCACACATGACAAAAAGAAAATAATAATAATACAACAAGACATTAGAACACCCCTCCATCGTTATAGCAGCAAGCTGAATACAGTCTCCTCTCCCCCCCACACACACAAACCCACACACACGGTATGCTTATATACACACGCATACACACACACACACATATACACACACA
Organism: Oncomelania hupensis; assembly: GCA_036898135.1. Lineage (NCBI taxonomy): Eukaryota > Metazoa > Mollusca > Gastropoda > Littorinimorpha > Pomatiopsidae > Oncomelania > Oncomelania hupensis. The sequence goes on along the minus strand of CM072513.1, from coordinate 63,916,236 downwards.
TAATACACCCACACGTATATACATGTATATATACACACACATATATACACACGCATGCATGTACACACTCATATATTATATATTATATTATTATATATATTATATTATTATATATTATATTTATATTATATTATATTATATATATTATATTATTCGTATACACATACACATATATACACACATACATACACACATACATGTATACACATATACATACACATATACATACATATACATACATACATATTCACACATACATGCATATCCATACATATACGCATACATATATTGTGGGAGTGTATACATTGTTAATACAACAAGAACCCTTCATACCTCCCTTCACTGCACACCCACCACACACTCCTATTATCCATTTATTTAGTTATTTCTTTAGTGATTTATCTATGTTACTAGTATTGTTGTTGTTTTGTTTTTTTTCTCTGATGTGTAATATAATATTACATCGGCCTCAACACACACTGGATTGCTTCATCCATCACCATACATTCTGGGGTGTAGGGCGGGCCATCCTCATCTCTCTATTGAGTGCATCCTCGAGAGGATGATGACGATGATGATGATGCAGAGCTCCCAGACCTTTGATTCAGTCTGTTAATGGCATTTGGAACAAATGAGAGTTTGTATTTTACCTTGCGGCAAAGGGGTACTCTATGTTGTGCACTCTCATAGTTGCCCACAGAGCTGCATGCCAGACTCAGTCAAACACTTTCTTGAAGTCTACAAACACATGATATAGATATTGTTGGTGCTGTAGGTATTTCTCGTATATTATTCTGAGATTGAAAATCTGTTCTGTGACCCAGTACTTCGCCCTGCCCTGAATCCTGCTTGTTCTTCAGCTATGATTTGTTCAGCTTGGGGTTTCAACCTGTTGTGTATTATTTTCAGGGGGCTGATGGTGCAGTAATTTTCACACTCCTAAAGGTTACCCTTTTTGGGAAGAGTGATTAAAAGCGACTGGGTCCATGGTGTAGGCCACTCCCCACTCTGCCAGATCTTGTTATAGATAATGGTGAGGGTGTCATTCATCGCTTCTCTGGGTCCATGGTGTAGGCCACTCCCCACTCTGCCAGATCTTGTTATAGATAATGGTGAGGGTGTCATTCATCGCTTCTCTGGGTCCATGGTGTAGGCCACTCCCCACTCTGCCAGATCTTGTTATAGATAATGGTGAGGGTGTCATTCATCGCTTCTCCTCCTGCTTGAAACAATTCTCTGTTTATGTTCTCAACTCCCACTGACTTCCCCTTCTTCAGCAATTGCACTGTTGCCTCAACTTCTCGAGAGAATTGGGAGGATTACTTCTTCTTCTCTGTTCTGGGACATGCTGGAACTGATGGGTCTCAGTTTGGTGTGTGGTTGTAAAGGTCAGAGCAGTTCTCTGTCCATCTATCCAAGACTTCTTGTTCTTCTGTAAAGCATGTGCCAGACTTGCTTTGGATCGTGGAACCTTGTGCTGTTTAACACTTGTCAGCTGCTTCATAGTCTGGTAGGCCTTCTTGCTGTTGTTCTTGTTCAGACTGTTCTCTATTTCCTGGCATAGATCTTCTATCCAGTTTTCCTTTGCTGTGCACATGCCTTTTCAGATGTCATTGTTGATTTTTTTGTAGGCATTTTGGTAGGCATTAGCTCCCTGTGGGGTGTCTACTTCACCAGCTCACCAAATGAGCAGTGGTGCAAATTTCCCCCCCAACTTTGGCTGGGAATAATTCTGCCAGCTTCGGGTCTTGCAGTTTGTCCAGGTCGAACTTCAGCCTGGTGCACCGGAAAGACAACATCACGAGATCATGTTCACTTCCGATGTCTGCTCCTGGAAAAGTGCGTGTCCTGCCGATATTGACGCTTGATCTGGAGCGTTTCTTGACTATGATGCAGTCAATCTGGTTGTGATGCTTCCCGCCACATCAATAGTGTTTCAGCTCGTGGGCCAGTTCTTATAATTTGCCCTCCGCAGTTAGGGTCCTGACAGTCCACATGATTCCAGGTTCCTATGATGATGTTGTCTCTCATGCAGATTTTGCTAAGTTGTCCATCAGTAACACACTTATCACATCTGTCCTGGTGGTCAGCGGTAAACGCGCTCCATGGTTACCTGGGCAACGTCTGATCTGGTATAAAGCGAGTTGTTCTTTTCATCATACGGTGTGTCTTGGGCAAGAAAGACCTGGCGGTGCCCTATCCTACTCAGGCTGTTGGCCACAGCCAAAATCCATGAGTACAGTGTGGCTCGCCTTGGCCCCGAGCTGTGGTCGTTGAACCTATAGTAACGTGAGATTTCTTTGCTCTGGCCAGTGACTTCTGACGTTATGTGTAGAAGACTTTCGCCCAGTGATATGCTGTGCTGACATCACCCCTTTTAGTCGCCTCTTACGACACGCATGGAAATGTTGGGTCTATTCTGTTCAGTGCCATAACCCACAGTCACTTATTGCATCCATTATTGTTATTATTATTATTATTATTATTATTATTATTATTATTATTAATTATTCCTTTTTCAGGGATCGTTGTATGGCACAGTAGTTGAGGATGTGCTGAATAATGTCAAAGAAGCTTTTCTTGATGATGGTGTTGATGAGCAGGTGTTGGTGGAACTGAAACAGGTAACCATCTTGAAAGGTTCTTTTTGTAATGCTAAATATTAAGAAAAGAAACTAAATCAACTTTAGACATGGTTACATAGTAAAGGTAGTCCAAGCCCTTCATTGGCTCTTGTCCGCTCGGCAGTTTTTACTCAGTTTTGACTTCACTTTCAACACTTATTATTAATGTAAAACTGCATCAAAACAGTGGCTGTATTCAAATAAAAATTGAAAGCTTTATCTTTACATCTGTGTTGTTTTTAATGCATGTTTATGCGAAAGATTCCGAGAAAACAGCTTTTGAATACGCTTCTCCGAGCGCTGAATGCCACTCCGAAACAAAATGTCAGGGCGTCTGCTGCGAGGCTGCTCATTTCAAACTCAAAGTGCTTTAAGATATTTAATTGGATGGCCTAAAAATAAGAACCAATGAGAAGTTCGGATACTTAGCTTCATTTACATATCAAATATGGTGGGCTGTGATGTGTAAAAGTGTTATTACGAGCCGAACAAAGTGGATAAAGCGGTTTTGATGTAAGTTTGATTTTAACTAGAAGTTTAAAAATTAGCAAGAAATAAAGAGCGTACTTTCCTTTATAAAACTAGGGTATTTATTAATTTGTGCATTACTCTTATCGCGGAGCGCTTTGCCGTAGAAAAGTGTACCCAAACGGTGTTCGGGTTTTCTTGCGGCCATGGCAAACTTATAGGCCTATTCAGCGACACGAGTGCTGAGCGTAGTAGCTTACTAGTAGGCCTATAATTTGCCGGCACGCACTGCGAATTTGATGATTTCCCAACTTTGAAGCACCAAAACGGCTGAACATTACTGTGGGATAGGTCTGAAGAAAATTGGGCTTGGAGTATAACATATGAAGGGGTTACCTGTCAAAAATCAGCTTTCTGGTATCAATATTGGCTTCACTTTGAGACTCCAAAGTTGTCAATTTCTTCAATTCCAAAACGTTGCCAAAAAAACACCAACATTCGGCATTTTCAAACATTAATAACTTTTTACCTATTTGTCCTATGGGGAAAAAAATATACCACTGTGTTCAGAATGAAAACCTCTTTAAATCTATGTCAGTTTTGTGATGAGGAAATCATTTTTTTAAATGGCTTTTGACTACCTAGTACTACTATACGGGAAAGACAACAAGAACAGTGCTTGGAAAAAATACAGGTCTGATGCATCTTAGAACAAACAATTGATAGTACTTAGTATATTATACTTTAAAAAAAATTTCAGGCTGATCTTTGGAATCCTATGTTTAAACTAAATAGGTCTTTACAAATCCTTGTCTTAACTTTGAAGAGCTTTCTTTACAAATGCATTTGTTCATGGACACATACATACAGTGACACATTTTATTTATTTGTTTTTGCTGTTGTTGTTCCATTGAAATATACTGGTAACTTTATTTTTATGATCAGGACAATACTTGAAAATGATAATTTTTTGCCGTTTAACTGTAATATAAAATGTATTTACAGTTATGGCAGAGCAAGTTGTCTGCCACCAAGGCTTTGGACCCACCAAATGAGCCTGAAGTTCACCTGACAAACCCAGCCCTTGGTCTGCTCATGCAGGAACAAATATCTCAGCAGCAGGTGCACCAAGGCTATATACCTCGAGGTTTGTACATTTTCTTAAAACCTTAAATCCTATCCTATCCTGTAACTCAAAGTTTGTTGGGGCACCACAGATGATTGTTTTACCAGCGTACTCCATCTTTCTCTGTCCTTGGCAACCCTCGTGGCTTCGCCCGGTGTCAAGTTAGTTTATTCTCGAATGTTGTTCTCCCATCTCTTTTTCTGTTTCCCTCTTCTTCTGCCTACTTGCATGGTGCAGGGTGGTCTTTGGAAGGCCAGATGAAAACCTTAAAACTTACCATAAAATTGCAAGTTTTTTCTCTTTCTGGATAATTCTTTTCAAAATTCAAGCAGGCATACATTATTTTCCCAAACCCTATCTACTCCCCTCCCATTCCCCCTTCTACTCTCCCAACCCCTATTCCTACACCCATTACCACTCATTCACACTTTGCTCCTCGCCTTCCACCTCCTCCTTCTCTCGCAAATATTTTCTCCGTTTAAGTTCTCCAGAGATCATTTTTTAAATCCAGTAAATATTTCAACTTGAAGCCTTTTGTAGAAACAGAACTTTTAAGCTTTTTGTTTGTTTGTTTATTTTTTTTCACAATTCCTAAATATATAAGAAGTAATATGTGTGTAACACTTCAATTTATTGTTTCCGACAATAGATGTCCGAGTATTATGTGCGATTTATTAATTTAAATGCTATTGTTTTCTTTGACTACAGCTGTTTTGGCATCGGCACAGCAGCAACCCCAGACTATTCCAGTATCTATCACCACACATCAATCAGAGCTGGTAAGTGTAAATTATAACTTAGAGGTGGCCGTCATATCTTGTCACAAGGTTCATTTGGTGCTGAGAATTATGTTGGCATGATTTTGAACTCTTCTTTATGTGATGTTCATGCTGTTGTTTTGCAGAGTGGTGCTGCAGCACAAGCCACTATGGCATTGCCAATGGGTTTGTTCCAGCAACAGTTTGCACTTGGTGCTGGAAACGTCACTTTGGCAACAGGTAAACTCTTTTAACTTGCATGCGTGCAGAAATGTGAGTCTTATGTACTCACTCAAAAAAAAGAACAAAAAAAACCCCACCCTACATGACAAGAGATTTTTTGCAAATATGCGCAAGACGAGTCCTAGGCCATTGGTGGTGATGGTTGAATTCATGTACAAAACTGACAACTTAACAGAATTTATAAATGTGTATGGTTGTCTGGAAATATTTTTATTTGGCATACCATCTTGTTTTAATGTTGAGAAGAGCTGTCTTTCAACGTACATGTAAAATTTTACAAGAAGCGTTTGATATCATCAGTCGGGCTCTCATCTTTCAGCAAATGGCCAGTACATTGCTGTACAGAATGTGGGCGGTCAGCCAACATTCACCATTCCCCAGCAGCTGGTGCAACAGGCTCCCATTCAAACTACACAGCAGATGGTTACATCCATACAAGGCAACCCGGTGAGTTGTTTAGAAGAAAAATGAATTCTAATAGAGTAGACATGAGCACTACACTAAGTCACTATTATTGAAAACATTACCTGTGTAAGTGTTATTGCTCAAAGGTCAAGGTCGCTGAGATTTTAGTAAAGACATTTGCATTTTATCTCAAATTGGCTGAATTGATTTTAATAATCTTTTGCCTGCAGTAAGCTCTTAGTGACACGTCATTCCACTTTTTCTTTTTGCTGATTTACAATAAAAACCAAGTCACAACATTGCCATGAAAATTAACACTTTTAAAGATGGTGATTTTCAGCACTGAAATCATAAAAATTAACACTTTTAAAGATGGTGATTTTCAGCAGTGAACTCTCTGAAAATATATTTGAATGGCCTGCCATCTTATTTTCCCTTACAGACGCAATCAGTGATTCAGTTGGATGGCGCAGGAGATGGTAGCAGTTCATCTGAAGATGAGGATTTTGATAATGATGACAATGATGATGATGTTGAAGAAGAACAGAATGAAGATGATGCTGATCAGGGAGAAGAGGAGGTATTTTGTTATAGTTTTTTTAAACAATGGTTTCTGTATTACTTTAAAAAAAATTAAAATGTTAAGATGACATTGCTATTTTAGGTAGCATTATGTTCTGTGGTATTTTGACGTTATATTATTTGGTTCGTCGCCCATTTGAATGTTTCGTTTGCAATTTTTCAGGAGCCACTAAACTCAGATGATGATGTGAGCGAAGAGGACCCCAATGAGTTGTTCGACTCTGAAAATGTTGTTGTTTGTCAGTATGATAAAGTAAGTACATATTTACTAATATCTTTATTTTTCCCATCTATTTTCAATGTAGCAATGATACAATGTTACAATATCAATATTACAATATCAAATCCTTGACAGCTCTAGTAAAATATTTCTTTGTGATTAAAACCGGGTTATTTGATACACACCTGATTTTTCAGTTGCCAATTTCTGTTTGTTACAGATTAACCGAAACAAGAACAAGTGGAAGTTCCACTTGAAAGATGGCATCATGAACTTGAATGGCAGAGACTTCGTTTTTCAGCGTGCAAATGGTGACGCTGAATGGTAGTAATGCTTGTGTTGGGTGTGTGAATGAATTTGTGTGTCAGCAATGTCATGACTAAATATTTGAAGTGTGCTTGTTGTTCATGTGTCGGTGATGTTGTGCTGATAGTGTGGTTGGTGTCAGAAATTGGTGCAAGGAAAGTGTGCCTGCAAATATTCCATTGAGTATTGCCATGAAATTCAAGCATGTCATTATTCAATGAAAATTTAAAAACAAATTGTGTATGGCTGTTTGCGGTTGTTTGGTGCTGTCTGTGAGTATTTTACTGGTTGAACTGTTTTACTTGATTGTGGAAGTTTTGCAGTCCATGCAAGAGAACAAGGTGTTAAGTGTTGAGGCAGAGTGCACAGAATGACAACATGAAAATTTTATAACACATAGAGCTGTTGGAAATATGCACTATATCAAATGGTCTGTAATAAATAAATAATAAGGAAATTAATAAAATACGCCAGATGAAGTTTTGCATAAAAGTGTGATGTAAAAACAAATTTTCTTTTTAGTTTTGGGAACTTATTTTTGGAGCTGCCAAATTTCATGTTTTGATGGGCTGATGGCATTTACGAAGCATGAGCTGTTTATGTGGTAAAGGGCCCCAAGATCAAGTGATTTCAGCATCACTGATCCACATCAAATTCACAGTGAGTGTTGCTCCGACAGAAAATAAAGTTTACGCTAAAAACAATCTTTCAAGAGTATATTTTGTATATATAAATCAATTAATTCATTGTTTATGAGCCTGATACTATTTAATAACATCAGGGTTGATCTAAAAATATCAACACAGTGAAAGTGTGTATAGTATGAACAGTTGTTTGTATACACAAATAAGAAAAAAGTCCTAAAATTCAAATTTAGCAGTCATTTCATAGCAACGATTACTCCTATAAGCTTTTAATGTGACAAGAATGCAATTTCCCTAGTAAACTCATTGTCAATGTAACAGGATATGGAAAAACCCATCTGTGATACCATGCCCGTTAAATAGTTATTCTACAAGCATGTTTTTTTGCATGGTTAGTGACTGACCAACTGGCAGTTGGGAACCCCAGACATATTTGTGTTTTTAAAAGCCTATGAATAACAAAAGTGAAATGCTGAATGGCAGCACAGTGAAGAATATATAGCATGGATAGTAGTATATAGATGTGTAGCGGAGTGGAGGGTAGGTGGTAGAAGTAGGAAGAAGAGCGGAGCGCTCTAGAGGAGGCTGGTAGTAGGAGTACAGAAGAAGAAGACTCTCTTTTCCTTTTCTTTCACACTCGCACACCAATCGAAGATGTGGTTCTATTTCCAGCATTTATTTCTGAGTGAATAATTTTGAGCCACGGAACAGACAGTCATTTACAGTAGTATGTACATTCTGTGTCGGCCCGTGTCTGCCGTCTCACTGCCCCTCCAACTGGGGGGTCAGTCGGTTTTTATCATACAGCGCCAGCCTTAGCGGAGACGCACATGCGCGAGCCACTCGCGGAGCCTTAAGTAAGTGCCTGTGGGCCAAGTTTGTGTTATTTTCAATTTACAAATCCCGCTCGCATTTGGCCTAATACAAATCAAAACATAACATAATACACATCACCAGAAAGGGCATGAAACAAGCTTCCCAAATATGTACATGAATTATTCATACAAGGTACAGATAAATAATAAACTTCGAAAATACGCGACTCAAAGTACGACCTTAAGCACACAAGTTCACAAAAAGATACAAATGATACAGTTAAGACATACCAAAAACCCATACGTATTACATGCTCTAAAAGCTTAATGTCCAATCTGGCTAACTATATACAAATAAAATGCATGACTTATCTGTAACTCTTACAAATCATGAATCTCTATGTACACACTAACACAAGCTACAAACACAGTGTTATCGTAGGTTACATCACTGGGACTAGCGATCTCGGCCTTAACTACTCTAATATAAACTAAATTCATACACCATTCCATAAGAATAATATCTAAGGCTAGCTACATAATAATTATTTGATGGACAGAAATAAAAGGGGGCTAGTGTACGGCTCTGACAAGGTGTCGCATTTGGCAGTAAGTTTAAACAAAGGCTGTGCGTGTAGCAGACGACGCGTCGGCTAAACACGTTACACGAAAACGGTCAAGATAGCATACTACATGACTAGTAAGGTTTAGGGATAGAAATACCGCACCAGTAGCGAACAGCAGTCGGCTACATTCGCACCGGCTTTTTAACCACTCAGCGTCCGCGCTGAGAAACTGTACTCAAGAGCAGATGTGCTGCTACTTGAATAGCATCACTGGGCCAAGGCATTAACTTGCCCGTGGAAACCATCCGACATCTTAAGTCAGGATAACAACAACAATCCCTATGACTCGTCCTTTACGACACGAATCTGACCTAACCAGAAAACGTTAAAATATGAACTTGGCATCGCCTAATGGGATGACTGACTATGTATTTGACAGGGAGTCCAGTATCTCAAAAAGGTCCATATTTAACATCATAACAAAATGCGAATCATGTACAGTTTACCTGCCTTTACAAAACATCCTGCCGTAAACATCAAAGCTCTAAACAGTACTATTTCCCTAATATCTATTCGATTCTACACGTACACCGTACACATGTTAATTTCTACAAAACTGCATATGTTTAGCAACAATGCTCAAAATCGATGGACATAACTAACGCATGATACATTATTAAAATAGCACACAAAAAAAAAATTATTTCATCTACGCAAAAACAGTATTTACACAGACAAAAAAAAAAAAATCATATCTACACAGAATTGTTTAGTTGTCTCATTAAAATAAAAGTCCGTATCTGAGAGTATTCCCATACTACTTTACAGTGTCATTATGTACATACCAGAGGCTAGGTATCAGAGACTGTTTTCTGTGCTAGACGCAGTGATCTTCTTGGCGCAGGACCCGGGCGTGGTGTCGACACTTGGGACGCTAGATCTTTAGTCCCAGATGTCCTGCCTGGCGTCATCTTCTCGCATCCACCGTTGAGCCTCTGCCCTTGCCATCAGGAAGCTGGTGCTATCATGCCCCCGGAGGTAACGTCTGCGGTCGCGTCGTAGGGAGGGGGAATACAGCCCCTCGACAAATTTGTCTCGAAGGGTGTCGTCGTCGATGCTGCCTGCCTTTTTCCCGTTGACCCTTTGCGTCAGCAACTGAAGATGTTGGGCATACTCGAGTATGCTTTCAGTTGGTCCTTGCCGCCTGTTGTGGAAGGAAGTCAGGAGGGTTGACGTGCCCCGTTGGTCGCTAAACGCCGCAGTCAGGACTTCCATGATGCCGTCTGCCGTAACAGCGGTGTCTGCTCTCCGCAGAACTTCCTGTCGGGCACACCCCGTCAGTGCTTGCAGCAGCCACTCCACCGCCGCGCCAGTGTCTAGGTGACAGTTCTTCAGGATTCGGGTGGCCTCCATTTGAAAATCTTCGAAGTCCTGCCCGTCCTCACCCGAAAAAGAAGGTAGCTTGGGAGGCGGCATCACGTAGAGGCGTGGCGTGAGGGCTGGTGGGCCGTTGACGTCTTGGACGCCGCTCACTCGGTCACTCGATGGTCCGCTGCCGTCCACCTGGGAGGGAGGTTGACTGTTGTTAGCTGTGGCCACAGCAACCGACGGTCCAGTGCTAGCTGGGAGTTGCACACTGCTGTCCTGCTCCGCCATCCTTGTTTGGCTTCTGGTTAAAATTCTTGAGGTCGCCGTTGTTAGTCTTGGTCTGGGTCTTTCAATGACTGCTGCTCCGTGTTAGCTGGGATCCTGCTCGCAGCGCCAGATCGATGTAGCGGAGTGGAGGGTAGGTGGTAGAAGTAGGAAGAAGAGCGGAGCGCTCTAGAGGAGGCTGGTAGTAGGAGTACAGAAGAAGAAGACTCTCTTTTCCTTTTCTTTCACACTCGCACACCAATCGAAGATGTGGTTCTATTTCCAGCATTTATTTCTGAGTGAATAATTTTGAGCCACGGAACAGACAGTCATTTACAGTAGTATGTACATTCTGTGTCGGCCCGTGTCTGCCGTCTCACTGCCCCTCCAACTGGGGGGTCAGTCGGTTTTTATCATACAGCGCCAGCCTTAGCGGAGACGCACATGCGCGAGCCACTCGCGGAGCCTTAAGTAAGTGCCTGTGGGCCAAGTTTGTGTTATTTTCAATTTACAAATCCCGCTCGCATTTGGCCTAATACAAATCAAAACATAACATAATACACATCACCAGAAAGGGCATGAAACAAGCTTCCCAAATATGTACATGAATTATTCATACAAGGTACAGATAAATAATAAACTTCGAAAATACGCGACTCAAAGTACGACCTTAAGCACACAAGTTCACAAAAAGATACAAATGATACAGTTAAGACATACCAAAAACCCATACGTATTACATGCTCTAAAAGCTTAATGTCCAATCTGGCTAACTATATACAAATAAAATGCATGACTTATCTGTAACTCTTACAAATCATGAATCTCTATGTACACACTAACACAAGCTACAAACACAGTGTTATCGTAGGTTACATCACTGGGACTAGCGATCTCGGCCTTAACTACTCTAATATAAACTAAATTCATACACCATTCCATAAGAATAATATCTAAGGCTAGCTACATAATAATTATTTGATGGACAGAAATAAAAGGGGGCTAGTGTACGGCTCTGACAAGGTGTCGCATTTGGCAGTAAGTTTAAACAAAGGCTGTGCGTGTAGCAGACGACGCGTCGGCTAAACACGTTACACGAAAACGGTCAAGATAGCATACTACATGACTAGTAAGGTTTAGGGATAGAAATACCGCACCAGTAGCGAACAGCAGTCGGCTACAGATGTATACTTCACAGGTCTGTCCACGTACTTTCTGTTTAGCTTTGTAAGTGAGGCCAAGAATGACAATAAATTAACTGGTTGTGTGAGAAAATATTTTAGATGTGATTTGGAAGGTTTATCATTTTTATTTGAACAGTTTATTTTTCATTCATCACCATTTCTTAGAGACATGTTAGGTTGTGTTGTATGAAACTCAATCTAAGCTGCCAGGTACTATTGATGTACAGTACAGCGTTGGTGAAGATGAGATAATTTCAAGACGCTTTGGACCTAAGATCGACTTGAGTATGTACACTCTTTCAATTATCTGATATTTTCTTTAAACAAAGGCAAAGATCAACCGGGGCTTGATAATAGCATTATGTTAATAGGAGCAGACTTGAAATTATTTGATCATCACTGTATCAGAAAAACATCAGAAGACTTGAAGAATGAATGAAATGTTACCACAGTAGTAAGTTCAAAACTTACTTTTGCCTTTCAAGTGTCCAGTCATAATGTTATATTTTAACCTGTTGCAATGTGTGCATGGTTACATTTAAATGTTACATGATGGCATTATGGAGTAGATGCACAATGGCAGTATCAAATTATCTAATTTGTCATATTGATAAATGTGCTTAACTTTGACATACTTGTTAAGGGTTTAAATAATTTGACCAATATTGTTTTATTGTGGGATCTTTAAAAGTATTTATTAATATTTTGATCTTTGTGACAAAGTGGCATGCATTGCATGTATTCATAGTATTATTCACTGCAGGGAAGACGATAAATCTAATAATTCTAAAGCATAAACGAAAAGAGGAACAATGCTACTGCTAGACCCTTGATTAGACTATGATGATTATCAGTTTCAGTTGCATTTGTTAGATAAACATGCATGCAATGTTTTATTACACAAAACGTTAAATGTATCCAAATGCAGTTTGTGTTAATGTTTTCCAAACTATTTAAAAAAATTGTAAAACTCTAGGTGTGGATGTGAAACAAAGCGAGTCTATGTATTCACTTGAAAATAAAACATAAGAAAGATTTTGGCAGATCTGTATGTTTTTATTTTTTGATTTTATTTCTTTTTAATATATTTTATACATTCAATAAGCAAAAATATGTCCTTTTTTGTTGTTGACCTTTTAGTGTTGTTTGGGAGTTTGGTAATTATGTTGTAAAGTATGTGTAAAATATATTTTTGATGCCCCCATGTGGGTGGCAGGGGTTTCAGTATAAATAATATCCCAACTTTCTGGAAATTTTGTGCTTTAAATTCCCACTGTCACTGTCTTTCTCCTTTGTTCTTTCTCATTCCTACTCTGTTCTATCAATCTACTATACTATCTTATTCTTCACTAGACCAGTTACCTACCTTTTTTTCTTGAAAACTCTTCCGAGACAAAACTCTTCATTTGTTGGATGAGCTTGGGAATATTGGATGCTTTCTGCCAAATGGTCACTGGGGCTTCCTATGATGTTATTATAACGGGAGTTCGATAAATTAGAGTATAGCCTCAGCGTCCCCTGTGTGGGATGTCTTTATTGTAAAGTGACCGGCTGGCGGATTGCCTTCAGTGTTGCCACTAGAGTTGTTTCGGCAGATCTTTTATGCGGATTAGGGGCGAGTCCTCTTTCTTTCAGCGAAGTTGTGGTCTTGATTCATTTATGTGGTCCTGATTCGGTTCTTTGCAGTTTGCTGGCCCCTGTAAGCAATGAATAACTAATTAACTATGTTTTTTATACAAAATACATGTGTGCAAGTTACTCATTATATTAGGAAAATAATGTTTTGTTTTACTTGAGTTTTGCAGTTTTGAAAGTTTTTCTCAATCCCTTGGGGAAAACCCCCTCCCCCCCCCCCCCCCCCCCCTCCACAACAGTTTAATTTAAATAAACGTTTTAATGTTGACACTGATCAAATTCATAATTGATTATTCATAAAGATTATGCAATGATGTCCCATAGTTACTGGATCCATTCCATTTGCAGTGTGGTACATTTTCAGTAAAATCCAATCAGATTATTATAACACTGTTCTAGAAAAGAAATTTTACTGTAATAAGCATGCTATGTTTTGATCTGTCGAAAGTTTTTGGCATTATGATTATGGAGATTCCAATACAGAAGGCAAGGGAAAAGAAGTGCCTGGACTTTTTTTTTGGGGGGGTGGGGGGGTACATGGTTGTTTCCCCTACATTGTCCTCAAGCACTTCACTTGTCACTCCAGAAAAATAAATGAATTAATTAATGGTACATAATGTATTACACAGAGTGGCTGAGACTAGTTGAGGCCTTTGCAAGTCTCAGCTGACATTTGATTTCAGATAGCAAGTTTGCTTGAAGTATTATATAACCACATCAACATTTCATTCCCTTCCCGCTTTAGCTCCTGTACATCATTAAAACAACCAGCCTAGATGATATACCTTCTGGACTTCTGCTGAAACTTTGCAGTCCTCTGGACCTTGTAAGCAATGAATAACTATCTGCTGAGACTTGAGAGAGGGAGAAGGCCTCATCTAGTCCCAGCTACGCTATATGAATGTATTAAATGTAAAGATCTGGACTCGGATGACTGTTGCATATATATATATATATATATATATATATATATATATATATATATATAGATATAGATAGATAGATAGATAGATAGATAGATAGATAGATAGATAGATAGATAGATAGATAGATAGATAGATAATATATACACATACATACATACAAATATATATAGATAGATGATAGATAGATAATTTGTTTGCACTGTAATCACTTTGCTAATGGAATCTCATTAAAAAAAACAGACAGGACGCATACTACTTTCATACATTTCACCAAAAATGATTTTGTTTTTAAATTACAAGGTTGTGTTTTTTCAACAGTTTATGCATTTTATCTCTTCTAAACCTTTCTGCCCACTATACTATCTTTTTCGCTCTTCTTTGCTAGACATCTACATTTTTTTCTTTAAACTCTTCCAAAACTCCTCATTTGTGTATGATATGAGGTCTTTTGGGTCAGCTTGGGAATATTGGACGCCTTCTGCCAAGTGGTCACTGGGGCTTCCTATGATATTATTATTTGGCAATATAGGCATTTTATATGTATGTGTTTTGTTGTTATTTTATAATGGTTTTTAAATTCTATTTTGTTTTTGTAAACGGGAGTTCAATAAATTAGAGTATTGCTGCAGCGTACCTGCGTGGGATGACTTTATTGTATAGAGACCGGCTTGTGGGGTGCCTTCAGTGTTACCACAAAGGTACTAGGTTGTTTCAGCAGATCTTTTATACGGATCAGGGGTGAGCCCTCTTTCAACCAAGTTGTGGTCGTAATTTTATGGTCCTGATCCGGCTCTTTGCTGTCTTCTGCACCCTGTAAACAATGAATAATTAACTATCTAACCTTTCTTCCCATTGCAATGCAAGACTCATTGTATAATTATTCCATTTAATGGTATATTGTTTTAGTTGGAAATTTTAAAAATAATTCCCATTCAAAGAATTTGAACCTTATGTTCAAGAAGTATCCCATTTCTATCCCTTCATATGAGATTGCATTTTTCATAAGGTCAGTGTGGGTTCAAAATATCTAAAAGCTTTGTAATGTATGTATTTCCATTTTAGCAATCTTTCCTGTGGTTTTGATCATGGTGCAACGTTATCTTTTAATCAAATTTATTTGTGTGTTGTACCATTGATGATATCAAAGGTGATGTGAACTGGTTGTAATAAAAAAAAGTCTTAAAAATCTGCATTGACCCTGCTTGCTTAAATGACTGCAAGCAGTTTGTTGTTGATTGATTATTGATTTTTTAATTACTCATGTATGATAATTTCACAAGGAACGTTTACTGGAACAATTTTCAACACAATAACCACGAAAATATCACAAACATCTTTTATTGGAACGTACAGTTTTATATATCAATTATCACACGAGACATTATGTAACTACATAATCTGTAGGTTTGATCAAAAGTCATACGTTTGATCAAATTTCAATCACATCTATTAATAATCAAGTGTACACCCAAAGCATGCTGTTGTCACAACATATTTTTAGTTCTTGAGAGATGTAACAATAACATTTTATTCTTTTTATATAGAGAGAGAGCGTCAGTGATGTTTTACACTTAAAAGAGGAAGGAGGGTGTGTAATAAGTTAAAACTATAGTAACTACCCAGGAACAGTCAAATGACTAAACTGCACGCCTAGAACAAAAAGATGCTTGACAGAGATTCAATTTAAAAATACAAGTGTATGCAACAAACGCTAGCCGGTGTCTTTTTTTTTTTTTTTTTTTTTTGTTAAAACGGGCGCATTTTGTGACATTAGATGGTAGTTTCAGATGAAATTATAATAATGTACACACAAATATTATTTTATTGCACTGGGCAATAGCAAACCACACAGACATGCATATCGAACAACAGCGCAAATTATTACATTATATTTAATTATTAAATGTTCTCATGTTTGTGTTACCACGATTCCAATGAATATAGTGTACAAAATATAATTTTTGGTACACGATACATTGAAAACCAAAAGAACTAAGTGATTCCTCATATCGATGCAAGAATACCAGAGCAATTGTGGTAGGAGTTATATCCGACAACACATTTTCCATCCTCTCTTCATGTAATGCACGCACACGCACGCACACACACACACACACACCATTACAGCAAAAGCAAATATTACATTTTATAGACACAAATACTGTGACCCCATATTTTAAAGTGCATGCTATGTGAGTGTGTGTTTGTGACGCTGTCTTGATATGCACAGTGGATAAATGTAGCTGAATGATAGAACTTACTTTTTTTTTTAAAAATAGAAAAAGAAATTTACCCACAGAAAAACGACAATAATTCCACAGATAAATTTGACAAGGTGAAACCTATATTGGATACTATTAACATATCTTATTTGTATTTGTTCTTTAATAGTACCTGGTACATATCAAATAATTATCGCGTAGGCCGCTGGGAATAATTGTTAAACAATTCAAGCTTAAGGCTCATTCATAAAGAACAACTGATAGTGTCATGGAAAAAGGGTTAATTGTTCACGTACAATGGGCAGAGACATAAGAGAACTATACAGACATCCTATAAGGAGACATCCCTCCATTGCTGTACTCGGGATGGGTTGGTCCGTACTTTCGGACTATTGCGTGCAGAGGCACGTCGTAAGATGGTGGGCGCGATTGGCAGTAATTAGCCTGTCAATGTGTAAATTAACCACTAAATCAATGGGAAGAGCAAATCTAAGAAAGGATTTCGTGTTCCCATTCCCTTAAGTCCATTCAAGAGATTTCGGCTATTTTCCCTATTGGGACCCATCTGTATCGTAAGAACATGGCTAGGAGAATAAATGTTTGGTAGATTTATTTGGTGGACTACCATTTGAAGTAGCCTATGTGGTGACAATATTCTGTTTAAGGAGCGCCTCTGACTAACATTGGGAAAAAAGTTGCTAGTCCGTAGGTGTGTGTGCGTTATGTGAGTGCGCGCGTGCAGGTAGACCTATATATGTCTCGAAGTGGAGCTTTTAAGAGTGCCTAAAAACTCATGAGAAATGGCATACGATCTTGGCACGCCTCATCCTGCATACAGACTATATATGAACACACTTTATATTAGATAAAAGGTTTGTGCTTTGCCCTCCCCGCCCCCACCCTCCCCCACCCTCCAGATTTGTTTGGAAGTTCGATAAAAATATAGTGTACATGGGATCATTTTATTTTTATTTTATTGTTGTTATTGTTGCTTTTAACGTTGTTTAAACACGGAATATCTTCGTTTCTTTTTTTAATATTCGATGTCTTGGATTTTTTAAAATTGTTTGTCCCAGAGTGGTATGGTTCAACCGTCTCCTGTAGGATTACTGACCAACTAAAAATTTGTTTAATACAAAAAACCGCTTATGCTTCATTTCATCTTTGAATAAATCATTTACTTTTTGTTTATTTAAATTTTTTTAAAAGTATTACTTTTTGTTTAATTTAATTTTTTTTGGGGGGAGGGGGGAGGGACGTGGGATAGTTCAGTTTGTAGAGCGGCGAGCTCGTGTTACAGAGGTTGCGGGTTCGATTCCCGGTGGCCCGGACATAAACATTGGCTGTAATAAGCACTGGCCATCTTACTGTTGCTATTAGTTTGATGGTCATTTCAGTGTATAGTTTTCTCTTCTCCCTTACCACCTGTCGCCTAGGATTGTGCTCAGTCGCCTGAGCGTCAGACTGTGCGCCTAAGGCAGCTAGTGGGCGCCTCGTGCGGCTTGAGTTAGATCCTGTCTTTGGCCAACGCCTTGAGCAGCTCTTGAGTTGAAAAAGCGCTATATAAAACTAATAAAATAATAATAATAAATAATACATAAATCTGGAAATTTCATCTATAATGTCTATAACTGCCGATAAATAAACAGTGATAAGAATGTAGGGATGAAGTTCTTATAGTACCGCAGATCTGTAAGTAGAAACAATAATTCAATTATCGTTACCATTATCGCTCTTAATAGCCTGTCGTGATCCCATAAGTGGCAAAGAGTTTTGTTATATTAAATTTTTAAATAATTGTTTTTAACTATTTCACCAAGAAAAAGCAGGAATGATTTTTGAGTGAAAGCTGTTTTTTGGGTCACAGTATAACAGATTTTTTTTTGGTAGAGGACGCGCGCGTTTGTGTGTGCGTGCGTGTGTGTGTGTGTTGTTGTTGTTGTTGTAACAATGAGTTTACCTGGGAAATTGCCTTGTTGTCACATGAAAAGATGATAATGGGTAACCGTTGCTCAAACCTACCGCTAAGCTTTTGAATTTCAGGCGTCTCTTCCCTTGCTTTTGTAAACAAACCACTGTACCTACTATAGTCACTTTAGCTGCAGTGCTATTTTTAGAATCAACCTTGATTCTATTAATAGGCACATAAATAAATGAATTTATCGACCTATACGGTACTTTTGAAAGAGGTTATTTATTTTTGGTATGCTTTAATCTTGCTTTTCTTTAGGTGGGGAAACACTCACTGTGAAATGAAAAATGATCTGTGACACTGAAATGTGTGATCGTAGCGCTCTTTCATTCAAATAAATTATGAAACGATCACTTGATCTTGATGAGCACGAACTATTAATAACAATACAATTATAATAACCACAACAGCGACCGTCACAACGACATCAGCAGCAAGATCAAAAAACAGAAACAAGAACAAAAAGAACAACAACAACAACAACAACAACAACAACAACAACAATAATAATAATAATAATAATAATAATAATAATAATAATAATAATAGTAGTAGTAGTAGTAGTAGTAGTAGTAGTAGTAGTAGTAGTAGTAGTAGTAGTAGTAGTAAATAGTGTGAACGAATGGACAAATAATGGACTTTCAATGAAACGAAAGGTTTTTCACATTCGAAAACACAACACTGTACTTCATTATAGTGTATTTTACATGATCTTTGATATTGTTCAGTACATGAATCCTCGCAAGTGTTCCTATTGAAGAAATGGGTAAAAATATAGATACAGTAATGAAATTATATACGCTCACTTTTTCCATGACACAGACTAGAAATATAAAATAAATTAAAATTAACAAATAAATAAATATAAATACACAGCAATTAATTATATACGCTCAAGTTTTTCCTGACACAGACCAGAGATATAAACTAAGTAAAAATAAATAAATAAATAAATAAATAACAGGGCAGGATCTATGGAGCTGGAGTGTATGGCATCAAAGATCGTACGAATGAGTGGCATATCGTTTTCGCCCAAGAAATCAGAAATGTTGAAATAAATTTTATTTCCCCATAGGTTGCGCTGGTGCTGGAGTGACGGGTTTGGGTAACAACCGTTTGTGGGTGGACTAAGAGGAAATGAATGACTCAGAAGACAAAAAAATCTTCAAAGGTTACCGCAGACTGATTGTTATACGGGTTAAAATAACATAACTGTGGCAACATTTATGTTGTGATAGATCACGGTAAAGGTAAGAGTAAAAGGTTGGGAAGGGATGCGTTGGGGACCACCCTTTTTCTCTAGGCCAGCTCAATGAGGGCGGTGCATATCTCCCCTCCCTCGCTGCTTTATCTTCCCCGGTTCTAAACCGGACCAGGTATTCATTAACAGCTGGGTGTGTCGTGGGCTTGTTTCAATCTATCGTTGGGTCATTTGGTGATTGCCTTTCAAGCATCGCATGGTCACCCATCCAACTACTGACCCTTCCCGACGTTGCCTAACATGTAACATTGTTAGCGTGTGCCCAAACCGCCACACCCTTAACGGTAACTTACGCAAAAATATCGAACTAGTACCAATGACATAACGCCATTGCCAGTATGGTGAAGTCTCACAATTAAATAACCGGGTACGAAAGAAAATGAAAAGACAAAAGCAATAGAAGTTTGAGTTGTTAATAAAATATTAAGAAAAAGAACAGAAAAAAAAGAGATATCGATTGGAATATAACTAAAGAAAGATAGACCACCCTTAAAATGAAACAAATAAAAATAAAAAGCATACATAAATAAATAAAATAAAATGAAATGCAAAACAAAATATAAATTATCGTCTAATTCAAAAAAGGTGGGTCGGTTGCTCATATGCTCGTATCAAGCTGTTGTTGTTTTCAAAGGGACTGTAATAATATAGTTTATGTGTAGTTGATGCAGAGTGAAACGTTCACTGCCTTTGGTTACGGTTACAAGAGGGACAGAACGTTTAAGAGAAAGTGTTAACAGAAATGACGATTTTGCCACAATGAAGTGGCCTTAACGAAGTATTGTGAAGAAACGACACTTAACAATGAAGTGAACAAAGCTGCTCTATGAAGGGCGGGGCTGAAGTGGGCAGAAGACAAAACACAGCGAGTTTACAAACATGGTATGGTTGGAGAACATCATTTTTCCTTTAGTTTTAAATAGATTTAGTGCGTTTCTAACGTGAGTTTTACTGGCAACTATGTGCCCTTTTGTACAGTTCATCTTCTTATCGTTTTATTGCATTTGTGTTATCAGTGTACTCATCAGTTTTTATAGTTTGAGTGTGCTGCAGTATTGACCGAAGTATAATTTCTTGTGCGTTAAATTGCCAATAAAGATTTTGTATCCTTGTATGGAGATTCTTTCTAAGTCTCGTTCTGATGGAATGATTCTGAAATAGATGCCGTTGGTTTGAAGTACTGAGCGACCCAGAGAAATGGTTCTAGACAAAAACGTGTGCCAGGCAGGGTCACGGTATTTGCTAGCCATGAAACAGTTTCAAGTATTAAAGACTGATATGTCTCTAACACTGAATAGGTTGTATGATTAACAATGTAAAATAAAGGGTATTAATGAATTTTTCTTTAAATTCAAGACTGCCTTTTCGACCAACTTCGTGTGTGTGTAAATCTGCAACCTTGGACTGCCCTTGAAAATGGACTGTGAAAGTGGTAAAAATTGCAAATGCATACAAACAGTATACTTCTTACTTTGTAATGGTAGTCTTTGCTTAGCTGTTATCGTTATGTTTCGGAAACGACGTTAATTGCAATGTACAGCCTCAACCCACCCAATATAAGCAAAAGAATGCCTATGTGAAGCAAAATGGAAGTTCTGTTAAATGAAGAAGTAAACAAACACAAAACAAACACGCAAACAAATTATTAGGAAATGAAATAAATAAATAAATAAATATTTGTGTGTATCTAAGAATCTTTTCAAGAAACACAAATATGTGCAAGGTACATCAAGGGGCGTATCAAAACTGAATAGAAACAATGTTTAAACTCTTATAACCATTGCAATAGGCTTACAAGGCAATGGGGCACTGTCAATTTCGATAGAAAATCATTAGAAACGTTCCGTCGTCGTGTCGTGTGCTACAGCATTATCCAGCGTCCGGTGACAATCCTATCCTATCCTATCCCATAACTCGGAGGTCGTAGGGGCACCACAGATGATCGTTTAACCAGCGTACTCCATCTTTCCCTGTCCTCAGCAACCCTGATTGTTTCGCTCAGTCCATTCTCGAATGCAAAATGCGAAGCATGGACCCTCACAGCAGATCTCCAACGAAGAATACAAAGCATGGAGATGAGGTGCTACAGAAGACTTCTGTGCATTTCCTATACCCAACACATCACCAACGTTGAAGTCCGACAGACCATCACACAAGCCATTGGACAACACGATGACCTGCTCACAGTGGTGAAGAAACGGAAACTCCGATGGTATGGCCACGTCACCAGATCATCAGGCCTTGCAAAGACCATTCTGCAAGGCACAGTGCAAGGATGTAGAAGAAGGGGGAGACCGAAAAAGAGGTGGGAGGACAACATTCGAGAATGGACTGGTTTGACACTGAGCGAAGCCATGAGGGCTGCTGAGGACAGAGAAAGATGGAGTATGCTGGTTAAGCGATCATCTGTGGTGCCCCTACGACCTTCGGGTTATGGGACAGGATAGGATAGGATAGGATTCTCGAATGTTGTCCTCCCACCTCTTTTTCGGTCCCACCTCTTTTTCTATCTCCTTGCACTGTGCCTTGCAGGATGGTCTTGGCAAGACCTGATGATCTGGTGACGTGGCCATACCATCGGAGTTTACGTTTTTTTCACCACGGTGAGCAAGTAATCGTGTTGTCCAATGGCTTGCGTGATGGTCTGTCGGACTTCGTTGTAGGTGATGTGCTGGGTATAGGAAATGCCCAGAAGTCTTCTGTAGCACCTCATCTCCATGCTTTGTATTCTTCGTTGGAGATCTGCTGTGAGGGTCCATGTTTTGCAAGCATATAGGAAGATGGAGATGACAAGGGAGCGCAGCAGCCTTACCTTGGAATGTAGACTGATGGTGCTGTCTTTCCAAATTGGCTTCAACCTCGCCAGGGCAGCAGTTGTTTGTGCGATCCTGGAGAGTACTTCCTGTTGGGACCCATTGTCTGATACAATGGCTCCTAAATATTTGAAGCTATGCACTGTGTTGATGGATTGGCCTTGGATTATGATGTCCGTGTTGATGCCATTGGTGTTGTTGGTCATCATTTTGGTCTTCTCTGCACTTATTTCCATTCCATAGGCTCTGGAGGTGGTGTCAAGCCTCTGTACCAGCTGTTCAAGTTCTTGTTCCTCTCCAGCCAATCCATCAATGTCATCCGCAAAACGGAGGTTGGAGATTGCTCTTCCCCCTATGCTGACTGTGCCTTCGTGGTCTGCAAGGGCATCTGACATGATGCGCTCTAGGAAGATGTTGAAGAGTATCAGAGAGAGTAGGAATCCCTGACGCACACCGATTGTTGTTCTGAACCAGTTTCCGATGACGCTGTTGTGGTGGTGACAAACAGTTTAATAGTAATAATAATAATAATAATAATAATAATAATAATAATAATAATAATAATAATAATAATAATAATAATAATAATAATAATGGATGCTATCAGGCGCTTTTTCTTCAATCGAATTCAAAGAGCGGCGATCTGAACAGATCTTACCTCACAGAAGGCTGAAGAGAAATCAATTTATATTTTTGAAAGTTAAATTGACTGCAGCCGATATATCATTATTAAAGGAGGGAGGAATCCGTAGTACCAGAATAAAACCCTCAGTGTCCTAAAGTTTACCTTCATGCCACAATACATGTAAGCCTGCGTACATGTATGGAACCGTTTTATGCCGAAGCTATCTTAAAAAAAATACAGGATGCTATATACGCGCCTTTCCCAAAATCAATCAGGTTCAAAGCGCGGCGATCTATACCAACATACACGCTCACCTGTCTCATCCACCCTCACACACACCAAATACACATCAATCACTCAAACAGGTTGTGTAAAGGCAGGGAGATCGCTATTGAAAGACGGAAAGAAACTCGAATTTTTATTTTTGAAATTTGTATATTGACTGCGTCCTGTACCATTATTGAAGGGAGGGAGCAAACCGGAGTGCCTGAAGAAAACCCTCGGTGACACGTTCGCCCCTTGCGGGAATCGAACCCGCGACCTTCGGCATAGGAAACCGGCGACTTATCCACTGCGCCATGGGGCTTTCACACCGCATCATCAGCCCAAAGTTCCCATGAATTTTCTGGCACCATGTCAAACTCGACACTCGCTAAATGAGAAAAAGACGGAAGAGAGCGTAAACAACAAGTAAAAGACGAAGGACACAGTCGATTCGCGCTGCTTGTTGGGGTCCAATCTTACCCAAGAGCGAAGCTTCTTCTGATCAAAATACATAGCCTAGATAGGCAGTGACCAGTACGCCCGATGAGATCGAATGAATGCATTAAGAAGGCCAAAGGCGTGGAGGGAGCAGAGGGCATAGACTCTAAGCGCATCACATTATATTAGTTTCTCTGGCTATACTAGGAAAAGCGTGTTCAGCTATCAAAGGGGATCATGAACGTATTCTCACGCTCAGTCTTTTTCGCCGTCAGCATTATAAAGATTGTAGATTTAATCATCGTTAGTACAAACAAGTTAAATGACGTATGGTTAGCGCTTGTGATTAGTAGAATTTTGTGATTGATATGTATATTTGGATCGTGAGTTCCTGATAGATGATTATATACAGTGCGTTTGTAGCCTTTCTGTAGGCTACTTGCACTGTATGCAGTTACAAAAACATGAGAAAAAAAAGAAGAAAAAACAACGTGCACGTTATTTACTGTAATAATATTGTCATCGCGTAACATAAACAACCAAGAGATTGAGCAGTGACATTTCTATAATTAACTAACTACTTAATTTAAAAAGAATGGCACAAGAAAGATTACAAGAGGATAATTTACTTTAAAAAAACAAACAACATTTGCTCTTGGGAAGGAAAGAAGTGCTTGACTTCTGGTGAGTTATGATGCTTTTACCAAAGGACAAGACTACCCTGTCCTTGCCATCGCTAGAGTTACCTATGTAATAGAAGTGACTACCGCTGAATCTGAATTCAAACAAACAAACAACCCAATAGAATAACCCATAAACATTAATTTTGAGGAACTCCAATTATTTGTATGCAATTTGACAGTAACAAAGAAATAAGCAGTAGGTTTATACGTGTGAAATGTGATGATTTTTTAAACCAAAAAGCTAAAAAGGATAAGCGCGTGTACAGCTCATGGTTATAATATAATATAATATAATATAATATAATATAATATAATATAATATAATATAATATAATATAATATAACGACAGGGTAAAACGAGAAATCTCTTCAAAAGCACGTGGGCGTAATCAAGACTTAGTCAGTAAATATAGTACTACGTCACTTGTGTTGGACTCTTTAATTTTTAATTTTTAATTTATTGGGTACTTGTATAGCGCACATATTTCGCCGTTCTTGGCGACTCAAGGCGCTGGCCGATACAGGATCTAACTCAAGCCGCCAGAGGCGCCAACTTGCAGCCTTTGGGCGCATCGAAATAACGCTCCAGACAACTGAGCACAATTCTGGGCAGCCAGGGATGGAGGAGAAGGACCTAGGTGCATGCTGGGTGTGTTCTTGTCACCGGCACTCACCCGTCTAGGACATGAGCGTCAGGATCTTTAAAGTCCGTTATGATGGAATGTATGCGACACAGACTAGACCTCGGTTTATACTCTCATCCGAAGGAGTAGAAAACGGGAGTAAAGTGTCTTTCCCAAGGACACAACACAATGCCCCGGCCTGGGCTCGAACCCGGGACTTTCAGATCCGCAAGCCAAAGCCCTACCATTAGGCCACCTCGCCCTTTTCAGAACAAAATATTTCAAGAATATGTTTTTTTTAAAAAAGGAAGTTGAATTAGTTCTATTAATATTTAAATATATTATACTTATACTAGTCTGTAATAAATTCTCAATGATTATAATTTTAAATAAATTTTTTGCCATTTTTGCAACAAGCATATATGTTAGTGTTACCATCTTGCTTTCTTCCTCATCCTATATCACAAATAAGCAATATCTATAGATTTTTGTCAGATAATTGGTCCTGATTTGGCTCGGAAGGGTCCGCTGGACCTAAAGCAATAACCAAGTAATGTAATGTAATGTGTTGTCAGATAATTATATTGTTATAATAATTTTTGTTCAATTTAATTAACTATTTTTAATTTTAAGTTAATGTTGTTATCTATATATATATAAATTGCTTAGCCTGAAGTCCTTCTTCGCCTCTACTATAAAGTTTGTCCGGTATGGACGCTGATCTGGGCAGGAGCTGGGCACTGCTGATCGGCCTGCTGTGTGCTCAACACCAGCGAAATCGTTATAGCCGACATTTCCTTACCGAACGTTTAACCGTTTCTGAGATAAATAAATAAACAAAATGTCCACAAACTGTAATAGCCTCATTCCGCGCGCTTCCATTAAAAATCAAATTGAGGTTTCAGCATGTTTTCCCATATAGACCAAAAAATTGATGGACTTTCTAGGAAGCGTTGGTAGCTTAATTAGTAAAACCATTCGCCTACCGTGCAGGGCGACGCAAGTTCAAATCTCACCCGGACCCTCTTTTTTTTTTTTTTTAGTACACTAAAATATGGATATTTTTCTTTTTAATTTAGGCTTTTTACCTTTAATTTATTATTATTATTATTATTATTATTATTATTATTATTATTATTATTATTATTATTATTATTATTATTATTATTATTATTATTATTATTATTTATAAACTACTACTACTACTACTACTACTACTACTAATAATAATAATAATTATTATTATTATTAGTAGTAGTAGTAGTAGTAGTAGTAGTAGTAGTAGTAGTATATCTTATATCAAATTTTCTTTTAAAACCTTGGTGTTTTTTATGATTTATATTTGTATTATTCTATATTCAATATTATTATTATTATTATTATTATTATTATTATTATTATTATTATTATTATTATTATTATTATTATTATTATTATTATTATTACTACTACTTATAAACTAACAATAATAATTATTATTATTCTAATAACAATTATAATATCTTATATCAAATTTTATTTTAAAACCTTGGTGTTTTTTCTGATTTCTATTTGTATTATTCTATATTCAATATTATTATTATTATTATTATTATTATTATTATTATTATTATTATTATTATTATTATTATTACTACTACCAAGGATCGGGATGGGGTGGTACGTGTAGGTAAAAGGGGGCTACGGGTAGGTTTAAAGGGGCATGGGTAGGCATAACGGGGATACGGGTATATATAAGGGGGTATGGTGATGGTCGATTCCTTTCATCCATACCTGCGAAACGATCAACGGGGAAGTATCAAGGAGGGTACAGGCAGGAACCAAGGGGGTATGGAAGGTATCAAGGGGGTATGGGGAGGTATCAAGTGGGTTCGGGGAGGTATCAAGGGGGTATGATGAGGCATCATGGGGGGGGGACGGGGAGATATCAGGTTGGGGGGTATGGTGAGGTATCAAGGGGGATATGGGGAGGTATCATCGTCCAAATGAAACTCGCAGACAAAAGTTCTCTCTGTCTACATTTTAAACAGCATCATGTGTACCCTGGCTTGCCAGGGTACAAAAACCACTAGTAATTTAATATGTCAAAAATCACAGAAGTGAATAGACGTTAAATAAATAAATAAATAAATAAATATTTCACGATATCGAATACAAGCACAAATATCTTTTAACTTTGGGCATAATCCATGGTTAAAGCAAACATCTCTGAATGAAATCACATTATCATAAGGACAGTAGTACTATACTATTAATAACGCTCCAAATGTATAAAGAATGGGAGAGAGGAGTGGGTAATGGTAAAAACAGAGCTAGTTATGACCAGAAACGCATACTGTTACTGACCCATGAATATTAACACGCTAAAATAACTAAAAATAACTTTTAACAAATCACCACACAGACAATAAATACTTAGGAATGCATTTCATGATAAAAGACTGCTTGTTATAAAGCAAGCACAACATACTATGATTTAGGCCTAGCGCTGCATCGTATCACAAGTCACACACCATAAATTTAAAATATAATTCTTTTTGATGTTCCTTTCGTATGACTTACAATCATTTCAGAAGTTACTTTTAGCTACCATCGATTTATGTCTGTACAGTACAGTGGTTTAATTGATTCGCACTGCCAAGAACCACTTCAGAACAGTTTATATATATATATATATATATATATATATATATATATATATATATATATATATATATATATATATATATATATATATATATATATATATATATATATATATATATATATATATATATATATATATATATATATATATATATATATATAATTATCTAATTATAAAAGAACACTTCAATATTCACGCTCAAACAATCTAGTAAGTTATAATATTCACACAAGACATACACAACTGTATAATTAACGGAAAACACAGTTATATATAACACAACCACCAAGGCAACGCAGAAAGGGCACAGTATCGAACAAGAGGTAGGCCTATTGGTTTAAAAGTACAGTTACATTTCTATTTGTTTCAAAGAAAAAGACATTTCAAACACGTTTAAATATTTCTTCCTGCATTTGGTCCCATGTAGCTCGATTTCAGCTCAGCATTCGAACTTAAAAGAAAACGTTTTTGAGCAAATTGACCATTGTCAGTTGGCCTATCAGTTTAATACATTTTGACATTATTTGATTACTCCAAACCTTCTATGTGACGTTTTACTAATATTTTATTTTACTCTTACAGCGAACGTAAAATATTAGTGGTTTCCCCTTCCTCTCCACCTCCCCCCCCCCTTATGCCCACTTTATTTTTTCTTTCATTAACCCCTTTTGTTGACTTTTCATTGTTCTGTTTTTCTATTGGCACGTGAATACGTAAGAATTACTCTTTGAACGGAGCCTTATTAGTGAAATGCGCTCTGTAAATATCCGACATCCTTGTTATTATTATTTTTATTATTATTATTTTATGAATTTAGGTAGCTCTTAGTAATACTACGAACCCGAATTTATTCTGTGTGTAGTATGAATATTGAAATACAGTCGCTACGAATTTTAAACACATGCTCTTGTTACAATCCTTTGCAATGTTCAACCTGTTGCAGAAGCTACAAGATAGACCGTGTAAAAAAAATACAAAGAATACACACTTCAGCAGATTGGTAGGTGCAAACTAATGTTACACACATCCGGGTAAAACATAAGCGAGTAACACGACCGGGGATGGGCGAAGTTGTTGCAGCAAAACAGCAGTATCGCTCATGGAAGCTAGTTTTATCAAGTGATTCACCCTCCGAATTTTAATATTAAATATCGTAAAGAAATTTGCAGAATAACCGTGTTCAACCTTCCCCCCCATTCCCATACCCTCCACCCTAATAAATATTTAATTATGCCTATTTGTAAATCTTCAATAAAACAAAATACACTTTGATCATCAGTAAATGTAACAATTGGCCGGTGCAAAAAGAAAAAAACCTAACATACGTAGGCCTCTTTCTATTTCTTCTTTGCGCTCATTTTGAAATCTATTGAGGAACCCGTTACAAATACAATATAATTTAATAAAAACACACGATTATTACAACAGTAACGATAAAAGGCAATAACACGCAGAGGGATCATCCAGAGGGATATTACGATAAACACATTATAAGGTCACAAGTTAAATCACACACATACACACACACACACACCCACACACACACACACACACACAGAATGTTTAAAGAGTTTTCACCAGAAATGCTGCACGACCTTCATAATTACCGTTTAAAGCATTTCTGCCAAATCCACTTTGACTTGATTTGAAGATAAACATAATGAAAATCTTATTAGTCAAGAATTGTGACCAAAAGGGTGTAAGCTTACTGAGTCGGAAAGGACTCCAACTGGTAGAATCACATTGTCTATAATATATTATATCCATCCAAGACAATGTAAGTAACAAAACGCAGTACCTTGACACCTTATAGAAATGTTTTGCGGACTCAGAGCTCTTGACAACACATCACAGACAGCTTGGACTAGAAACCACATCAAAAGAAAGTTCTATGTAGCCTCATCCTTTTACATGATTGAACAATAGATTTGGATGCGCGCATGCAGTGAGAATACAGGTTTACTTTGCGGTTAGAATTAACAAACAGATTCAAATTCAAAATCGTTATGATCAACTTTCTTTGGCGAAGAGACTATTTGGATTTGACTTTACAATTCTTTACCTGTTGGAGAAGATTTCACAACAAAGATTGCTTAACCTTAGCCTCGTCGTCCAACAAATCTTCGTCAGTGCCAGAGGAATATGTCTCGTCTTGTGAGGCAGACCTAGAGTACAGTAACCTTGACAGTTGTGTGTGTGGGACGGGTCGAGTAGGACTCTCGCCGTCAGAGGGCTTGCGAGGCCGAGATCCAGGGAAGAATCGCACCCTCATGCGGGCGATAGTGGGGGAAATAGGTGGCGACTCTGTGTTGCTGGAGTTGTTGGCGTTGCGTTTGAGCCCTGCCGCCGCCAAAGCCGTAGGTTTGGCCGTTCCTGGCCAGTCGTTTTCCTGTGACGACGACGCGCCCGTGCCGCTTCCGCCGCCAGAGCCGAAGCTGTCGAGACGAGTCCAGGAGGAGTCGCTGATGAAAGAGGTCTCGGTGGCGCTGCTGATGCTGGTGTCCAGTGACGGTTGTCGGTCCAACAGGTACAAACGTGAGGATCGGCGTCGACCTTCCTTCCCTCCACTATTAACCTCCCGCATGCCACCGCAGTCGCCGCTTTTGTTCTGTGGATACAGCACGACGTACTCGCTGGCGCTGCGGACTCGCCCGTGAGGTTTGCCGTCAAACAGATCTCGCAGCGAGTCCTTGGCCTCCAGCACGCGCTCTTCGTGCGACCCGCTGCCTTCATCAGACGCCTGCGAGGCTTCCGGTACCACGCTCAGCCGTCGCTCCTTGCCGCTTCCGCCGCTGACACCCACCCCGCCACCGCCGCCACTGCCATTACCACCAGACTTTGTGGCAGCAGCCCCGTTGTCGGTGGCGGCACATGCACCCCACAAACCTCCACTGCCACTGCCGTTGTTGTTGGTGGTGGTGCTGGAATTGGTCAGCGCTGACGTGGCGGCGCCGATAAATCTACGCAAAGGCGAGGACTTGTTAGGCGAGGTGTGCGGCGTGGAGAAGGGTGTAGTTTGCGGCGTTGTCCGTCCTGGCGTGCCATGGCCGTTGAGGGAGTACCTTGGCCCCTGCTTGGCCCCTCCTGGCCCACCTACGCTGCTGAGGTGAGAGAGAATTGACATGTCTGACATGCGTGGAGCTGTGTTGTGCAGCATCATCCCGTTGTGGCGAGAGTTGCTGTGAGATTTGTTGGTGTGAGTCCCTTTGTACTGGTTGGCTCGCTCCGTGCATATGCCGTATCTATAGAACAAATTACAAAATAAAATTTTTTATGACACCTTCAGGCAATTATCCATAATGTACACGAGTACTTGGGGATGCTCCTCCATGCAATAATAAATTATAACAAAACCTATTAATTGCTTGGCAATTTGCATGCTTCTTATTTTCTGTTCACTCTATCGCGTCAATAATTTCGCATACTAAAATGCTTTGCAGGGGTGCTGTGTTAAAAAAACAAACAAACAAACAAAACACACTAAAAACACACAAAGACGATTATTGTCACTATTGTAAACTACAACCACTACGGGGGCAATAAGAAAGAAGCCTACCTCCCCAGTAGGATGAAGACGTCCTTGCGGAACTGCTTGGTGAGGATGACGTATAGAAACGGATTGGCGCAGGAGTTGAGCGGGTAGAAAAAGACGAGCAGGATCTTGGAGTTGGAGATATCTATCATGGGGAACCCAAAGGAGGCGGTTAAACCGAAGAAGGCGATGGGAGCCCAACAGATAAAGTTGGTCAGCACTAGGATGGACATGCGTTTGGCGATGGTTG
This sequence comes from Oncomelania hupensis, assembly GCA_036898135.1. Lineage (NCBI taxonomy): Eukaryota > Metazoa > Mollusca > Gastropoda > Littorinimorpha > Pomatiopsidae > Oncomelania > Oncomelania hupensis. The sequence continues at coordinate 63,884,772 of CM072513.1, read as the reverse complement.
CGTCGTTGCTGCGGGCCATAGTGTCGCTTGACCGTACCTGTATTAGATGACATACACAGTTTATTCGTCCAAATGATCCACTATGAAAAATGTTCTTCCGGCCATGCATAGTAAACACAACAATAATACTAATACATAATTTGACAAATGAGTTATTTTCTACTTTATGATATTGCAAGAGGCAATAAGTGAGTTATGGGGCTTTGTGGATATCGATTATGAAAAGGTGTGTGCTTTTCTACACGATTCGCTATTCCAGTCAGTACAATGACAGTAGCTTGTTTTTTTAATACATGCCAGTCACAAAATATTTAATGAAGCCCTCATGTTCTGTAAGTTTATATATTGTTTATGTATTGTGGAGACCCGGTGGCCTAATGGTAGAGCTTTGGCTTGCGGATCTGAAGGTCCCGGGTTCGAGCCCAGGCCGGGGCATTGTGTTGTGTCCATGGGAAAGACACTTTACTCCCGTTTCCTATTCCTTCGAATGAGAGTATAAACCGAGGTCTAGTCTGTGTCGCGTACATTCCATCATAACGGACTTTAAAGATCATGACGCTCATGTCCTAGACGGGTGAGTGCCGGTGACAAGAACACACCCAGCATGCACCTAGGTCCTTCCCCCTTATCCATGACTGCCCAGGATTGTGCTCAGTTGTCTGGAGTGTTATTACGATGCGCCCAAAGGCTACAAGTTGGCGCCTCGGGCGGCTTGAGTTAGATCCTGTTTCGGCCAGCGCCTTGAGTCGCCAAGTACGGCGAAATATGTGCGCTATACCAATCCTCAATAATAATAATTATGCATTTCATAAAAAATGTTAATGTGTTTATTTTTGGTTTCTACTAGTTACAGCCCGAGACATTTTCTTCACAGAAAGCTAATATAGTCACACTCTCAAATAGGCAATAGCTTTAGAGAGTATAATTGTAATCATAGGCCTATAATACAGAAGCACTTCTTGTTAACAATCTAAGCGCTACGGAAGAACAGTTATATAACTAACTGCTTATCACTTAAGTTATATACTTCAAATTCCTTAAGAAGGTCAGTGTTGCGAAACTATTACACAGAGATATTAACAAACGAACCGCTAGTTGTAAAACAAAATAAATAGTATCCTAACTGACCTTCATAAACATACTGACGTAGCATCCACAGATGACGATGAAGGCTAGACCGTTGAGCAGCAAAATGGCGATGATGTATAGCTTGTCCCACACGTCTTTAGCCTCCATGGGCAGACACATGGACACTGCGCCATACCCAGACACTCCCAGTAACGGCAGCATAGCCATCGTGGAGGCATACAACCACCCCGTCAGCATCAAGCCCCAGGCCTGCTTGATCCTGAGCCGTTTGGTGAGGTGTATGGCGTAGCTAATGGCGTACCAGCGCTCCATTGTGATCACCATCAGCACGAACACCGACAGCTCGCTGGAGAACACTGTCAGAAAACCCGCCACCTGAAACATACAACCGTATAAGCCTTATATGATGTGACGTGATTAAAGAGCTTAAATTATAATTTCTGGTGTTCATTGCATCTATCTATCTATCTATCTATCTATCTATCTATCTATCTATCTATCTATCTATCTATCTATCTATCTATCTATCTATCTATCTATCTATCTATCTATCTATCTATCTATCTATCTATCTATCTATCTATCTATCTATCTATCTATCTATCTATCTATCTATCTATCTATCTATCTATCTATCTATCTATCTATCTATCTATCTATCTATCTATCTATCTATCTATCTATCTATCTATCTATCTATCTATCTATCTATCTATCTATCTATCTATCTATCTATCTATCTATCTATCTATCTATCTATCTATCTATCTATCTATCTATCTATCTATCTATCTATCTATCTATCTATCTATCTATCTATCTATCTATCTATCTATCTATCTATCTATCTATCTATCTATCTATCTATCTATCTATCTATCTATCTATCTATCTATCTATCTATCTATCTATCTATCTATCTATCTATCTATCTATCTATCTATCTATCTATCTATCTATCTATCTATCTATCTATCTATCTATCTATCTATCTATCTATCTATCTATCTATCTATCTATCTATCTATCTATCTATCTATCTATCTATCTATCTATCTATCTATCTATCTATCTATCTATCTATCTATCTATCTATCTATCTATCTATCTATCTATCTAGCTATATTTATATATCATGTGGCTCCCTTACCTCACAAACAACTTATTTAGTGTTTGGTGTGACAATTTTCAATGAACAAAATCAAAGACAACAATATACATGTACAAATACAATAAAACATATGCATTATTATATCACATCAACACTTCATGTTGCACTGCAGTGCAATAAACAATAACGTTAATTTCCGCTTCCACAGACACTCCTCACTACACGCACTAGACCATTCATAAGCAAGCTTCCAGCCAATCAGTCAGCAACCGACACTTAATAACTATCACCTGACACAACAGCAATATTGGTAGTCGATAATGTATCACATTTTCACCTAAAACATAAATGCTTCTTCTTGAAGTGATATATAACAGCAATAACAACAAACAACAAAAGCATTTATCGACGTTACCTGACAACCACCATCATTCTGCCAGCTGACAGCATGCGTGAAGTACTCCCCAAGACTATGCACGTCGATCGAGGCAAGAAGAAGGAGATATAGGCCCATGAGGAGGTCAGCGAAGGACAGGTTGCACATGAGGAACTTGGGAACGGTCATCTTGCTGCGGCCGTTGATCAGCACCACGATTACCACCAAGTTTCCGAACAGTGTGGCAAGCAGGACGAACCATACCGTAACACGTAACCACTCGTACCTGATATTGGGAAACCGAAAGAATAAGATAACAAATAACAAAGATTATTCCATTTACACTGAAGACTATATTTACTGAAAAGTTAAAGCGTTCCAAACACCTTGAATATTTATAAATGTCATATATCGGAAATAACCAGTGTAAACTGTATGTTTATTTGTTATTTTTGTCAGTTGTGTGTCATCTATATATTTTTTGCACGCTTTGAGCATGAAATTCGTGAATAAGATGCACTACAAGTCCCCTTCATCATCATCATCATCATCATCATCATCATCATCATCATCATCATCATCATCATCATCATCATCATCATCATCATCATCATCATCATCATCATCATCATCATCATCATCATCATCATCGTCGTCATCATCATCATCATTATCATCATGTAAATCTACATCACTTGAGACGGATATTGGATGAAAAAAATTGACAGTGACTATTTTCTTCTTCTTCGTTTTGTTTTCATATATCTTGTCGCGAGAGGCTAGTTTAACCCAGCACTAAGGCTTCAAGCCTCCAACGTTCAGTCTGCTTTGACCTATGTAAGTTAAGACGCCGACTAGAACACGACCGAAGTTAGGTTGTTCTCAGCATGTGATGGCTACAGTTTCACTAAGATAAGCCGTGACCTCATCCAGCTGACCAATCACCCGCAACCCCCACTAGATGGCGTTACTATTCTCGTAGTCTCGCACGATAGCAGACCCCAGCGGGAGGATAGTTCTTAGTCTTTGTCTGAACAGCCCGGTAGAAGGACGCACGTTGTAAATTCTCTCTCAGAAAGACTAAAGCAGGTGACGGGTGAAAATCATTCATTGCAGTATAGCCAGAGCCTGACATTGTCAAGAAGACGAGCAGGCATCTTGGTCCACGGCATGGAAGAAATCCCACAGAGAGGCAACCCTGACACGTGGCCTGCAACCTTGAGCAGTGAGAGCATTGGGCTCCACTAGCTCAATAGTCAACTACCAAGAAGAAGAGACAACAACACCGCACATCGCCGAGAAAGCTAAGTCCTCCGAAACCGTGCACAAACACTGAGCTGCAATAGTCTACTCGTCCAGAAAAACGAATAATAGGACAGAAAGAACTCATAGCCCAATGATGAGACAGTAACAAATATCGAGAACAGTAGCTGCATAGACCCATCAAGGAGCGAACTACTCGAAGTGAAATTTGGACGTTTAAGTTAGTGTAGAGATTAGAAGACTTTGTATAGAGTAGAGGAAATAAATGTGTGATATTTACTGTTAACAAGTGGCTGGACTACCTATGTTTCATAGCCGTGCGAGAGCTAGTGTGTCAGTGAATCTTTACCATTTTATCCCTATATCTATAACCCTATCCACACACAGACCGAGCTAAACATATAAAAGTATTAAGATTAGTCACAGGGTGATTTTTGTTCTGTTTATACAGCTGAGCTCAGGCAATTCATCTAGCTCTGAAACAGGTTTATCAATCCAAAAGAACCTCGCTTTTAATCATGTCTGATTCACTGTCAGCACTCCAGGCTCTTTCCACGAGAAAGCTATCACACCCTTTTCTGGCAGAGATTCATGACCTCCATACATAACTTGTTTCTGAGGGTAAAAATATAGTTTTTACGTGGGTACCTGGTCACATGGGCATCCCCGGCAATATTGCAGTGGACAAAGCGGCTAAAGAAGCTCTGCATCTCGATTTCTCTTCAGAGATTTTCCAGTTTGTTCCTTACTCTGACCTGCGTTGTATGACTGGATCTTATTGTAAACGCTGTGGCAGACTGACTGGTCTAACCATATCAATAACAAATTATTTCAAATTCTTCCCGAAGAAGAAACAGTTTTGTCTCGCCTTCATATTGGGCATATTTATGTCACCCACAGTTTCCTTTTAAAAGGAGAACCACCATGGTGCTTTGCATGTGATAAATCATTTTCCGTTCGCCATTTCATGTCTGAATGTGCTGATCTGTTTGATGCAAGAGATACATATTTTGGTTCAATACCTTACAAAGAGATTTTTAAAGTATGCAATGGTCAACACTGGTTACAATTTATACATGATGTTGGTTTGTTTTATCGCATATAAATCATGTCGTCTTGTTTTGAATTTGTGTTGGTTGGATTGTATTGGTAAGATCGATTTTAGTGATTTGCTTGAAGCAAGAAAACGTATTTTTAATACATCAGATTTAAAGAAGTTTTTTTAAGAGGTTGCATGTGAAAGTTTGTTTGAATATTTAAGAGTAACAGGCTTGGTTTTTTTAGGATTTGATCTTTTATAATATTTTAAGATAACGTTTCTCTGGTCCTGATTTGGCTCGGAAGAGTCTGCGGGACCTAATGCAATAACCATGTAATGTAACAGGGTGATTATACTAGCCGATCTCCGCAGACAAAGACGAGTGGGTAATAGCATTCCATTGTGCAGAGCCCAGCAACAATAGACCCACCGTAACATATCTCCCTGGGGTTTCAAAAATTGTGATCTTTCTCATTTGTCTTTTTCTCGCTTTTTTTAAGTTTATAGATTGACGGATAAGTTTTTTTCCCCTCTAGTCATTTCCTTACCCCATAACATCTTCACAAGGATTGAAGGCGTTAGGGACTGGCGTACAGAAGACACTGGCATAGTCCTTGCGACGCGTGAAATTGGCACATGTATGTACCACGTGACTCTCATTGGTTGGTTTATTCCACCAGCCTTCGTGACTTTTCACTAAAAACAATACAAAAACTATAATTATAAATTCGCATGACGTTTCACTGAAAATCAACTATACCTACATTATCTGTGCGTTCGGCAAAACTGAATTTTTTCCCAGCATCATGAAACATGTTAATTGCTTTTACAATCCTGTCGTGAACTTTATAGTTTAATAGGCTTATTTTATTTTTAATACAGTATTTTCATCCATTTATCCATCGATTTAACCATCCCTCTATTGGAGGACCACATCCAACTTACCTGTCGTGGTTCGAGAGTGGTTGGGCGACTCAATGGGACCGAACCCACCTCCGGGTTTCCCTCCTCCCCCTCTCGTTGCTCCGTCCTCCACACTTCCTCCGAAGTGTGGGACTGGGTAGAGGGACTGAGGGAGGCGCGTGGTCAGTGGGTGGCTGGTCCCGAAGACCCCGAAGGCCCCATCACCGAATCCAGAGTGTGCATCGGCTCCACCTCCCTTCCTGTTGGAACCACTACCTATAGGGGGTGGTGGGTGGTGGCTCACCGGCGTTTGCCTGTACAATACAAAAACAACCAACTGAGATATTGGAAACAAATCACAGTTTAGGTATAACTAAATAGGTTAAAATTCAAGAATGTTAAGCTTGTGTAAGCAGCTAGCAGCTGATTCTCTTTAACTGCACTATATGAAAAATGGGTTCTGGGACAACTACCCCCCGGACAACTACCTCCGGAAAGTCACCCCTTGGACAAATACCCCCCTTGTGTACCATTATAAGTACAATAAATGGATTGGTATTCGTATTCTGTATGTCCTATACTTACGCCATGACAGTGCTAAAGCCCACAAAGGGTTGAGCCTGTGGAGGATGAGGATGTTTGTCTCGGGGGTACAGATCGGGTTGAAGAATAATGTCCCCGAATGTGCCCATCCCGCTGTCCCTCCGTACCCGCCAGTCTGTACCTCCTGTCCCGCCGTAGTCACTGTGATAGTGGTACTGGGCCGCACCTCCCTGTGAAATTTGTGACAACGTAATATTATTTTACCTAGTTAACACGCAGTCCTTTACAGCGCGCACATAAGCTTAATTGTGATACGTGTAGCCTATCTTGTAGATTTAAACACGCAGTACGTAGAGAGCGGGCATAATTATGTTTGTTACAAGCGAACAACTCAGCATCTAGCGAACCCGTCTCCGGTGGGCACATTATTGTAACAATATATTAACCGGAACTATGTAGAGCCTCATGTGACTAACGGTTATGGTGGACGTGTATATACCCATTACATTTTACAGGACGCAAAATATGTGATGAATGAAGTGTGACTGCAATCTTTTAATCGGGTTCACATACTTCTACTTTGATATGATTGGTATGAATGTGGGTTTTCACCCAGAATTCTCTGGAGGTGTACATGTGTTTGGCACCCGGACTAGACAGGAGGAATGAACGTGGCCCACCTACAACACCATTTATTTTTGCTTACCCAGGGTGGACTGAATTGACATTTTGGTGAACTGTTAATAATTAAAGGATACCCCCCCAAGGTAATTTTACTATTAAGTTTAAGAATTTTTCCACCTTTAAGTAATTTTAAAAATAAATGTTTTAGATTAGGGTGAATGTATAGATGTATATGTTCCCATCCCAATATAGTTTATATTACTGTACATATGTCGATTATAACTCATGTTGACAAAATAATAAAGTAACAGGGCAATTTTTTGTGCTTGCCACAAATACTGTGTCAGCCAAATCTTAACCGTGATATTATAATATTACACTCCAATAATTTTAATAATTTAAAGTCTCTCATATTCATTATCTCTCTTTTTGCGTACGAAAGCAATGAATGATATTCCTACCAATGATCCCTTAATTGGTTTTAATGCGGTCGAAAAAACAAGATGTCTTTAGGTTACATCAGCCATATTTTAATTAACTTTTAAATTAAAGATATTATTTTAGTCCAATGTACTACGCTCAGGTGTCTGGAAACTTTCATTTATCGAACGAACGAATCAAGCTGTTAGTTGTTTTTCTAGGCGATATCAACGTGACGAAGAAGTGGAAGAAAAAGCAAGAGGTTTCGCTTTGTTGTACATGTATGTTCCTTCTACTTCTTCTTCTTCTTCTTCTTCTTCTTCTTCTTCTTCTTCTTCTTCTTCTTCTTCTTCTTCTTCTTCCTTCTTTTTCTTCTTCCTCCTGCTCTTCTTCTTGCGACCTCTTTACGCATAGAAACAAAAAGATAGGTCATGCAAAAAAAACTTAAGTAAAAGTAATCCCGTTATTTTCAGCAAGAATCAACAAACAATACAATAGCATGTAAACGTAAACATAAAGTCACAAATTCATTCTGTCCATCTAGACAAACATAAAGTCACAAATTCATTCTGTCCAACAATTTTCACAAGTCGTATTGTCAAACGTCAAGCAAGTGTAGAGATGTCCAGTAAACAGCATCGGAAATCTATGAATGCCATAAAACACTGTTGCCATTGATAAAACATGCAATGTCACTGCAGTATTGACTTCCAAATCCCTTGTTAGTACAGTACAGCTAGAGAGTTAGCAATTGTCCATGTGATGACAAAACAGCAACCATTCCATTTATGCTAAAAATGATATTTTTACATCCTTATTAGAGAACAACAAATTGTCAATTTGAATTCTGAAGTTGAAAATTCTTAAATGGCGTGATCCGACACACAAAGCGCACACCGACGAAATGGCTAGGTCTAATCGAGGCACACACACTCAAAAAGATTGATTTTCTCAAAAGTAGTGTCGCTGGACTTACTTTATTTTATCATCACACTGCAGAATGAGCAGCTACGACTTAGTTTATGGATCATTCTCGTTTGTGATAAAACAGAAGTTGTATAGACGAATGCATGAATGCTGACATGAATAATGCATGGGGTCTAGTTATGTTATCTTCCCGAGAGAGAGAGGGAGAGAGAGAGACAGAGACAGAGAGAGGGGCGATTGGAGAAAGAGAGAGACAGAGACAGAGACAGAGAGACGGAGACAGAAAGACAGAATATTGCAAGGAAAATATAACAGCAGGTTTTTAGGGAATGGTTGGCGGAAGGACCTCTTCAAAGCACCTTGTTCTCTAATTCTGCCTATGCATAAAGGCAAAGAATCAAATCTACACAAATCGGTTCCCCTGACACACCTCCCACTTCGCGATTCTGTATTTATATTCTGTGTGATGCAAATGCGTGCGCAGTAGAGCGGCGTAGAGCGGGTTAACGACCGAACCTTTAAAGACGTTTTAATCCGACAGGTCAAATAATGTGTAAATAGGCATGCATATATATGTTAAATACAGGCTATAATCTTCACAAAGAAAACCTCAGAAATATGTTTTTTGAATCAGGTCAAGGCCAAGCAGAGTCCTGAGTGTTGCACTATATATATATAGGTCTATGACGCTGAGTATACTGTGGTAATGTCTAGATCAAGATGTGGAAGGGGGATAGGGGAGAGATACACACACACATAGCCTACACACACACCCACACACACACACACTCATAGATACCGAGACAGACAGATTCAGACAGAGAGAGGGACAGACAGACAGGCAGTGAGACATACATACACAGACAGATAGACAGAGACAGACAGACAGAGAGGGACAGACAGACAGAGAGGGACAGACAGACAGACAGAAACGGGAGCAGAGCCAGGAAGAGAATACCCTTTCATTATAATGAAAATCCATGTAGATAATGTAACATTTCCAACAGAATTAGATGCACATTAATTCTTACCTTATGATAAAAGCCCGGTATGTTTGGTTCTGGAGTGGTCGGGGTCGCTCTCATTCCTGTCGCCATCGTCAATGTTGTGCTAGTCGCTGCGCTTCCCCCACATATGGCGGTCAGATGTTGCTGCACCTGCTGTTGTCGCAATTGTCTCTGGTGTTCGTAGTCCAGGTATTCATCTGGATTCTTCACATCAGGGAGACAGTTTATTATTACAATTATTACAATTATTATTATTATTATTATTATTATTATTATTATTATTAGTAGTAGTAGTAGTAGTAGTAGTAGTAGTAGTAGTAGTAGTAGTAGTAGTAGTAGTAATAGTAGTAGTAGTAGTAGTTTTATCGTTATTAAATCGTTCTTATGCAACGCCTGCCAGTCCAAAGAGCTGCTGTACAGGCTGCTCGACCGAAAACAGGATCAACCTCAAACCCCTCAAGGGCGCCAACTAGAGGCTGCTTGATGCGCATCGCCTAACGCCCCTGACAATTGAGAAATTCCGAACGAAGGAGTTGGGTGGGCTGGGGATAGGACCTAGGACCTCGCGCTTGCTGAGTATATTTATGCAGCTGGAACTCACCCGTCTAGGACATGAACGTCAGGATCTTTAAACTTCGTGAGATGGAATGCTTACTGTCATACACCTCGTTTCATTCTCAGGAGCATTAACCAGGTAGCTTATAGTGGAGCTTATGCTATCGAGGAAGGAATCATCATCATCATCATCATCATCATCATCATCATCATCATCATCATCATCATCATCATCATCATCATCGTCGTTGTCGTCGTCGTCGGCATCATCATCATCATCATCACCACACCTGTTTGTCAGGGTGCTGGAAGGCACAGCAGTGGTGAGGGTAGGTAAGCCGGGCCACGTCGATGTTAGAAAACTTGAGGACGGAAGGAAATTGCTTGAGCGTGGGCACATCCTCCACGTTCAGTTCCTTGATGTTGATCAACCCGTCTGTGGGCAGTCGCCAGATGCTCGTCTTCGACAGATTCCTATTAATCAACAGGGAAAAAGTGTTTGGTTTCTCGTGGTAAAGGAGCCCGAATGTGGAGAGAGAGAGAGAGAGAGAGAGAGAGAGAGAGAGAGAGAGAGAGAGAGAGAAACAGAGAGGTGTAACTGTCAATGGTAATAGTCTAATGGTAATAGTCTCTGACGATGGTAATAGTCTGTGATGATGGTAATAGTTTATGGCAATAGAAAGACAAAGGACTGACCAGATAGGGTTATACTGTATACATAAAACGTAACAATACAGATCAATGTCCATTGCAGAGAATGTCCACTGAAGAGCATTTAACTTGGCAGAAGAAGAAGAAGAAGAAGAAGAAGAAGAAGAAGAAGATCAACAACACCAACAATAACAAGAGGATATTTACGGAGATTAAATAAAAT
>CM072513.1:63824041-63869041 GCA_036898135.1 Oncomelania hupensis | reverse complement strand
ATCAAGGCGCTGTCATTGATTAAGACGTAATTAAAGAGAGCTTGAAGTAATTTTTGAACAACTTTTACAATAGATAGTAGGATCATAGAAGAGCTTATTAATCCACATTCTTGAAGTGAAAGCTCTCACCTAAGCGTGTAAGCAGATTTAAAAAGACATTGGGTTCTTCGATAACGATAGACCTACCTGATAGGCCCAAACTGCCCATTCGCTGATAGGAGACCGTAGTTATAGTTAATCAGAGATTGGGTAGACCTCCATAAATACCGTCTAAAAGAGGTGTGTTTTTAAACAGAGTACTATAGTTTCCATTTAAGGCTATGTACCTATATTGCAGTGGAGGTGGAGGGGAAAGGGAAGGGGAGAGGGGGAGGAGGTGAGGATGAGGGAAACAACAGAAAGATAGATCTACGAATCCTTCTTTTATTTATGGTAACGGTTTGAAAAAACAACATTCACAATCAGATAACAGGGGCAATAACCAAGTAGAATACAAAAAGAAAGTGGATCCTTGATAGCATAGCGGTAGCAGTAGTAGCGTACGATACAAGGGTGGGATCAGACTGCGTCTGGCGAAACGAGTCGGACGCTCAAGGTTGTTTTGAAACCGCGTACCAACGAACCTTAGAAAATCTTCGTCTACATCGAAAAATACAGTCCTATAACTGGGAAGGCGTTGATTAAGGCCTATTTTTATTATACGCGGACCGGATTACTTTCTGTCTTCGTTATGCGTCCACGATAAAATCTATTTTCAGTGTTCCAGTGTAATGGTTTCTTTCCGATTGTCGAATAGCACAGATGTAAATAGACGCTAAACAAAATACAATTAAAATAAATAAATACATTTATTTGGCGGCAAACGCTATAGAAAGAACACCAGCCTCTCTCTCTCTGTCTCTCTCTCTGTCTCTCTCTCTGTCTCTCTCTCTCTCTCTCTCTCTCTCTCTCTCTCGCTGTCTCTGTCACTGTCTCTGTCTCTCTGTCTCTGTCTCTCTCTCTCTCTCTCTCTCTCTCTTAGAAAGAGTGAAAATGACTCTGATGAATCATTGTATTTAAAATGTTCGATAAAAGACACGAAGTACTCTTTCATGTGACAGCATGACAAGAAAGGCCAGCTCGCGGGAATGCGATAGTAGCAGCAGGAAGAATTCACCGAAAATCAGTTGATGTGTTATATAGGACAGATCATCGGACATGAAAAGGACGGATTTGTATCTTAGAATTGGCGAGGAAACCTGCACTATCGTAAGTGTCGCCATTTTAAAGGTCTGTTCTCGATAAACGCGGTTTGATTTGTCATTCTTTTCAGCCGATTAGCTGACAGATATAAGCTCTGCCGGAAGAAAAAGACACAATCCAACTTGGCAGAGAACTTAGGTAGTGACAGATTATAAGGATCGTATGGGAACCGCGCTATCAAAGAATGAAATTCGGTGTTTTTATCTTGAGGAATAAGCTTACTTACATTTCATACATGCTTTTGTTGTGTGTTGGAAACAGCGTCTCGAAGCGGGAAAAGTCAGGCAGGGTAGACAATCCACTTTTCTGAATTCGCCTGTAAGGTAAACAACAATATATAAATAAGGTAACCAGTGGATGAATAAATGAAGAGAGAGAGAGAGAGAGAGAGAGAGAGAGAGAGAGAGAGATGATGATGGAGGAAGAAGGCACGGAAGGAGAAGGGAGGAATGAAAAAAAAAGAGGGAAAGGGAGGGAGAGAAAAAAAAAGAGTTAGTTAGTTAGTTATTCATTACTTACAGGGTCTAGCAGATTGCAAACAGCCGAATCAGGACCACAAAATCAGGACCACGAACTTGGTTAAAAGAGGACTGGCCCCTGATCCGTATAAAAGATCTGCTGAAACAACCCTAGTGGTAACACCGAAGGCACTCCATCAGCCGGTTACTTTACATTAAAGGCATCCCATGCAGGGGACGCTTATGCTATACTCTAATTTACAGAACCCCCGTTTATAAAAACAAAATAGAATATAAACATCATTATAAAATATCAACAAAACACAAACATATAAAATGACTACATTGCTAAATAATAATATCATAGGAAGCCCTAGTGACCATGTGGCAGAAAGCGTCCAATATTCATAAGCTGACCCAACAGATTTCATACACAAATAAGGAGTTTTGGGAGAGTTTTCAAGAAAAAAGGTAGTTGACTGGTCTAGTGAAGAAGATGGTATAGTAGATTGATAGAACAGATTAGGAATGAGAAAGAACAAAAGAGAAAGACAGCGACAGCGGAAATTTAAAGCACTGAATTTCCAGAAAGTGGGGTTACTATTTATACAGAAACCCTCGGCACCCCCACGGGGGATCGGAGGAGAGAAAGAGAGGGAGAGAGTTTAAGGAGGGATGGAGAGAGAGAAAGATTGAGAGAGAGAGAGAGAGAGAGAGAGAGAGAGAGAGAGAGAGAGAGAGAGATTAAACATAGATTGACAGTCAGACACACTGACAGAGAGAGGGAGGAATAGAAACAGTGGGATAGGAGTGGCGAGGGAAGAGGAAAGGATACCCAAGGTGAAACATCACTGGCTCACAACAGATGTTATCTTTAGATGTAAACTATGTGTGATATTTGTTATTAAGTAGTTTGGGAGTGGGGTGGAGCATATCGATCCGTTGGACGTTCAGAGGTAGAATCGAACAAAAGGCCAGACTTTAGTTGGCATTGAAAGTCTGGAAGCATCTTTAAGAGGAATCTTCAGATTCCATCTCACAAACACTATACTTTCATTTGATCAAATAATGAGCACTATAACTCTTAATCTATGTTTGGCCAAAGGTATGTATATACTGAACAATGTAGACTATTCGAGATCATATTGTTGTTGTCGCATGGAAATAATACGAAGAAAGAGCTACAAAGCTTAGCGAACTAACTGTTTATTACTTCGAACACGAAAACGGATCTATATGTTACTGATTATCCCAAAATGCGGGAATGTTTATGGCTGAATACATCACGCGTGTGAGTTCTCTTCTTCTTTAAAAATATACTAATCCTTAGTTAATTTGGATCCCCCGTTGGGGTGCAGGGGGTTTCGGTATAAATAGTATCCCCACTTTCTGGAAATTTAGTGCTTTAAATTCCCACTGTCGCTGTCTTTCTCATTTGCTCTTTCTCATTCCTGCTCTTTTCTATCAATCTGCTATACTATCGTCTTCTTCGCTAGACCAGTCTCCTACCTTTTTTCTTGAAAACTCTTCCGGGACAAGACTCCTTGTTTGAGTATGAGGTCTGTTGGATCAGCTTGGGAATATTGGACGCTTTCTGCCAGGTGGTCACTAGGGCTTCCTATGATGTTATTATTTAGCAATGTAGGCATTTTATATGTATGTGTTGTGTTGATAATTTATAATGATGTTTGTATTTTATTTTGTTTTTGTAAACGGGGGTTCGATAAGTTTGGGTGAAGCCTCAGCCGTCCCCTGCGTGGGATGTCTTTATTGTAAAGTGACTGGCTGGTGGAGAGCTTTCGGTTTTACCACTAGGGTTGTTTCAGCAGATTTTTTATGCGGATCGGGGGTTGTCCGGTCCTGATTTGGCTCGGAAGAGTCCGCTGGACCTAAAGCAATAATAATGTAATGTAATGTAAAGTTAATTTGATTTTATTAATGCTTATTGGCATGTGATAATGATGATGAGGAGGAGGAGGAGGAGGAGAAGGAAGAGGAGGAAGAGAAGTAGTAGGAGGAGGAGGATAACCACTATAACGACAATGATGATGATGTTGACGTTGAACTCACAACGTGTGGAGATTCTGAAATGTTCCAAGCACTCCCGGGCCGATCGTTGTCAATTTCAAGCAGTCGATGATCATTCTGCAAAAAAAATACCATAAATAACTAATTTAATTTTTGTAATAATAAACAAATAAATAAAATACCGCCGTAACAATTAGATCTAAGTATAGAAATACAATTAATTGCTTGAACATAATGGCATGTTTCTTCTTTATTGATAAACGAGAGGACGAACCTAATGTAAGTGAATGACACTGATGTAAATGAACTGCAATTTATGATATTGTGAGCGCCACTGCCATGTCCTTTCTGCATGGGGTTGCGCGGTACACAAGTAAACAGCAGCATTGGATTGAATTGCCATTCTTTCTTTTTTTTTTTCTTTCTTTCTTAGTTTTACATTAATATTGATGTCAATTGCAAAATCGCTCAAACCCAGTATGAAGTAGACAAGTCCAATGTAATCAAGGCAAAAAGATAAATGAAACATTTAATTTGAATTAAAGGAGACAATCAAGTAAATGTAGCGAAGATAACCAAAACTGTAGTGACCCTAAGAACACGAAGAGATCGTATAGATGTCAGTTAAGTTATTAGTAATGAAATGTAGGTAAATGAAAACAAAAAAGAAATTTATTGTGTGAAGCACTATAGTACAGTTGTTAATACTTGGCCTAACTAAACTGGAAAGGAAAATAAACATAAGTTGTAGATGTACTTACAAAATTCGCAGCTGATGAAGACCTTTGAATGCGTTCTTTGCAATCAATGACAGCTCTGTCGAGTTCCGAATAAATCTGAAAAGATCCAACAGCATGTCGTCGTCATCATCATCATCATCATCATCATCATCATCATCATCATCATCATCATCATCATCATCATCATCATCATCATCATCATCATCATCATCATCAAGGAATGGTTTATATAATGTCTATCGACAGAACCCCCCCCCCTCACCCTCTTCCCCCCACTATTTCATCTGTACACACATCCCGTTCTCTCTTTTCTCTCTCCTTCACCTCCACGTTCTGTCTTTTTGTCGGTCTGTCAGTCTGTCATTTGTCTCTCTGCCTGCCTGTCTCTCTGTCTCTGTCTCTGTCTCTTTCTCTCTCTCCCTCTCTCTCATTTATTAAAAGAAAGAAAGAAAGAAAAAAGATTATGTGGTTGTTACGCAGTCTGAAACACCGTCAAAATCAATGTATACGTCATCAGTTCGCCCGCAGGCAGAAAGATGAGCAGAGAGCAGATATATAACAAATGTACAAATATGAACAAGAACATGCACAGATATTTTGCATGATGAAAAAAATGCGCAATTATTTATAGAATGCTGCACAAATATTTGCATTATTTAAAACAATCACAGAAGACAGTCCCTGACGGAAAAGCAGTCACAAATAGGGAAAAGAGGCCAAGGTGTAACTCTATTTCCCATAAACTAACATTCATATTCCACTTAATATATCATCATCATCATCATCATCATCATCATCATCATCATCATCATCATCATCATCATCATCATCATCATCATCATCATCATCATCATCATCATCATCAACAACAACAACAACAACAACAACAAAAATAAAATAAGCTCAAAATCACATACCAAACAATATGTCATACTTCATCATCATCATCATCATCATCATCATCATCATCATCATCATCATCATCATCATCATCATCATCATCATCATTATCATCATCATCATCATCATACTTCATCATCATCATCATCATCATCATCATCATCATCATCATCATCATCATCATCATCATCATCATCTTCTTCTTCTTCTTCTTCTTCTTCTTCTTCTTCTTCTTCTTCAATAACATTATCATCATTATTAACAAAAACCACAACAACCACAACAACAACACATGTCTAAATGCAAAAGAATTCCTTTGAATGCGCGTCATTAACAGATCATTCTATGATATTGTCTACATATATATGTCGGATTGCAGACCATGTATTGAATTTCTCAGTTTGAGATCAATAAAGTTATATTGTATTGCATTGTATTGTATTGTATTGTATGTATGAGTGATAAAGTAGTTTGCTGGCCAAAGAGCAATATGCGTTTATAAATAAAAGGTTACTTACAGTTCCTGTAATAAGGTATACTCGCCGAAGGCCTCTGCTGGTATGGAGGTGACCCGGGTGTTGCTGAGATTCCTGTTAACACACATGAAAATGAAAGTGAATGGTGATGTTAATAAAATATCGCTTTTTTGAGGGACGGACAACTGCATTTTCTTAACAGAGACAATAGCAACAAAGAAGTAGCAACAATTACATACGTACCACAACATACAAGTAACACATGAAAAGAATGCTGAGGTCACGGAAGATGAGATGCATGAATCTCCATTTTGTTCTAGGTTGGTAGAACGAATAATTATAAGATTTTAACATGCAAAACCACACAAGAAAAGATAAGGTATTCATATCAAAACGAAAAGAAGAAATTTCCACTTCAAGAAGAAAGCATAAAACAAGTAGGAAAGAAGGAAGGAAGTACATGATGAGCAAGGGGGACACGGAAGAAGGTAATGCCTCAGATCATGGGAAGCTTCAACTTCATCTTGGCCCCTTGAACTGGACATGTAGGGGGAGGTAAGAGGATAGGGGAGACAACAAGTTTATTTAGAACACAATGATTAAGGCTTCTTGCTTAAGGAGATGAGACTTATTGATAGCATCTTGGAAGTAATCCTTATGTTACACGAGAATTAATGGTCGATTCAACCCCGATGCTAAAATTGTAACTCGAATTTGTTATTCAAGCAGTCCGTTCATTCAGTAACGAGGCAGGAGTCGTCGCATAAAGTTTTCCAACTTTAGTCAGCAAACACCAAGAACTGCATACAAGACAGTTTTCCGAAAATCACTTTCCGCAAGTTTGTTGTTAAGATTGATGTCCCCGGACACCTGAGCATATAGGGGACGTGAATACGAAGTTTTGCTGATTTAAGATAGCATTCGAAGGTTTGCTTGGGGCAGCAGGAACTTTAAATGCAGCCGCGCAAAAGGAGGAGGCAGCCGCGCAAAAAAAGGAGAGGTGTCCGTCTCAGTGAAGACTCGTATGAAATGTAGCGATGGACCAGTACGATGTGCGATGTAGTAGAGGTTGAAGGCGAACGCCAACGCCGCCTTTTAGATGTGAAAGGGTGATGCAGCCATGAGGTAAGAGCAACCAGCGGCAAAGCGGCACGGCGCCTTGCAACGATCTGCCGACGAGAGAAAATGAAGTTTGAAGGTTGAGGTGGAGTATCGTCTCGGGATCTCCCCAGTCCGAAGTAGCAACGGCTATCCGAGGACTCTTAGGCCAACAGCGGTCACTTCTATCGCCAAGCAGAGGTTCACCTCGGCATTCCGAAGCAGTAGCGGCTGGGGTCTGAACGCCTCCTATGAGCAGATGTGAGCTGAGCCTGTCTGTGTGATCGCAGTGGTACTTCCTGGCCAGCTGACTCCCGTATTGGTAATTGCAGGTCGGCATAACTTGACCGCCGCGATGGAAGATGCAGGTCGGCAGGAAATGTGCCCAACACTTCTGCGATTGGTAAATGCAGGAGTTCTGTCATTGTCAGACTCAGAGCCGGTTAGCCTCCAAGTAGCTTCGCTGACGACTGATCACAGGACGTGAGCAAAGAAGGAATAACGATGATAAACGCCTTATTGTTTTAACGTTAAGGACGACTCACCACGTCGCCACCTTGACAACAATGATCATGATGATGATCACCATCATATCAAAAATGTATATAAGCAGACATTGCGTTACTTTTATAGCTTCTCAAAAATGTAGAAAAGCTTAGAACATTCCAGAATGACGCAATAACACCCAATCAAAATAAAACTCTAAAGGATCTATCTCCATTTCTCTGTTACAAATCGATTGCACTTGTGCCTTACATTAGATAGATCTACTAACAGGTGGCCATTTCGTTATGTTCTCAACTCGTCAGTGTATCAGCTGGGCTTGCTGAAAATCAAGGGACTGATTTTCCAAAGCATAAGAAGAAGTCCTGAGAGAAAAAAACACCTTCATGCGAAAAAGGTACTCACAATATGGCTGGTTGGCAGCCTAGATGGGAAGGAACCTCCCAACTTGTTGAAAGAGAACGCACTGCCTAAACTAGTTATACAATCTAGTTCAAAATCTAGTTCTAAAATTGTTTTAAGTTCTAGAGGATAGGAACAGCAGGGAGCAAGAGAGGAAAACGGGCAGTGATGTTGCATATCGAGTAAACTAGAATCAATTTTGGCCTCTCGCCGTCGGCCTCCGGAATCCATTTTGATTTGGAATCCCGGAGGAAACTGCTCAAGATGGTATTGTCGATACAAAAATCGAATTGTTGCGTCGTGCAGCGTGCATGTTGTTGGGTTTTGACACGGGTGCTATATGAATCTACAAGCGCATCATTTACGCAAGCTCGAGTTCGATGCGTAAAGCACTGGCGATGCGATGGTTAAAGTAGCCTACAGGTCAGACAGAATGTTTTCTTTATGTCAATGTTTAGGTTGTTTGGCAGAATCAAAACGCTCGAACGTTATCATTATTTTCCCCAATTAACTATAAAAAAATGGAAAAAAAACAAAACATCAGTTTCTCGAACTGGCTCCCTCTTGACTTGACGTGTGTGTGTGTGTGTGTGTGTGTGTGTGTGTGGGTGTGCGTGTGTGGGGGTGTGGGGGTGTGTGTGTGTGTGTAGGTGTGTGTGTGAGCGCGCACCTTGCATTAGGAAAATGACATTGGCTTTGTAGGAAAATTGAAATTCTAGAAGGAAGATAGAAGAGGTTAAGGGAATGTCAACGAGCCTACTCATCCGTAATAGGTTTGCTGAACTCGTATTGTTTTTAATTTCTTTTATTATTTTTTTTGTATACGCAATTTTGTACTCGCACGGCTTTGCTGAGGTTGCTGAGGCATACGGTCTACTTAGTGCACGGCGTATGCCTCATTAGGCTCAGACACCCTGCATTCTCTCTCGCTCTAGCCTCTAATCCTCAAATCTGTTAAGCTTTTAAGTAAGTACATTATGTAGGCTAACTGAAAAAAAGGAGACTAAAGTGCAAAAAGAGTGAGTATTGTTTTACACTGTGTGGGAAGACGTATCTTACTACTACTACTACTACTACTACTGCTACTACTACTACTACTACTACTACTACTACTACTACTACTACTACTACCATCAGTGACAGACACCGCGCATCATCTATACACCTGTTAGTTAGGCTTGCTCGAGCGAAGGGTATACTATAGGAGCATTGTTCATGCGTTACCAACCAAACACCACGCAGTTTCTCTAAGAACCAATCTAATCTGAATCAGCTAGAAAGAGACATTTAACGGGCTGCATTGTACACTTTGGGACTTATATGTACTACAGTTATATATTTATATAATGAAATAAATGGATCATTTGATAAAGATCCTTGTTCAGAGCTCTGGCGATTAGACTGTTAACGACATCATCATCATCATCATCATTATCATCATCATGGGTTTGCTCGCAAGTTTTCTTCCGGAAAGGTGAACAGCATTCCATATCGAGTTTGCAGTACAGTGACTTGTGCAGTCTTAAGATTTCTTATTCAGTTTTAACATTCTTGTTTGGTCACACACACACACACACACGCACACACCCACACACACACACACACACCCTCACGCACACGCACATTGTCACGAGAGGCTATTTAGACCCTGCACTACGGCTTCACGCCTTAAATAGTTCAGCGTGCTGTAGCCTGTGTAAATTGAAGTCGCTGCCTAGCATGTGCTAAGCATGTGTAAGCTACCTCTTCGCTAGGGTAGGCAGTGACCTCATCTGGCTGACGAATAGCCACCACCCACGCTAGGAGGCGCTCAGGTCTCACGAGACTTTTGCGGGCTTTAGCTTGACCACATGGTTTAGGTAATCATTCTCTGTCTAAATCTCAATCGAGAAGGCCGCACGCCAAAAGATATCTCTAGCTGAAGACTAAGCAGGTGACGGGTGAAATTCAATTCATTGCAGTATAGCCACAGCCTGACATTGTCAAGAAGGTAAATGATCAATCTTTTGTTTCATCGCGATTTATTGATAATATTGTTGGATTATGGTTGTGAAGTCTTGCCATGTTTTATCATTGCGAATGTTTGTAAAACTTAGCGTGACCACGTGGCTGACCCGCGACCGGTTTTAGAAACCACGAGGTAGCCCATACTGTCCAATTGTTGTTTCTCCTATGTGTATTATTGCAGACCACGGGCTGTACTGAAGAATGTGTATATTGTTAATTACTTCTCAATGTGTTTAGTTTAGCCATGATGTATGTATAGGTATAGGAATTATGTTGGAGATTCCAGTGGACCACGGACTTAGTAGAATGATCGTCCCTTGTTTGTATAAGTGGAGCGATCACTGAGGGCTGTTTCTGCCATCAGTGAGACGCTCTGCACACCCTTAGTATACAAGGCGTTGCAGAAACTCTTCTTATGTTTTGCAGACGGGCAGGCATGTTGGTCCGATGCAGGAAATAGACCACTAAGAGTCAACCCTGACATTCGGCCTGCAGGGGAACATCGGGCACTGAGCTCCGATAGCCCAATAGTCAACAACCAAGGAGGAGACACCATCACCACACCTCAACGAATCAGCTAAGTGCAAGAAGAATTGCACTAACACTGATCTAGAAGGACTGTGCGGTTGTCCACTCTCCTGAAAAAGAACATTAGGCCAACCAGAACAAATAGCCCAATGATGAGACAGTAGCAAATATCAAGAACAGTAGCAACATAGACCCATCAAGGAACGAACTATTCGAAGTGAATTTGGACATTTAAGTTAATAGAGTATTTAGATAATTATGTATAGAGTAGAGGAAATAAATGTGTGATATTTACTGTTAACAAGTGGCTGGACTACCTATGTTTCATAGCCGTGCGAGAGCTAGTGTGTCAGTGAAGCTTTTACCATTTTCTCCCTATCTCTATAACCCTATCCGCACAGAGAGCGGGCTAAACATATAAATATATGTGACAAGGCGTGCAATAGCACCTCTGAGCTAGGCTGCAAGCATTCCACACCCACACTCAGCCAGCCATCAATTCCTCTTAACCAGCCATCTCTAGCAGGCTCGCTCGCCCAGTTCGCTTAAGCCCCGCCCCCCGGGGCATCGCCTTAAAGCCTGCCACAGAACCTGACTTATTGTCAGATCCAAGCCTTCCAACCTTGAAGTCACAACCTGTCCGAAGACACGTCTCCATCACCGAGTGACCTCTGAGCTTCGACAGTACCCGTGTGCTTCCACCCGTCTAAGTCAAGGTAAGAGAGGGAACTTACTCTTTGTCATATAGCAGACCCATCTCCCGTCGTTCGCCCATCATGTTCATGCGTCCTGTCGATATGTATGTTCATGTTTATAGTTTTGCCTTGATGTGTTGCTGTGACTTGTATTTATCCCTTGCACATATTTTCTACCTTGTATATGTCCCATGACATGTTTGGATTTATGCTTGTATGCTCCGTTAGCCCCATGTGTAAATACCCCATGCCATGCTACCCCCTCCACATAGATTAAAGTCCCCACTACCACCCCTTTGCCCTGTACCCCTCCCATTTGCTTTCCACCATGCTCCCAATGTATAAATATTTGCCCTGTTGCCAACCCCATCCTAACGCGCCGAAGGTATCATATACTAGCGGCCGCCAATAAACTCCACTTTGGCCCTGTAAAACTAGTTGCATTGTTTGACTGTTGGTATATGCACTGGCTCAAACCTTGACCGGTCAACCAATTTGAATTCTGAGAAGGGCGACTGTACCACAGGCCCTGAATCCACACTATCCCTATCCCCCGCTGATACAGAGTCTGTATTACATTACAGACGGGTTCCTGTACCGGGCGAATCACCCCGGCCTTGTATCATCTCCCAGTCGCTGACCCGCTGCAGGCCCCTGACATCCCAGGAGGTCAATGAGAAGCGTGACTCGGGACTTCGCCATTTTTCTAGACGGCTAGCTACGAAAGCCGAATTCTAGGCCTGTACCTGCACAAGACAATCACTCGTGATCGATGCGTCACCGCGTGACCAACTGACCTGCATCATCACCGCCCACGCCACGCGAACCCAGATAAACAAGCCACCCAGAGTATCCTGGACCAATCACCGCTCTGCAGTACCGAGCTAAGTGATTAGCCTACGAGAATCCCCACTCGCCAGATTATCAGAGAGACCCCTGAAACCATACAGATACACTCTCGCCCTGTGATGAAATCAGTCTACAGTAGCTCTAGTACCCCTGATATTGACTACCCAGAATATCACCGAACTACTCCTTACTGAAAGACGCTATTCCAGTGACTCACTCTAGAAGTATTTGACCTACACTTCCCACTTCAAATTAATAAAAGTAAATAGTTATAGAAATTGCAATTACCCTGACTGGCCTTTGAATTTGAATTTCTTAACTAGTGTAACCCTACTATCCATCTCGTCTGTCTCTCACTTATTAAGTTGGCCTAGCATTAATCTCTTGAATGTCATCGCACCATTAACCTATCAAAGGAGGTAATACAGCGCGAGAGATTAAGAGCTTACCCCCATCCCCCAACCCCTCTCTTCGTGACATTAACTTTGGCGACCCCGACGAGACTAAAGACTTAGGTTTCCCCCTCCAACCCGACGAGACTAAAAGACTTAGGTTTCCCCTTCCAACCCAACGAGACAGAAGACTTAGGTTCCCATCCCAACTTGACGAGACTTAGGACTTAGCGTAACTTCCACCCCAGCCCAGTATAGATAGGACCCAGCCCTCTAAGCCTAGTAGTGTATAGCATAGCCCCTTAGGTCCCTTACTGGCTTTCCCGAGTGGTGATATCTCAAAAGGCTTTTTCTTGCATTCATTTTTGTATTTTTGATTGATTGCATTTTGTCTTTGTGGTTGTGTTGTATTCGCCCCTTTGCAGTTTCATCGTAGCTCATCCAGCCCACCCCCTTGTTTTCTGTCAGTGTACCCCCTTGTGTGCGCCCCTCATTCCGGTTAGGACTTTTTCAGGGTAAGTTACCTCCCTTACCATGGCCGACCGGGGAGAGCTTGCGCTTAAGTACAAGAGTATTGGCGAGAGCTTAGGGCTCGCCGGCACCGAACTCAAGGACTACGTCCTGGCTAACGTAGATGCGGACGTGGCAGAGGAAAAGTTGAAGAGGGAGGAGAGGGCCAAAGAGCGAGAGGCGAAGAAAGAGGAGGAGAAGGAGCGCCTCGCCGCGGAAGAACGGGCCGCCGCCCGGAAGAAAGAGGAGGAGAAGGAGCGCCTCGCCGCGGAAGAACGGGCCGCCGCCCGGAAGAAAGAGGAGGAGAAGGAGCGCCTCGCCGCGGAAGAACGGGCCGCCGCCCGGAAGCTTGCAGAGGAGGAGAGAGCCGCCGAGCGGAGAAGAGAGGAGGCGAAGGAGAGGATTGCAGAGGAGGAGAGAGCCGCCGAGCGGAGAAGAGAGGAGGCGAAGGAGAGGATTGCAGAGGAGGAGAGGGCCGCCGCAAGGAGGAAGGAGGAGGACGAGAGGATCGCGGCACTAGAAGAGAAGAGGAAGGACAAGGAGCTCGAACCGCGCCAAGCACTCCTCCAGCTTGAGCGCGACCGCCGCGATTTAGGTATCGCATCGCCCGCGAGCGAAGACTACTCGCTCATCGCCCCCAGCTTCGCCGCCAGCACCGGAATACCCGCACTCCCCCCGCCGATTCCGGGGATGAACTTTCCCCTGGACCCATTCGTCGAACGAGACGAATCGATTGAAGTCTATCTCGCCCGATTCGAACGAGTCGCGGGAGAAAACAGTCTTGACCCCCAGTACTGGTATCGCAAGCTCAGTCATGGCCTTAAGGGGAAGGCCTATGAAATCCTGGCCAAGACGCCGACTTCCGAGGAGGGAGACTACCCCGCCCTCAAGAAAGCTCTACTGCATGGTTTTGAGCTCTCAGGTGAGCACTACCGCAAGAATTTCCGGAACTCCCGGAGAGAGAAAGGGGAGAAGTTTACGCAGTTTGCCGACCGTCTAGCTACGCTACGGGACAAATGGATAGAGCAAACTGACGAACCAAAGACGTACGACGGACTGCTAGAGTTGATGCTAGCCGAGCAACTCCGAGGGACAATGCCAGCGGAACTTCGGACATTCGCCGCCGAACAGGGGGCCGCTCGCCTTGAAGATCTTATCATCGTCGCGGACCGCTACCTCACCGCCCATCCCGACGACAGACAGCCTCGCCGTGACCCCCCCGCACCCTCGTCGCCAGATACCCGCCACCAGCCTCGCCGGCCAGTCCCGCCAGCGAACCACCGTCCACCACCGCCCAAAGGACGCCCAAACCCCGGAGCAGAGCCAGGGAAGCGGAGCACAGAGCTCTACTGCGGCTACTGCCAGCGCCGAGGACACACCCGGGAGAAATGTTTTCGACGCATCAGCGACCAGCGTCGCAAACAAGGCACCGTACTGGCCCTACGCCAAGTTACCCCCGACGGGAAACCGGTAACCCCCGTCGTCACTCCCGCCGATCGACCGGCCGTCACCGAGCAAGTGACTGTCAACAATCGCCCAGCCCACTGTCTATACGACACTGGACTCACCTTCGACGCCGTCGTCCGCCGCTCGCTCATCAGGGAACAGGACCTGACCGGCGAAACTATCACCCTGAAGTTGGCCGACGCGTCCCAACCCAGCACCACGCTCCCTATAGCCCGGATCCAAGTCGCCAGCCGATACGTCACGGGAACCATTCAAGCGGCCGTGATGGACCAGCCCCTGTACGACCTGATTTTAGGATGCCGATACGTGTTCTTGGGTATGCCGCCCCAGCCTGTGGAGTCGATGGCCGCCGTCCAGACGCGCGCCCAGGCGAAACCAGCCGCGACACCACCCCCGATACCCAACCAGATGCCGGAACAGATCCGGAAGGCCCAAGAGAACGACGTCACCCTCCGCAAGTGCTACGGAAAGCTTCCCGCCGCGCGCACTCCACCCAAGTCCGGGGACTTTTTCGTCGAAGACGGACTCCTCTTCCGTCAGAAGGACGACCATTCTCAACTCGTCGTACCTGCGACACTTCGCCCCCAAGTCCTGGAACTTGGCCATAGCATGCCCCTAAGTGGACATATGGGCATAGGAGCGACCACTCTACGCATCAGCGCTCAGTACCACTGGCCCGGGATGACCGAAGACGTGAAGCGCTACGTCAAGTCCTGTCGCCAGTGCCAACGATACTCGCCCCGCCATCACACCGTACCGGTCACTATCAGCCCCACCGTAGTTGTCGGAACACCCTTCCAACGAGTGGCAGTCGACATAGTATGACCCCTCCCGCGGACCAAGAAGCGGAACCAGTACCTACTAACCCTTGTCGACGCTTGCTCGATGTGGTGTGAGGCCGTTCCTCTACCGAAGATCGACGCCGCCCGAGTCGCCGACGCGCTCGTCACCATATTCACACGAGTCGGATTCCCGGACAACATCTTGACCGACAACGGGTCCCAGTTCACCGGGAAACTCATGCAAGAAGTTTTTCAACTACTCCGCATTCGCCATATCCGGACTCCACCCTACCACCCCGCTAGCAACGGACAGGTCGAGCGCCTAAACGGGACTCTCATCTCGATTATCCGCAAGATCGCCGACGAACAGCCGGAAGCGTGGGATACATACGTCGCGTCAGCGCTCTACGCGTATCGAGAGACCCCGCACACCTCCACCGGATACACGCCTTCCACGCTGCTTTTTGGAAGACCCCTTTCCGGACCTCTAGCCGCCTTGCGACGTAGCTGGACCGACGCCAAACTGGACGAGGCACCGGTCGACGCCACGAAATACGTCACGAAGCTCCAAGAAACCCTCAAGGCCACATGGAAAGCCGCCTCCGCCAACCTGAAGAAGGCGAGAGAAAGGCAAGCCCGCTATCATAATCGCCGCGCCCGGGACCGAGAACTACAGGTAGGAGACCAAGTCCTACTGCTTCTCCCCAGCGGCACCAACAAGCTAGACATAGCTTGGCAGGGACCCTACCCGGTGCTTGAGAAGCTCTCCCGTACCACTTATCGCATCGAGGTAGGCGGAAAGCCCAGGACCCACCACATCAATCTGCTCAAGCGGTACCTGGAGCAACCCGCACCCGCCCCCGACTCCCACTCGCTACTCACGGTCGCGCTGGCCGTCGAAGTGGATGGCACAGAGACCGGCGTCGCCGAATTCCCGCTAAAAGGGAAGGAATCCTTCCGGGACGTCTCTCGGGACCCCTCACTCCCCGCCGGCCAGCAACGCCAACTACGCGCCATCGTAGCAGAATACAGGGAAGTCCTCACCGACATTCCTGGGAGGACGGACCTAGAAGAGGTTCGACTAACCCTTACGGACCCCACTCCCGTCCGACAGAAACCATACCCCGTCCCACTTTCCCAGCAGCAAGTGGTAAGAACGGAAGTAGAGGCTCTGCTACAAGCCGGAGTCATCGCTCCCTCCCGTTCCCCCTACAGCGCAGGAATAGTTCTTTCACGGAAGCCCAGCGGAGAACATCGCCTCTGTATCGACTTCCGGCAGTTGAATCTCGTAACCCAGTTCGTGCCCGGACCCCTATCCGACCCAACAGACTTGTTTGCAAAGCTACAATCCGCCCGATACTTCTCCAGAGTGGATCTGAGCAAGGGCTTTTACCAGATTCCCGTGCACCCTTCATCCCGCCAGTACCTGGCCTTCAGCACGATGGACGGCCACTATGAGTTTAACGTTCTGCCGTTTGGTCTACACAATGCCCCAAGTATTTTCAGCACGATGATGCGGAAGCTGTTGGACCCCCTCCACTGTCCGTTCGTACACTCTTTCATGGACGACATACTCGTCGCAACGGAGACATGGGAGGAGCACCTACGAGTGGTGCGCCAACTCTTACGCCGCCTCAAAGAAGCTGGCCTCACTGCCCGGCCGACCAAATGCCAGTTCGGCTACCAAGAGCTGGAATTCCTTGGCCACACCATCAGCCATGGACAGCTCCGGCCCCTGGAAAAGACTGTCCAGCGCCTTCGAGACGCGCCACGCCCCAAGACCAAGAAAGATGTCCAGTCCTTCCTGGGACTGAGTGGCTTCTATCAAAAGTTTGTACCCGGATACAACGGGATCGCCGCGCCACTATCCAGCCTAACCCGGAAAACCGCACCGGACCGAGTCCTCTGGACCCCGCAATGTGAAGCTGCCTTCCAGGAGCTCAAGGACAAGCTGACGTCCCAGCCAGTCCTGCGACTCCCCAACCACGGACAGCCCTTCGTCCTGCGCACAGACGCCAGCGACGTAGGCCTCGGAGCCGTTCTACTCCAACGGGACTCCGCGGACGCCCCGACGCTCTTCCCCGTCGCGTACGCCAGCCGGAAACTTAAGCCGGCCGAACAGAATTACGCCACGTCGGAGAAGGAGTGTCTCGCCCTGGTCTGGGCAGTCCAGAAGTTCCAACTGTATCTCTACGGCTCGCACTTTACCGTCCAAGTGGATCATCAGCCGCTTTCCTTCTTGGCGACATCTAAATCGCTCAACGCCCGGCTGATGAGATGGGCTCTGCTGCTCCAAGCATACTCTTTCCAGCTGGAGCACATCCCAGGAAAAGACAACCACGGCGCAGACTTCCTCAGCCGTCACCCCGCAACCGACTCCAGCGAGTCGCCCCTGAGGGCCGACGCCCCAGCCTTCATTCCCGCCGCCGCCCACTAACCGTAGCCGAAACCCGGCAGCTCCGCGGACCCCAGCCTTGGGCATCCACCATCGACTACCCGGAACCCTGCATCGCCCCGCATCACCCGGATCATCGCAAACCATCGTCTCACCCGGCAGCCGACCTCAGAGCTGATTGGCCGCGTCTTAGTCGAGGCCTACGACCTCGCCTTTTTCCTTGGGGGGGCCTCTGTGACAAGGCGTGCAATAGCACCTCTGAGCTAGGCTGCAAGCATTCCACACCCACACTCAGCCAGCCATCAATTCCTCTTAACCAGCCATCTCTAGCAGGCTCGCTCGCCCAGTTCGCTTAAGCCCCGCCCCCCGGGGCATCGCCTTAAAGCCTGCCACAGAACCTGACTTATTGTCAGATCCAAGCCTTCCAACCTTGAAGTCACAACCTGTCCGAAGACACGTCTCCATCACCGAGTGACCTCTGAGCTTCGACAGTACCCGTGTGCTTCCACCCGTCTAAGTCAAGGTAAGAGAGGGAACTTACTCTTTGTCATATAGCAGACCCATCTCCCGTCGTTCGCCCATCATGTTCATGCGTCCTGTCGATATGTATGTTCATGTTTATAGTTTTGCCTTGATGTGTTGCTGTGACTTGTATTTATCCCTTGCACATATTTTCTACCTTGTATATGACCCATGACATGTTTGGATTTATGCTTGTATGCTCCGTTAGCCCCATGTGTAAATACCCCATGCCATGCTACCCCCTCCACATAGATTAAAGTCCCCACTACCACCCCTTTGCCCTGTACCCCTCCCATTTGCTTTCCACCATGCTCCCAATGTATAAATATTTGCCCTGTTGCCAACCCCATCCTAACGCGCCGAAGGTATCATATACTAGCGGCCGCCAATAAACTCCACTTTGGCCCTGTAAAACTAGTTGCATTGTTTGACTGTTGGTATATGCACTGGCTCAAACCTTGACCGGTCAACCAATTTGAATTCTGAGAAGGGCGACTGTACCACAGGCCCTGAATCCACACTATCCCTATCCCCCGCTGATACAGAGTCTGTATTACATTACAGACGGGTTCCTGTACCGGGCGAATCACCCCGGCCTTGTATCATCTCCCAGTCGCTGACCCGCTGCAGGCCCCTGACATCCCAGGAAGTCAATGAGAAGCGTGACTCGGGACTTCGCCATTTTTCTAGACGGCTAGCTACGAAAGCCGAATTCTAGGCCTGTACCTGCACAAGACAATCACTCGTGATCGATGCGTCACCGCGTGACCAACTGACCTGCATCATCACCGCCCACGCCACGCGAACCCAGATAAACAAGCCACCCAGAGTATCCTGGACCAATCACCGCTCTGCAGTACCGAGCTAAGTGATTAGCCTACGAGAATCCCCACTCGCCAGATTATCAGAGAGACCCCTGAAACCATACAGATACACTCTCGCCCTGTGATGAAATCAGTCTACAGTAGCTCTAGTACCCCTGATATTGACTACCCAGAATATCACCGAACTACTCCTTACTGAAAGACGCTATTCCAGTGACTCACTCTAGAAGTATTTGACCTACACTTCCCACTTCAAATTAATAAAAGTAAATAGTTATAGAAATTGCAATTACCCTGACTGGCCTTTGAATTTGAATTTCTTAACTAGTGTAACCCTACTATCCATCTCGTCTGTCTCTCACTTATTAAGTTGGCCTAGCATTAATCTCTTGAATGTCATCGCACCATTAACCTATCAAAGGAGGTAATACAGCGCGAGAGATTAAGAGCTTACCCCCATCCCCCAACCCCTCTCTTCGTGACAATGTACATGTATTAAGATTAGTCATAGGGTGATTACACTAGCCGATCTCCGCAGACGACAGGCGAGTGGATAATAGCATCCCATTGTGCAGAGCCCAGTAACAATAGACCCACCGTCACGCATACACACACACACACGAACACACATACAAACACACATCTCATTAAGTTTTCTCTTCAGCTACTCTGAATAATCTCAAAGCTGTTTGCTAACAACTTCCTAAATGTCAACAAAGACCGGGCAAATGCACGTTAATACCCCATTGTTATGCGTGATGTGAAAGGTCGCTGCTTTGAGACATTTAGGACAGAATCCTTACAATGATATAGCAGGAGATGGGAGTCAGATCTTTATTATAATTCCCCGAATTATTGTTATCTCGCACCCATTATTGAATATGTACTTGATGCAAAACTACAGCAGACCCGTTTTGGTCACGCTAGACTGTTTATGTGTTCCCTTGATATTTTCTGCGTGTTAAGGCCTGTGAACTGTAACCGTGATAACGCCATACATAAAGACACAGAACATAAGCCTATTATTAATAGACTTTTGGATATGAACATTAAACTGTCGACAAGGTCATACTATAGTATTTAAAGCTCATAAAGAAGCATGGTGATGTTAATCTGTCGGATACTTAGAAAAACAAAACCTGGATTAGGTCTTTTGTCAACAAGCATCCTGTCAAGCCGCCAGCCTCTCGGACATGGGGCTTTCAATAGGGATTTCACCTTGTCAGCCTCGTTTAAGAAAGCACAGAGTCTCTAGGATCTCAAGCATGTTAAAGTATTGCACATTTAAAAGCGTAGATTAATGAGTGTGTGGGATGATGAGAGGCGGAGTGGGGAGGAGCGGGTTGGTGTGTAGTGTATGTCAACGCGTGTATGTGTGTGTTGGTGTGTGTTTGTATGTGTGTGTGAGAGCGAGAGAGAGAGAGCGAGAGAGAGAGCCAGTTAATTTATAAGATAGATATTTATTATCACAGTCGCTAAACCGTGGTGGCAGATTACAGAAATAGTTAAAAACATATAGAAATCGTGTCTTGGACTTAGCTAACTCAACAGGTTCTTGCAATAAATTATGTAGGCAAAAGCAAGCATCAAATAATGATATATATAATGAAATAAATGTAACAATTTTTTGGGGGAAAAATTGCGTCCCTCGAGAAAGCTCTCAAACGGAGCAGAAAATTATAGAAAGGAAACCCCTTTTTGTCCTTAGGTGCCAGCGTCAAGGTAGAGAGGGATGGACGGGTGGTAATGGGAAAAACAAGGCTAATATCACAAATGTCCTCGAGGAAGAAAGGGACGCTAGCAGAGAGGAAAGGGAGACCAAAAAATGTAACGCGCAAACTGGGCACATTAGGGCTCGTAGAGTGGCTCGAGGCACTTCGCCCTTTGAAGCCTGACGCCCTCTAGTGCCCGCAAGCACGAAGAAGGAGAAGTCGCCGGGTGAGAATGTTACTGAATACGTCACTGACTATACGTCATTAAGCGTGTCATTGTGCGTGGGCTACTGCAGGCAAAATGAGTGTGCCTATGTCACTGATATTGGTACCGGGACAAGAGCATCGACCATACAAAAGTATGATGGTGTTCTGTCTCATTTAAGATTCCCTTTTCCCGTCATTACAACCATAATTTATTATTAATTATAAGGACATTCTAAAATATCTTTTGGCACAGACGATTTACAATGGGCTCAATGCACAAGTCGGCGGCATGGTCACGTGGCGCGGGAATAACAAAGCGGTCATGGCTTCGTTTAGCTCGCTCGCGTGTACTCCAATGCTGCTTAAAAAATTTTTTAATTTTCCGACATTTTGGGATATTGTGATGTTTTGAACATAGCACATTCTTGCAATAATGATTACTGACAAATTATTATCAGGGGACAGGCTTTTTTTTTTTAAAGAGCGATTTGTCACTGACATTCAGTTTAGAGTTCATCAATATTTCATCTTTCAGTGGAAATCGATGAAAAGAAATGTTCTTTTCTTTGCATAAAGGTTTACGTCGGAGTTAGAGCATCCAAACGCAGCACAGTACTTCACCATTTTCAAACTCGAGCACGCTGTGTTATTCCCGCAGCACGTGACCGTCACGCCTTTGTGCCTAGAGCCCATTATCTCTGCTTCATCTATCAATGAAACGACCATGACTGCCCATTATCCGTGTCCGTAAGATCCAAAAAAGACACTGAGAATGAGAGAAGTATATTATTTGTTCATGAGACAGGAAGTTCGCGCGCTGGCGTCAGCAAAACCTTCAGCCAATAATTGCTGCTTTTATTGTCACAAGTCTTTGTAAAATATTGTCTAGCCTATTAATTGTCATTTCATATTATCGCAAAGCAACGCCTTGTATAATTAGGCGATATAACTGGACAGTAGTGGGAGGCGTTAATTGTAGACTATATTTTATTTTTGTGGTTTGAAAAACAAAATGATTAAATTGGTGTTTTGCAGGTGTTTGGGGATAGTTTCTGTCTTAACTTCTAGTTCTGTCTGGTCCAAAAGACGGACACAAACACACATACGCGGGCGTACACAAACACACACACACACACACACACACACACACACACACACACACACACACACACACAAATACCACCCCCACCCCTCACACACAGGAGAGCGCGCGACAACATATACACAGAAAGTCTCTCTTTCTCTCTATCTCACACACACACACACAAACACACACACATACACAATTCATCACTTTAAGAAGAAACAAAACAAAAAAAAATAAAGAAAGAAGAAGAAAACAAGACGAACATATAAAAGAAACGACTAAAGTTTACAGGCTTTATGACACGTCTATCGCAGCCTGCTAGTCGCCTTTAGCTCAAACTTTCTAACGCTTCTTTCGGCGGATTTTCAGAATTTCTTCTGCCGAAAACTGTGTGCTGGGACAAATGAGGTTTTGATGACCACCAAACTGGGCAGACGAGAGAAGTCCGTGCAATGTTAATGACGCTGACAAAGAAAAGAATCGTTTCCAGTTTGGTAAGCAAGCAGTCATTCTGAATATGTACAGAACAACATACGAGTCGCTCCTAGTGGTTGTCTGATTGCTTTTATTTGTACGTGCTTTCATTCTCTTTTTTCTTAAAGTCGTTCCAAACTAGTTTGGTTGCCGCACCTTAACAATGAAAGACTGTTCGAAACAGTTAGAGTACGTGAAATGACCAATTTGCTTTGTGCGGTTTCTTCCCGAAGATGTAAGGACAAACGAGGAGACTAACTTGATAGATAAGTCTGAGCATGCATGCTACAGTAGTTGGATATACAATTCCTTCCAGCCATCCATCCATCCATTAATCCACCTATCCATCTATTTATTCAAATAAAAAGAATTTCGTTTAATTTGGAACAATGATCGCGAATCATAAGAGCAATCTTTTGGTGAGAGACTGTTGGAAAGGGTTCAGAAAAGAAGTACGTTGCGCATCATTATATTCAAATGGCGCCAGAGAGTGGGGGCTAATTATACATTGTGAGTTCGTGGCAATGCGCCCCGAGCATGAAGCTGTGTGCCCTACAAGTGGATGTTAGCTGAATTTATTGCTAAGTTATACCTATAAGGATCTTTAGGGTCTAGATTCTGTTTTCTTTAATGGCGATGTGAGAAGAGATAAGGATCCCGGATATAATATTTAATAGCAATAAAAAGAGGATTTGGTAAACAGATAAATAGCGAAGATGGGGTAAAAAGAGTACAGGTTGTGTGGACTTTCGCGTCTGATGTAAGGTACTACTACTACTACTACTACTACTACTACTACTACTACTACTACTACTACTACTACTACTACTACTACTTCTACTACTACTACTGCTACTACTACTACTACTACTACTACTACTACTACTACTACTACTACTACTACTACTGGTATTTGCGTTTCCTAAAAGAAAAACCCGCTCAAAAACGCAATTAGGTCTAAGCTCTGCGACTGTAAATATCTCCTTCCTTCATATGAAAGTACCCTGAAAGGGAACACATTTTCCCATTGATACCTTTGGTCGTAGAAGAAACGTGCGTTACTGATCTTTTTCTCAGGGTCAGACATGGAATGGTAGGTGTATCCCATATTCCATTTCTTGCCTTTACATTTTCGGTTCTAAATTCTGATTTGTAAAGGTAAAGGTAGTCCCATAGTATTGTGGCCGTAGGGGAGCGTGATGTTTTCGAGATCACACTTATCTTGGGCCAGCGTAATGAGGGCGATGCCCATCTCTCTCCCTCGCTGCTTTTACCTTTCCCACCCTTAAGAGAGTAGGTACTCAGTCACAGTTGAGTCAACTGAAGGCGTTGTTATTTGTCGCTTCACGTTTTGCGGTCACCCATCCAAGTGCTAACCGCACTGGACGGTGCTTAACTTGCGACACAGTAGCGAGTGCTCCAAACACTGCGCTATCCGACACCCTGATTGCAGCCTCAAAAGCTTGAGTCGTTCATAATTACGCTTTGAAATCACAATTTTGATTAGTTTAATTTTAAGGGACAAGAATCTAGGCGATGATGGTGATGATGATGATAATGATGATGATGATGTAGTCTTGTATAGAGCAGTCTCCACAAAAACAGTTTATGCTCAGTGCGCTCCACAAAAAACCAACAAAACAAAACATTTGTCTCAGGGAAAAAGCACAGTTTGGTTGTTGCTTTGAATTAAAAAACAAAACAAAACATAAAAAACACACAAGTTGTTTGCTTTAATTATTATTTTCTGAATCGAACGAAACATATAAAGCGAGAGGGTACGTTACCTACGCAAGCCAGACAGCAGCTCCGAGTTGTATAGAAAAAAAGCGCCACAAAACGTTTCGATTGCTTGCCACGAACTATTTTTGCTTCTGGGCAACCTTTTGCCATTAGCCAGCGCTGTTAAAATGGCGCAGCACATGTTGACTGTACAACAGCCAATCCAAGTGAAGTTGGGTGAAAGTGAAATTTACTGTCAATCGCACTGACGACACAACAATACTATCACATATAAATACCAATTCACACCGATTGCACAAAAAGTCCTCCCTTGCTATTTCACCATTGAACACATCGCCAATCGCAAATCGAAAGCCCACTACTCTGGCCGCCATATTTTTCTCTTCGCAAACAACCATTCGAGATCGCCACAGAGCGCTCTCCGCGGACATAGGGTTGCGCAGACTTTCCGCCAACATAGTTACGTACCACTCCGCTTAGGCAACTTGGGGCAGGTAAAGAACTCCCAGCCAGCTGGGATAGACGAGATAACCTGACCTGATTTCCCGGTCACATATCTCGCTAGGAGAATATTTCATCATTCAATTTTAGCATTGTGTTTCTATCTGTCATCTAAACCGCCCTCTTGTTCCCTGCAAGCGCATTGAGCAGGTTTACATGGAAATTGGCGCTCTTTAAGACTAAATTATGATTATCATCATCACTTTAAACCCAACCGACAGTGCGCAGACATAAGCTTAACCACAAGATCAAATCAGAATAAGGAAGAATGCGACCAAAAGACAGCCTAGCGGCAACAGCTTAATTGCCGCAATATATATATGTAAACTTACTTAAAGGGACTCACTTTGACCACGCGCCTTCGACAGATTCTTTTAACATTCACGGTGAGTGTTGCCAATACCACGTTGAAAAAAAATGAGTTTACAACCAAAAAAAAAAAGACCTTTCGAACGTTCAGTTATTTTTTAAATGAATAAATTCTGTAGTTTTTGTGCTTACTAATAGCAACGGCTACCTAACATTCTTGAAGTATAGATAACACCTACCAAAGCCGGTAATAGACAGAACGCGTAAAAAAATTGCTCGCAAGGTTTTTCGTTTTAGGTTGATAAAATAGACCTTATCTTACACTAGACACCAAAGACGATCTCTTCAAGACGCGGGGTTCACTCCGAAATAGGGTCAAAAGTCGCACGGCTATTGTATTGATGTACCGTTAAAAAAGGGGAAATCACTCCCTGTCAGAACCAGAATGGAAAATTCAAACTTTAACAATTGGTTTGAGCAATGAAGCCCACTGTATTTCTTGTTTAATCATTTAATGTAATCCTATCCTATCCTATCCTATCCTGTCCCATAACCCGAAGGTCGTAGGGGCACCACAGATGATCGCTTAACCAGCATACTCCATCTTTCTCTGTCCTCAGCAGCCCTCATGGCTTCGCTCAGTGTCAAACCAGTCCATTCTCGAATGTTGTCCTCCCACCTCTTTTTCGGTCTCCCCCTTCTTCTACCTCCTTGCACTGTGCCTTGCAGAATGGTCTTTGCAAGGCCTGATGATCTGGTGACGTGGCCATACCATCGGAGTTTCCGTTTCTTCACCACTGTGAGCAGGTCATCGTGTTGTCCAATGGCTTGTGTGATGGTCTGTCGGACTTCAACGTTGGTGATGTGTTGGGTATAGGAAATGCACAGAAGTCTTCTGTAGCACCTCATCTCCATGCTTTGTATTCTTCGTTGGAGATCTGCTGTGAGGGTCCATGCTTCGCAAGCATATAGGAAGATGGAGATGACCAGAGAGCGCAGCAGTCTTACTTTGGAATGTAGACTGATGGTTCTGTCTTTCCAAATGGGCTTCAACCTTGTCAGGGCAGCAGTTGTTTGTGCGATCCTGGAGAGGACTTCCTGTTGAGACCCATTGTCTGACACAATGGCTCCTAAATATTTGAAGCTGCGCACTGTGTTGAGGGATTGGCCTTGTACTTTGATGTCCGTGTTGATGCCATTGGTGTTGTTGGTCATCATTTTGGTCTTCTCTGCTCTTATTTCCATTCCATAAGCTCTGGAGGTGGTGTCAAGCCTCTGTACAAGCTGTTCAAGTTCTTGTTCCTCTCCAGCCAATCCATCAATATCATCTGCAAAACGAAGATTGGAGATTGCTCTGCCCCCTACGCTGACTGTGCCTTCGTGATCTGCAAGAGCATCTGACATGATGCGCTCTAGGAAGATGTTGAAGAGTGTTGGGGAGAGTAGGCATCCTTGACGCACACCGATTGTTGTTCTGAACCAGTTCCCGATGACGCTGTTATGGAGGACTGCACTGGTAGCCTTGTCATACAGGCTTTTGATGACTTCTATAATTTTAGGGCTGATGTTGTACACTTTCATGGTTGCCCATAGAGCTGCATGCCAGACTCGGTCAAATGCCTTCTTGAAGTCTATGAACACATGATATAGATGTTGTTGGTGCTGTAGGTATTTCTCACAGATTATTCTGAGGTTGAAAATCTGTTCAGTGGTACTTCGCCCTGCCATGAATCCTGCTTGTTCTTCAGCTATGATTTGTTCAGCTTGTGGTTTCAACCTGTTGAGTATTATTTTCAGGAGGACCTTGCTGGGATGGCTGATGAGGCTAATGGTGCGGTAATTTTCACACTCCTGAAGGTTACCTTTTTTGGGAAGAGTGATGACAAGCGACTGGGTCCATGGTGTAGGCCATTCCCCACTCTGCCAGATCTTGTTACAGATAATGGTGAGAGCATCAGTCATCGCTTCTCCTCCTGCTTGTAGCAGTTCCGCTGGTATGTTGTCCACTCCCGCTGACTTCCCTTTCTTCAGCGATTGCACTGCTGCCTCAACTTCTTCCCGGAGAATTGGGAGGATTTCTTCTTCTTCTCTGCTCTCGGGACATGCTAGAACTGATGGGTCCCCATTTGGTGTATGGTTGTAAAGGTCAGAGCAGTACTCTGTCCATCTGTCCAAGACTTCTTGTTCTTCTGTAAGGCAAATGCCAGACTTGCTTTGGATAGTGGAGACTTTGGGCTGTTTAACACTTGTCAGCCGCTTCACAGTCTGGTAGGCCTTCTTGCTGTTGTTCTTGTTCAGATTGTTCTCTATTTCCTGGCATTGATCTTCTATCCAGTTCTCCTTTGCTGTGCGCATGCCTTTTCGGATGTCATTGTTGATTTTTCGGTAGACATCAGCTCCCTGTGAGGTGTTCTTTTTCTTTTTTAACTCTCTTCGTTTATCACACAGATCCAAAAGTTCAGGTGTGATCCACGGCTTCTTCTTTGGTCGGTGCTTGCCAAGGATCTCAGTGGCGGCATCTGTTACAGCTGAGTTGAAGGTATTGGTCATGGTGTTGACATCTACTTCGCCTGCCCCAAAAATAAGCAGTGGTGCAAATTTCCCTCCAATTGTGGCCTGAAATATTTTTGCCACCTCCGGGTCTTGCAGTTTGTCCAGGTCGAATTTCAGCCTAGTGCACTTTGCTGTATTTACTCTCTTCAAATGGAGCCGGAAAGACATCATCACGAGATCGTGGTCACTTCCAATGTCTGCTCCTGGAAAAGTGCGTGTCCTGCCAATGTTGATGCTTGATCTGAAGCGTTTCTTGACCATGATGTAGTCGATCTGGTTGTGATGTTCCCCGCCGGGACTGTGCCATGTCCATCGTCTGGATTTTTTGTGGAGACCAAGCGTGTTTGCCAGTACCAGATTGTTGTATCTGGCAAACTCCAATAGCCTCAGACCCCTGTCATTTGTCTCGTTGTTGCAGTGGGGTCCGCATGTGTCTCCCCAGTTGTGGTGCGCATCTTGGCCAACCTTGGCATTCCAGTCGCCTTGCACTATGACTATGTCCTTCTTCGGCACTTGGTCAAGGGCCGCCTGTATATTTTCATAAAAATCCTCCACTTCGCTGTCTTCATAGTCTGATGTTGGAGCATAGGCCTGGATGATGGTAATGTTGAAAGGGGTTGCTCTCAGACGGATGGTAATGAGTCTACTGGAGACTGGGCGGCAACCCATGACAGTGGCTAGAATGTTCTTGTGGACCAAGAATCCAACGCCGTGTTCGTGCCTGTCATCTCTACCGCTGAAATAGAGCTTGTGGCCTTTGTCAGTCGTTGTTTCACCTAGGCCTTTCCAGCGCAGTTCGCTGATACCTAGAACGTTCCATCGATAGTGGTCCAGCTCGTGGGCCAGTTCTTCTAATTTTCCTTCCGCAGTTAGGGTCCTGACATTCCAGGTTCCTATGACGATGTTGTTTCTCGTGCGGATCTTGCTAATTTGTCCATCAGTAGCATACTTTTCACCTCCGTCCTGGTGGCCAACGGAAGGCGCGGTCCTTGTGTAGCCGGGCGACGACCGATCTGGCATGGAATTAGTGGATAGCCTCATCATGTGTTGTGTCTTGGGCAAAAAAAGACCTGGCAGGGCCCAATCCTCTCCAGGCTGTTGGCCACAGCCGAAATCCACGAATACAGTGTGGCTCGTCTTGGCCCTGAGCACGTGGTCGTTGAACCTGTAGTAACGTGAGGTTCCTCCGCCCTGGCCGGTGACTTCTGTGTAGAAGACTTTCGCCCAGTGATGCCGTGCTAACATCACCCCTGTTAGTCGCCTCTTACGACACGCCGGGAAACGTTGGGTCTATTCTATTTGCCCGAACCCACAGAGCTTAATGTAATAACAATGCGAATTTTAGGGTCAACCCGTTTTCCCAAAAAGTAAACAAAACCTTCGAATTGGGGCCTTTTAAAAGACAAAACGTGAAGATGGTGCGTACGGATTGGGGGAGGTTAGGACGGTGAGCGGAGGGTGGGGGTTGGTGGGTGAATGGAGTTGCTTAAGGTACTGAAGCAGACGCACCCTAACGCTAATTTCCTCTACCAGGAAATCACACGGAAATGAGCGAGCTTCTTGTCGTGTGCAGCCACAGCGCGAACAAACCCCTATAAAAGCTGCTTCCACCTCTTTCTGTTGACACACTGTCTGTTCTGCTTCAATGGTTCCAGATAGATTAGCCTGCGGGTATCATCCTCCGTCTGTTTGCTCGGAACACCGTAGAGGTTCCAGTCGACAGGCATTGATACCACACACTGTAACAAATTTTCAAGAGAGGCGACAATCTATGACTGGGACAACACTATATTTCGACTGCTCGTCAGTGTGCAAATTTTTTGTAACTGCAGTTAATCCGTGGTTGAATCGAATTTCATCACCGTAATATAAGACTATGTCCACAGCTACTCAACCAAAGCTTTTAGTTTTGAGGTTAGGTCAGCCAGGCTACCAATAAATAGCTTCGCCGATGCTTCCTTTCCTTTCCTTTCACTGGAAGGGAGGGTGCAGGCAAGCTATAAATAGCCCGCAGTGCTGTTCACATCGGCATTGAGGTGGTATGTCTTTGGATAAGTCTTCGTTGCCAAAATTAATTATGCCCAGTAGGACTATAAATTCTGTCTGCATGCTCCACAAGCAGCATTTCACTGCACATGGCAATGATGACGACGACGTGCTTGTTGGTGGTACTTGGTGGTCATCATAGTGTCCGGTCACTTCACTCCGGTCTCTTCCTCCACGGACATTTCACCCGGGTCTTTTCCTCCCCAGTCATTCCCCCCCTCCCCCCTCGCCAACTTCCTCTCGGTTACCTCCCCCACCCCCTTCCCGGGACCACTTCCCTCCTGCGGTAACTTCCTCCCTGTATTATTCCGTCCTGGTCATTCCCCCCTACCCTCCGCCCACCAGGGAGAGGTATTGTTTAATATTTATTTATATATTTGTTTATTTATTTTTTATCATCCCCTCCCAGTTTATTCCTCGTTTTACTAAAAGGTTGATACATTTCTTAGCGACTTGTATGAATGTATTACATTTATGAAATGTGACGTATTCTTATGGAGTGACTTGTATATATGTGTAACTTCATGTGAATTGACGAGATATAATTGTGCGTACGTTTACATGCACAGTTGCTTTTCATTTGATGTCGTGATTGTATTCACATTTATAACTATGTCTGTCTTTTAGATAGTATCTTTTGGTAGTGGAAAAGAAATCCGTTGTGTTGCCTTTCCTATCCTATCCTATCCAGTAATCGAAAGTCGTTGAGGCACCACAGGTGATCGTTTAACCTGCGCAATCTATCTTACTCTGTCCTCAGCAACCCTCATGGCTTCGCTCAGTGTTAAGCCAGTCCATTTTGGAATGTTGTCTTCCCACCTCTTTTTCTGTATCCCTCTTCTTCTGCCTTCTTGCACCGTGCCTTGCAGGATGGTCTTTGCAAAGCCTGATTCTCTGCTGACGAGGCCATCTCACCGGAGTTTCAGTTTCTTCACCACTGTGATCATGTCATCGTGTTGTCCAATGGCTTGTGTGATGATCTGTCGGACTTCGTCATTGGTGATGTGCTGGGTATAGGAAATGCCCAGAAGTCTTCTGCAGCACCTGATCTCCACGCTTTGTATTCTTCGTTGTAGGTTTGCAAGCGTATAGGAAGATGGAGATGACAAGGGAGCGCCGCAGCCTTACCTTGGAGTGTAGACTGATAGTCCTGTCTTTCCAAATGGCTTCAATCTTGTCATGGCAGCAGTTGTTTGTGCGATCCTGGAGAGAACTTCCTGTAGGGGACCCATTGTCTGATACAATGGCTCCTAAATATTTGAAGCTATGCACTGTGTTGAGAAATTCGCCTTGGACTTTGATGTCCATGTTGATGCCACTGGTGTTGTTGGTCAACATTTTGGTCTTCTCTGCACTTATTTCCATTCCATAATCTCTGGAGGTGGTGTCAAGCTTATGTACCAGCTGTTCAAGTTCTTGTTTCTCTCCAGACAATCCATCAATGTCATCCGCAAAACGGAGGTTGGAGACTGCTCTGCCCCCGATACTGACTGAGCCTTCGTGATTTGCAAGGGAATCTGACATGATGCGCTCTAGGAAGATGTTGAAGAGTGTTGGAGAGAGTAGGCACCCGTGACGCGCGCCGATTGTTGTTCTGAACCAGATAATGGTTATGGCGCCAATCATCGCTTCTCCTCCTGCTTGAGACAATTCTGCGCATATATTGTCCACTCTCGCTGACTTCTCCTTCTTCAACAATTGCACTGCTGCCTCAACTTCTTATCGGAGAATTGGGAGGATTTCTTCTTCCTCTCTGTTCTGGGGACATGCTAAAACGGATGTGTCTCCGTTTGGTGTATGGTTGTAGGTCAGAGCAGTACTCGGTCCATCTATCCAAGACTACTTGTTCTTCTGTAAGGCATACGCCAGACTTGCTTTGAGTCGTGGAGACCTTGGGCTGTTTAACTCTTGTCAGCCGCTTCACAGTCTGGTAGGCCTTCTTGCTGTTGGGCTTGTTCAGACTGTTCTCTATTTCCTGGCACTGATCTTCTATCCAGTTATTCTTTGGTGTGCGCTTGCCTTTTCCGATGTTATTATTGAATTTTTGATAGGCGTCAGCTCCCTGTGAAATGTTCTTTTTCTTTTTCTTTTTCATCTCTCTGCGTTTGTCACACAGGTCCAAAAGTTCAAGTGTGATCCACGGTTTCTTCATTGGGCGGTGCTTGCCAAGGATCTCAGTGGCGGCATCTGTCGCAGCTGAGTTGAAGGTGGTGGTCATGGTGTTGAAATCTACTTCACCAGCTCCCAAAATGAGCAGTGGTACAATTTGTCCTCCAATTGTGGCTTGGAACATTTCTGCCACCTCCGGGTCTTGCAGTTTGTCATTTCGATGAAATCAAAACACTAGACCTGATTCCAGCAATCATTTTTGTTGTTGTGGTTGCTTCAGCTACTTCAAGAAACCTAACGTAACGTTTTCAGTGTACATTTGTTTAAAGTAAAAGCGGCAAACCCCCTCCCTCCCCTCCCCCCCCTCAAAGAAAACAACCACAAGAACAAAA
This sequence comes from Oncomelania hupensis, assembly GCA_036898135.1. Taxonomy (NCBI): domain Eukaryota; kingdom Metazoa; phylum Mollusca; class Gastropoda; order Littorinimorpha; family Pomatiopsidae; genus Oncomelania; species Oncomelania hupensis. The sequence continues at coordinate 63,837,089 of CM072513.1, read as the reverse complement.
CAACAAAAAGAAAACAACAACAAAAACCCAACAACAACAACGGCAACTGAACAACGGTTCACATATTTTAAATTTGATTTCAAGATCAATGATCAAATATCGGTAGACTTGAAGAAACTCCTCAGTTTTCATTATGAAACATCAGTAGTATACTTTGTAGCATCAAGTGTTCTAATACTTGAGTTTGCTCATCGGATAGCCTTAAGGCCCGGTCACACAGCCCTTTACGGCTGAATCACGGCCAAAGCGCGTCCAAAATTTGTTACCCGTGGAGTGGACGTTGTTGTTCGCGTTGATGTCGAGGTTAAGACGAGCTACGGTCGAGGTATAGACGTGGCAGGACGCGGGGAGAAATCTGAACGGCATCGGACACGGCAAAAAGTTTTGAACTGCTCAAAATTTTAGCCCGCGCACAACCACGGGTAAAACACGCGGTAAAGACGTGCAACACACGTGAAACACGCGTGGTAATCCGTGTTCCGGTAGTGATTAAAACTTGGGGAGAGGCGGTAAGACGCGAAAGTTTACCGTTCAGTCACGGCGAGAGCACGGTCATTGGACGCATGTACCGCGTTGGAATCACGGGAAATAGCGTGTGTTTAGCGGCTTATCACTGACAAATGGATTTTTCCACGTACATAGCACTACCTAACGACGTCTCGAACAAGTTCGAAATACGTTCCGATCACTGCCTAATCACTTTTGTATCACTTCTGATTTGCGGCATATAAATACCGTAATTTTCTGAGACCTCGGCATGAGGGTCAGGGTCTGGACCGGCAGCACCAGCAGGGGGAGCATGGACCTGGACTGTGACTTGGGCCTGGGAGTCTTGGGGAGCCTTCGTCGACCTCTTCTTGGCAGAGGAACCCTTCTTTCCAGGCATACTGCAAATGACTGGAGGTGTTTTGTACAAGATCTGGATCGGTATAACTTGCCGCCTTTCCCCCCCTCGTTTTAGAACATGTGCAAATTTTTTTTAGGCTTACTCGTGGCTGGACGTTGTTAGCCGTGCTTAGGCAGTGCTTCAGCAGTAGAACAGCCGCCGACGGCCATACCCCGTCCAAAGCACGGCCAAACCAAAATTGACCGAAAATTACCACGTACGACCACGTCCACCAGATTTTCCGAACTTTTTGTACGTGATTAAGACGTGGAGTGCTGTGTGACCATGGCTTATCATACAAAACACAATGTTAAAAACTAGAAATTAAAGATTGCAACTGTGCTGTACCGGGGGAAAGTGATCAAGGGCGGTGGGATAATACAGGGGATGGGGGAAGTTACCACAGGGGGGGATTTGGTCGAAGGAGGGAAGGGGGGGGGGTGAGGTAAGATAGCCAGGGAAGACGTGTGCTAAGGGGAGGTGGGGGGAAACTGTAAGGAAATGTCTGGGGAGCAAGAGACCGGGGAGGGGTAAGAAGTGGGGGGAGAGACCGGAAGTCGGTGATCATGATGGTAATAATAATAATAATAATAATAATAATAATAATACTACTACTACTACTAATAATAATAATAATAATAAGAATAATAATAATAATTTAAAAAAAATAATAATGATATGCTATTTACGCGCTTTACCACAAACTACTAATCAGGTTAAAAACGCGCCGGTCTTTACCAACATACACGCTCAATGGTAGTGGATGATGATGATGATGATGATGACGATGATGATGATGATGATGATGATGATGATGATGATGATGAAGATGATGATAATGATGATGATGATGATAATGATGATGATGGTGATGATGAAGATGATAATAATAATGATGATAATAATGATGATGATGACGTAGTGGTAATGATGCTATTGTTGTTATTGATAATGAAAGAAGAAGAAGATTCGGAGGATGAGAAGGAAGATGAGAGCGATGATGATGATGATGATGATGATGATGATGATGATGATGATGATGATGATGATGATGATGATGATGATGATGACGTTGAAAGAAGGAGGAGGAAGATGATAAGAAGGATGATGATGATGATGATGATGATGATGATGATGATGATGATGATGATGATGATGGCGATTATGATGACGTCGATGATGATGATGATGATGACGTCGATGATGATGATGATGATGACGTCGATGATGATGATGATGATGATGATGATGATGATGATGATGATGGTCACAATGCTTAGTTATTTAATGTCTGATATAGCTTAGTTCGTCGTGATGGAGATGATTGGGCAAGATTGGAGATGCCAACCACTTTTTTCATTTTAACTCGTTCTTAGCTGAGCGATGCGGGCCATGAACCAATCCGTCAAATCAGGCTCTAGGCAGTTTGAAATATCCATATTGAAAAGGAAAAGAACATTCTTCTGACTCGATCTCGGTTTGTCTGCCTATGTTTCTCTCTCTCTCTCTCTCTCTCTCTCTCTCTCTCTCTCTCTCTCTCTCTCTCTCTCTCTCTCTCTCTCTCTCTCTGTTTGTCTGTCTCTCTCTGCCTCTCTCTGCCTCTCTCTGTCTCTCTCCGACTGATAGGGGATCTTCTGGGTGTGCATCCTCTTTTCATTCGTTCTCTCATGAAAGCTATCAAGTACTGGTTAAAGCTGTTAGACATGCCAAATGATAGAATCCCTAAAGGAACTTATGACTGCTTGAAACGATTAGATGACAGTAGTGCAGAGACATGGGTAAGCGGTATTAGAAAATATTTGTTCTTGTATGGTTTTGGAGGGGGTAGAAGAAGAGGGAGACCGAAAAAGAGGTGGGATGACAACATTCGAGAATGGACTGGTTTGACACTGAGTGAAGCCATCAGGGCTGCTGAGGACAGAGAAAGATGGAGTATGCTGGTTAAACGATCATCTGTGGTGCCCCTACGACCTCCAGGTTACGGGACAGGATAGGATAGGATAGGTATGGTTTTGGATTTATTTGGATTGAACCGCAAGTTGAAAATAATATAGGATTTTTGAACATGTTTAAATAACGCTTGATAGACTGCTATGCACAAACCTGGCACGACAAAATCAGTAACTGTGGCAGGTTTATTTATTTCAAAAGTTTCAAACAAATGCTGAGATACGAAAATTATCTGTCTTCGTTCCAGGTACGAAAATATCGAGATGCAGTAGTGAGATTCAGTTTAGGAGTAAACGAATTAAATTGTAGCAAGTACAGATACAACACAAACAGGAACATGACGCTATGTCCTCTGTGCAGTGCATCAGAGGAGGATGAAATCCACTTCGTCTTTGGCTGCCAGAATTATAAAAATATCAGACAAGCCGTTATCCAAATACAGCTGATTCCGCAGTGGGCTACAATAAACGACTTTAAGCGTTTAATGGAACCTTACAATGTACATGTTCTTGCTAATTGTATTGTTTCTTGTTTGAAATACAGACAGGAAAGTACATCTTAAAAAAATAAAGAGAAAGAAGAAGAGATGGTGGTAGTAAAGAGGACAATAAGAGAATGTAGTGTTCGAAAATGTATTAAATGTATACTTGTTACTGGCGTTTTTCTTTCGATTTGACTTATACTATACGTTTTCAATTCGTTTGTTCTTATTTATATTTATATATCCTTATTACGCCTTTTGGAATCCATGTGTAGGGACGTATGTATTTTCAAATTAAAATCTGAGTTATGAGTTCTCTGACTGATATATCACACACACACACACACACACACACACACACACACACACACATACACTCTCTCTCCCTGTCTCTGTATATCTCTGTCACTATCTGTCTGTCTCTCTCCATCTTATTTATTTATTTATTTATTGTTCATCGTATTCCCTCACTTCCTCCACACTCTTCACCCCTCGCCCCCTACCCCACCGAAAACAATTCATTCCTATTAAAACAACAACAACAACAACAACCCACAAACCAGAAATTCTAGTCAAAATTATCGTAATTAATCAAGCCCATGCTGAGAATTCCAAGCGTACGGATGTGCCGGTCTCCACTCAGCCTCGATCTCACACTCCACCGGAAATAATATTAGAGTTTCCATAATCCTTGAATGTCGCCATTCTCAGCCACTTGAACACACATTGGGTCTTTTCACCTTTCCTCCTTTGGTGGCCGACTCTTTCTTTTCCCTTTCCTTTCTTTCTTGTTTTCATCTCCTTTCATGTTACGGCTGAAATCCTCCAGGAAATGGGTTGTATCGTATTATGTAACTGTAAGCTGCACCGCTCTTCAGAAATAATCTGTCCCTCAACCCTCTGTCTCCCTGTCTGTCTGTATGTATGTATGTCTCTGTCTGTCTGTCTGTCTGTCTGTTTCTCTGTCTCTGTCTCTCTCTCTCTCTCTCTCCCTGTGATGGCAGTTAAGCTGCAAGACTAAAAGTTTGAGCATTACAAATGTTTGCTTTGTTTGTTTTTTTTTTTGGTTTTAGAGGTAAAACAAAAATTGAGAAAACATTGAGGTGGTTAAATTTCCGTTATCGTGTGCGTGCCACAGGCATATTAAAAGAAGTAATCCCATTTTCCTCTCCGGTGCTTTCTACAGCAAAACTTTCACTCTCGCTTGAAATCGTACCAAGTATAAAATTCAGGATTACAGAAACTGTTAGCTTAGATCTTGATAGGGTTAATATAAGCGTAACCATGGATAGGAAACGATTGGCCATGTAGCAGCTGAATCATCAACTTGTTGATTCCTCATCTGTTAGACCTCATGACATGGTCTTGTTTGTGGTGTTTTTGAGCAACGATTGTCTATTATGAATATATAATCTTTTATTGCGACAACGATTGTCTATTATGAATATATAATCTTTTATTGCGACAACGATTGTCTATTATGAATATATAATCTTTTATTGCGACAACGATGCAGTGTCCCAAGTAAACACATAGTCACAGAAAAATAAACAAACATCTTTCATACTCTAGCCCTTAAAAAAAGAATTTTAGGATTTCACGATGGATTGAAATAATGTTCTATGATGGCTTTGGCGAATTTTGTTTATAGTCGCAGTGCTTTTTCTTACTCTGCGGCGGTCAAACTAGTGGCATTTTTCTTATAAAGTAAATAAGCCTATACACCTACTGACCTAGGCTCCTCCACCAACCCCCAACTCACCCCCATCCCATATCAAACACACATTTTTTAATTCTCGAAGGTATTTATCTTTTTCCTGGGACGGCAGACTGGACAAAACAAAAACATTTAAAAAGATACTTAAAATAAAATCTTTCTTAAACTAGTTCGGTCGGTAATCGGTATCCTAGCCAAATTAAATTTTGTTTGCATCTTATTGACTTACGGACTGACACGGCAATAGTATTTAAATTGAATTATGCAACAAAAGAAGGTTCTACTTAGAAAAATCGATGACCTGGGTGCAAAACACACTTTTCGTCGCTGGTAATATAATAATTCACTAGTTTTTTTGCTACCCTTAAAGTGCCGAGACGAGGCGAACGAGAGAAACTTTACATTTTAATGTAGATAACCTCCATTAAACAATACTAAATCCTAGGTCACAGCGTACGGCCAGGTCTGAGGTGATGTCATTTGCTGATCAATTTTCAACAGTATTCGGGTTCAGTTTTTAGTTCATTCCAGGTCATGCTGGATTGAATGTATCCCAGTACGAATGGAACGCGTACATGATGTCCCTTTCCATAATAAAATCTCAATAGAATTTTCGTATGGGTCGTGAGGGAATGCCATTTTCTGTACAAAAGCAAGAAGCATGGTGTTTCTCAGCCTGCCTGCTGACCCAATGCGCTCCCCATATGTGCGAACGTTGTTGTTGACTTTTTTTTTTAGGTCCTTCACCTCCCTCCCCCTTTATGCTCTTTATCGACTGTCGCTTTTGCCCAGAAAAGAGTCTGTCTCAGCTCCATTGCTATTTTCAACAGTTATTTCCTCCCCTCTCCCTCCAACCTCCTTCATCCCTCCTCCCATCCTTCTCTGATCAAGTTACTCCTCCCATTGGAGATGTCTTTTCTGAGCCCTAGTTGAAATGGCGTTCCTGTATTTGTTTTTTGTTGAGAATTCAAATTCAGCTGCGCTGGTTGAATTTTAGATTTCCGTAGTGTGAAAATGGCGCGTTTTGTTGCGAGACTGTGCGCTTGTATTTCCGCTTCCGTCTCTTTACCAGAAACTAAAAACAAAATCTATCTTTCATGATGAAACGGTGATTATAAATGAAAATTAAATGGCTATACACAGCTTGTTATTAATAGCTGAGGTGCATGGCAGTCTGTGACTGAGTACAAAGTGAATAAACGGAAAGTTAAGTTATTTATTTATTATTAAGAGATGATCAGGTTGTTGTTTTTTCTTCTTCTCTTTAACTCTTTTCAATGCATTTGATATTCAGCGTATGTTCATCTTTGTCGATTGGGACGAAGTGCAGACTCGTCTATTCAGCGTTTAGCGACAAGCTTAAAGGAACTTCCTGTGAAGAAAAAAAAAAAGGTTCTTTTCGAAGCCCTGGACAATCTCCACATCCTGAAGAGCATTGCTTATTAAAGGAAGCGAAAATAGACCAGGTTAAACATTTGTTTCTGCCTTCCTAGTGTCATGTCTCCCAACCCTCAACATCATTTCTGCCTCTCTGCAAGAAGCAGAGTGTTCCTGTCTTCCATCTCCTGTCCACCCCCACTACCCTATAACCATACCAAATATTATTACCCCCACCAATTCAGCTCTGTCGTCCATCCTTTTCTTCGATTCTCTCTCTGTCTCTCTGTTTATCTGTGTCTTTCTTTCTTCGATTATCTATTTCTTTCTTTCTTTCTTTCTTCGATTCTGTCTTTCTGTCTCTCTTTCTTGTGTCCCTGTCTCTGTCTGTCTGTCTATCTGTGTGTCTGTCTTATTCTGGTTTCATCATTCTTTCGTGTTCATTCACGATAAACTTTAGTCTGCTAAATTCATGTATGTTGCTCTCACGCACATTGAGAGAGAAGAGAGACAGACAGACAGACAGAGAGACAGAGACAAAGACAGTGACTAGTCATTAATTGCCACACTTCCTAAAGCTCTTTCGGCACCTACCATGATGCGCAGCAGCTTCATTCCTTAAAAGTGGGACACACGATGCTCACTTCATCATGATGCCTGAAGTCAAAAGAGAATTCTCAGTGTGCTGGAAACCAGGAAGATATCGATAGATTCGGAACACCTGCTGGTTGTATATTATCAGCTGTCAAACAGACACAATTCCAAAGAAAGAGGCAGAGAAAAATACTAATGCACCTCATTCATTTTATTAACTGCCAGTGGTTTAGTTTATTGGATGAATAGATATAGTAACAGCAAGGAAGATTACCGAAAGCATTCAGCGTTTTCTTTTTTAATGTGTCACGATTTGGCTTTAAAAAAAAAAGAAGAAAAAAAGAAACAGACCCGGGCTGACTGTCCCAATAATCATTTGAAACTATGGCGAAGTGGACAGTTTCACCACGAACACTTTTGTTATTCTCAATTTCACATTGAAATAATTAAATTTTTTTACAATGTCGGCGTTAGGTGAGTGGTCTTTCATGCACAACAAATTAATTTGAAATCCGCATAGGCAAAGTGCAACAAATTGAAAGTCCTGCAGTTAGATTGACACGTAAGACATGTATGAAAGAAACATCTTGAACAGACTGTCAAGAAAGACATCCCGCCAAAGACAGAGAAAACAACGTAGACAAAGTATATGTTCCGTGTATTCCGCGTACGCGGACAATAACAGGGAGAGAAAGGGACAGCCAATGATAGACAGCGAGATGCCTCTTGATACTGAACAATGTTTGATCAAGGGTTGCTAGCTGTATTTCTTCGCCTCTCTTTGGACATATCCAGGTTTATTCTGGCTAGGGGTCTGATCAACCCAGTGACCGTCTGGGATCTACAGTGGATTCAGACGAATTAGCTGTAGTTGTACTACAAACCTGATCAGTCATATAATTCGTACACAAGTCTGGGTCAGACGCACTTGTCTTTCCGTCTATGGCAGCGAGACGACAGGTAGAAGAGAAGATTGGAAGACTGATTGAAATGTAACTACCACTGCCCTACACAATAAGCCATTCCAAGGGCAGGCGGGAGAGCTAGAGCATTGGGAGTGCGGTTGTGTGTGTGCGTGTGTGTGTGTGTGTGCTAAAACTATGTATGTATGTATGTATGTATGTATGTATGTATGTATGTATGTATGTATGTATGTATGTATGTATGTATGTATGCATGCATGGAAGGAGACTTTAAAATGATTTGTGAGCTAAGTAACAGTAAATAGGGCCTATATTATAAACCCAAATGAATATTGTTTCGAATGTATAACTTTATGCAGCGTGACATTCTCGATCATTCAAACTCGATTCACACTAACTTTGAAGACTAACAAACTGATCAACGGTTCCGTCTGAAAACCTATGGGCCGGGGTCTCGTAGTCAGCGTAAGATTAGATTCCAAACATTTAAGGTTCTTCTGGTACCGCCATTTCTTTTTTTCTTTGTTTTTGTTATTTTTGTAATCTATGCAAAGACACCATTCCATTTATCTGGTTCAATAGTTCTCTGTCAAGGTTTTCGCTGTTTGCATAGTTTGAAAGTTATAGAGAAATAAACGAGAATGGAGTTTCTAGAAAAAAAACAAGAGGACTAAAGTTTAATAGTTTATAGAGAAATGAACGAGAATAGAGTTTTTAGAAGGAAAAAAAAACACAAAAGGAGAACTATTCGCGCGACTCCGCGTAACAGGATGGGTTTGGGAAGCGATGGAGTGCTTTCCCAGAAATACGGCTAAAGCTGCATGGCGTGATCATCCTGCGGCGACAGGCGAGAGATGCTTCCAGTATGATCACCTTCAGCAACAACATTCTGTGATACTTATAGGGCTATTGACGATCGGGTTTGCGCCTGGATCTCTAAAAGCCCGCCCCAGATTTTCTTCGCAAGCACACATGACGGGCCTGGGATCATGTTTGAAGGACCATTTTTGCACTAAGCAACGGCATCAGCGAGGGGAGGGAGTGAGAGCGTGGGGTTGGGGGGTTGGTGGTGGGAGAAAAAAGGGGAAAATGGATAGTGCGAAGACAGGTCTTTTGTACCTACAGTAGAGAAATATACTTCAGAGGCATGTTGTCCCTCAGTGTTTGAAATCATCTGTCATTGTCCCCGTCCCCCCAAAAGTCAAAGGTCACCCAGCTCAATGACTTCCGGCCTGTTGCGCTCACTTCTGTGGTCATGATGGTCTTGGAGCGACTCCTCCTCACCTACTTGAAGGCGTGAACGGGTCACCTTCGGAACCCACTCCAGTTCGCCTACCAGACAAACAGGTCAGTTGAGGACGCTGTCGCTCTGGGCTTTCAACATATCCTCCAACATCTGGAGAACTCACGTACGTACACTAGAGTATTCTTTATTGATTTTAGTTCTGCTTTTAATACAATCATCCCTCATAAACTGCATGTTTGATAAACTGGCGTCGTTGAACGTCCATCTCTCCATTTGCCATTGGGTCCTTGATTTTCTGTTGGACCGACCACAGGTGTTGAGAGTCAGTAAAGCTAAATCATAGCTCAAGTCCTCAATGCTGGGGCCCCGCAAGGTTGTTGTTGTTTTGTAGATTATAGTCACACGACACTTTCGCATATAGGTGACTACTGGACCGATTTATACTGACACCAGCGGGCCAGTTGTTGGTAAAGGGGAAAATAATATGATCACACGTTGACCAATCCGGGATTCGAACCAGCGACCTTTCGGTTACTAGCAAGACGCTCTTACCAACTGAGCTACCCGGCCCCACCACAAGGTTGTGTTCTGTCTCAGCTTTTATTTGCGCTCTTCACAAACGATTGTGGGTCGTCGGATCTGTCTGTGCTCGTTGTCAAATTCTCTGACGACACTACAATTGAGGATCTTATCTCCGGTGAAAAAGAAAGTGCATATCGCGAGGGGGTCGGACGGCTGGTTGGCTGGTGCTCGGATAACAATCTTGAGCTCAATGTCTCTAAAACAAAAGAAATATTCATTGACTTGCGCAGGAATGTAAATCGAATTACACCTCACACAATCAGGGGTGAATGCGTAGAACAGGTTGACTCATTTAAATTTCTTTGCACAATCATTTCTAGCCACCTATCTTGGGACAACAACAGCATGTACATCATCAAAAAGTGCCAGCAGCGCCTCCACTTCTTGAGACAGCTCAAGAGGCTAGGACTTATCCAGACGATGCTCGCGCACTTGTATCGCGCCGTGATTGAGAGTATCGTGTGCTTCGGTATCACGGTCTAATTTGGAGGTACCACTTCGGGCGATAAATTTCAAATTGAAAGAATTGTAAAACGCGCGCCTAAAATCATTGTTTGCGATTTTCCATCCCTCGCGTCTATATACAGCACGCCTTTGATTAGAACCGCCAACAACATCATTGGCGATCCATCTCACCACCTGTCAGGCTAAAGCGTCAGAGCATTAAAAGTTAGAACCAGTCGGTTAAGACAACTTCTTTCCCGAGGCTGCCCTCTCAATACCAGTGACCTCAGTTGTTCACATAGCATGAGCTTTGCACAATAACTTGATGTTTTAATGCACATTCTATGATGTTTATGCCTCGATTTATATACCCGTGTAGAATTGTGTACGAATAAGATGGTGTGGGAGTGTGTGTGGGTGAGTGTGTGTGTGGGCGTGCGTGGTTTACTTCTTAAAACTACTTTTCCTCTTAGATCATTCAATGTCCAGTGGAAGCATGTTTGTTGTTGTAAAGTGACTGTATGTTTTACCGCATCATCAAAACAAAATCCTATGTATTTTGAATTCATTGGGTTGTTTTATTAACGACTTTTTCATCGAGATGATAAGACGTACGCACGCATTCACACACATTTGCACCAGATACATATACATATATATACACACATATCAAACACATAACTATATAAACCGAGCCAATGGGGAATCAATCAAAGCTTGTGCTAATCTAACGCTTACATGAAAGCTTATGCTATCAATGGAATCGATAATATGAACATCAGTTGGCAAAAATGGACGAATATCTCTGCTTTGAAGTAACACATGTTTCAGAGAAAGAGTTTCACCACATAGGCATATTTGAATTCATCTAGTCTAGTCTTAATCTAGTGTGATCTATCTCCTTTGACTTTTAGCTCGGTCTCACCTTAAAGGGACCCAGTTCGAAGTCTTTTTTTTACTTTTGCCGAAAATGAGTTTTGTCTAAAATCCGTATTGTTATTACAATGAAACCACGATAAAATGGGCTTCTGTTGCTCAAACCAACCGCTAACGTTTGAATTTTTCATTTTATTTATTTTATTTAATTTTAATTTTATTTTATTTACCTTATTGTCCCTTTTTAATAGGGACATTCGGGGCCGCCTCCCCTGGGGAAAGCGTAGTCGCAGCCTTTGGTGCACCCAAACCCAACCTACCTAACATTAGTTGTGATTTTTTTTTGAAATTTTGCTGGTGGAGCAAACCGGAGTACCCGGAGAAAACCTCCGAGACGTAGCCCGAGTCGAAAGTAAATAATATTCGGAGAAACGTAACGCACAGATGCTGGATCGAACCAGAGAGAATTCCTGGTCTATGATCGAACCTACACCTGTCAGGCGCCATTGGTTTCTGGCCTGTGGACAAGGAAAGTTAATCCCGCCTTAGCCCACTTGGCCACACTTCTGTTCGGGCAGGGAGTGATTTCCCCTTGTTTAACAGGACACCAATACGCTCTAAGATATACTAGATGATGTTTTTTTAATCGCGAAAAAGATACGTAGGTGTTTCTATTAATAGGCACAAAAAGCTTCGGAATTAAAAAAACAACAACTATACTTTCCCAAAAATTGTGTTTTTTTTTTTTTTTTTTTTTTTTTTTTCAGAGATGCTACACTCACTGAGAATGTTAAACGGATCGGTAGAGGGGAGGAGCTCAAAGCGTCCCTTGAATTGAAATTAAAGACCGTGTTTGGTGAACGCAAGATCAAACAATGAGTTCCAATAAGCTGTTTCAAAAATCCTAATTTGTTGCCAACGTCAACCTGGGCAAAAGTGCAGAGAAAATGCAAACACGACTATAAGCTGAAAGGAGAGATAACATATTTATAAATGGGAGCAGAAAAGGTTGGTTTTAAAGACAGAGAAGATGTCATTTGAAAATAATATAGAAACATTTACGAAAGCAAGATGAAGTCCTTTCATAGATCAAAGATGATAGGCAAATGTAGCCAGAAAAAATAAATAATGTTAAAATATGGGGAAAAAAATACAATGGCCGGATGGATGTTAAATCCTAAAGGCAGCTTAATCTTGGAAACAGAGAGATCTCAGAAATGGATTTCATTTTGAATAAATTTTATTGCACGCCCCAACAGCTCAGTTCAGAAAGTAGATAGATGCAAAGAGACAGTAACAGTTCAGAAAACGGAGGCTACTACTGGTGGTATACTATAATAGGACCATCCGATGATGAGCTAGTCAGAAGCAAGAAAAAAAGTACTCCTTGCCTAAGTCGGGCGGAATCCAGCCTGCTTGCTGAGTGATATAGCCTGAAGAAGTAAGAGACAAACGTGGATGGCCGAGAGCCGACGATCAGTCAAGCGAACGGCCATAGGTACAAGTACTTCCAGAAGACGGCCAAAGAATGGGAACAATTCGTCTCTATCCAATCTGTCTCTTAGCCCTACTCAAGCTGAAAACACTCAGGGGCAACTAGATGCATTGTTCTCTTCTTCTTCTTCCTCTTCTTCTTCTTCTTCTTCTTCTTCTTCTTCTTCTTCTTCTTCTTCTTCTTCTCTCTCTCTCTCTCTCTCTCTCTCTCTCTCTCTCTCTCTCTCTCTCTCTCTCTCTCTCTCTCTCTCTCTCTCTCTCTCTCTCTCTCTCTCGGAGGGCAGCTCAAAGTTCACTTTCACTTTCTGTAATCTCGACGATCCCTCTACTGTTCCCATAAAGCCTCTATTATGCTTTCCACCACCTCCATATATAAACAGTCTTTTTACTGGCGCACACGCATACAAACACACACACACACCACATCACACCCGCGCACACGCCTGCACACGTACGCACATACGCAAACGCTATATCA